>CM062812.1:284599967-285094481 GCA_031772625.1 Pinus tabuliformis
TTGTTCGAAAAAGGTATGATAATCAAATGAATTTGTGAATAAAAGTTTTTTTTGAACAAATAATAAGCAATTTTTGGTTAAGTCCGAAAAAGCAATCGCCAAATCGTTTGCTACCTTGGTTCTTTCCGATGCGATATCTCTATCGGCCATCGGCGATAGCCAATGCACACACAGAAAAAGCACATGTCTTTACCCGATGCGACACGATATCGGTGATCAACTATCGGCGCTGCTTCTTATGAAAAGCGTTTTAAGCTTCGACCCGACGCGATATCGCTATCGGTAGTCGGCAGAATCCCATACATCTTCATAAGACGTTCAGATCTTTTCCCGATGCGATGTGATATCGCTATCGGTAGTCGGTAAATCAATTGATATACATTTAGGGATTATGTTCGTACGCTAATATGATGCAATGTCGCAATCGGCATTCGCCAAGATCTTTCCCAAATGGTAATGTCACTCACACCCCCGATGCGATACGACGACTCTTAATGATGACCAGAATTCCTAAAAGGTGATTATTTCAAAGCTTTAAAGTTATATTTAAATCCGATTTGACAAAAGCACAGATTTCAAAATGCCGTTAAATAAAGGGATAAGGTAATGCATGCGTATTTAAAGCTTTGCCCCTTCGAATTAACGAACAATTACGATTAGACCTTTGAAAAAATCTGTTGCACGCTTTAAGGGGTCATTCGTTTTAATAACTTAAGTAATGGTCATTTATGGAGCTGCAGGCTGTAAAATCACCATCATTGCATCTGCGGTGCCTTCTCAAATCATTAGATCCGCAGCCACTTTTAGAAATAATCTCACCACGCTTCAAATAATATATCTATCCCGTTATGGATCGTCATTGTTATTTCCTTGTTACGATTTCTCTTGCATTTGTGTAGAATTCAACCGTCGAGAGAAGTCTGAATATGATGGGAAAGAAATTCAAGAAGGTGGCAGGTTCTACTGCGACACCTGTCTCAGGCCAAGCTGCTATAGTTTCAAAGAAAGGTTTAATCTCAGATACTACATGCACTGGTCTTCCTAGCACTACATGGCAAGGTACATACAATTTGCTAGAGGCAGAGCAACCAGAAAAGACAGTAACTGAGGCTAGTGTGGATGAATTAAGGAAGTCCGAGGCAACTCTCAAAGATTTGGCCGACTCCTTTCTGCACAGAATAGCAGCCAGAGAACAAGTCCTGCCTTATACTGATGTGGTACGCTGGGCAATTGAGGAAATTACCCTCACTGATAGAACCTTTCATACAAAGGATGGAAGGATTTTCGGTTCCTTCAAGCCTGAGGACTTGAGACAGATGTATCATTTACCTGAACCTGAGCTAGTCTATAACAGAGCCTTTGTGGAGAAGTTCGCGAAAGAGAATGAATCACCATCCGAACCTCTCCGAGATTGGAGGCAGAATCCAGCTAAACACAAGCATGATATGTCGGGTAAGTACTCCAATGCTTCTTTGGCTTCACCTTATTGCTATGCTGGGATTATGATGTGTAGATTGTGGGGATTACATGACTCTGCTAATATCCATATTGATATGGTTCCCTTAATGGAAGCGGCCGTCAATAGTATAATCATGGATTGGGCCACTATTCTGTCTGATAAATTGGTCATAGCTATTCGTGAGTTTAGGGCCAAAACCAGAGTCACCGAGAGGAAAATCCCACCCTTCTATTACTCTGCTTACATTATGGATACCCTGTGTTTTAATTCTGAATTTCCTGTCCTTGGTTGGAGATGGACCACCCATGACCCAACACCCATTCACTTGTACCATCGGAAATTATGGAAACCTTCTCATAAAGATCATTTGTATCAAATCTGCAATGGTTTCATGGTGCCCGTTCACTATTCTATTTTTGACAGACCTATCCCAAGAATTTCCTATGAAGCTTCTTTTGACCTACCAGCCGTAGCCCATTGGTTCGGCGAAGAGCATTTTACCTATATTAGAGTTTTTGGAAGCAAGGCTAGGCCACATGTCCTCCCCCTGTACATCCCAGATAAATTGTTAGCCCGGGAAATCTCCTACCAGATTATGTCTGAAGGTGTCACACAAACTCTCAAAGAGGAGAAAAAGAGAGGATGGCCTTCTTTTCCTTTAAGAATTGGAGTTTATACGCTGATAAATTACAAGCATGCAGAAAAGGAAGCAGCAAAACTCCAAATGATATCCCTAGCTTCTATTCCAAATAGACTCTATGATCCAAAAAAGACTGCTTTCATTGCCTTGGAACAGGCCAAACTGTCAAAGGTTGTTCATCAAGAAGATCAGTTTGACGACCTGTTCATGAGTGCCGATTCAATAAGCCAAGTCAAACAACTTGCTTCACTGAGATATGAAGATGTGGAGTTAACTGAATTTAATAAACTTAGAAAGCAAAGGTTGCAAACTTTGCCTCTAGATTTATTATCCACAACCCCAACATCCTCCTCAAGCGAGCCTGGTCAGCAGCAAATACACCTATCTCCTGTTACAACTAAAGAGTATGATAAACAACAGGAGGAAAGGCAAAACAAGCTGCAAGCAGAGAAGCATAGAAGGGAGCAGATAGAAAGGCAGCAAAAGGCACAAAAGGATCAAGAGCAAAGAAAACAAAAGGAGTTAGAAGAACAGAGGAAAAGAGAAGAAGAAGAGAAAGCAAAGAAAGAACTGGAAGATAGGCAGAAAAAGGAATTGGAGGAACAGCAGCAAAGAGCACAAGAGGAGCAACAGCGGAAGGCATTCGAGGAACAACAGAGGATTGAACGAGAGAAAGAACAGAGTAAAGCCCACACAGAACAAAGTGAGCAAATCTCTACTGATCCTGAATTGATTAAGGAATGGAACCAATTCGATTCCATTATAAGTGGTAAGGAAGCCTCCAAAGATTCAGACGCCTCTAAAACAAATAATGCTCCTGATACTACTTCTTCTCCGGTTCTAGAAGGAACCAGCGGCCCACCCATGGTACAGAATGTTGAGGTAATCACTCAAGACCCATCCGATCAAATTGATCTTCAGGTGGAGGAAATTCCTCCCCTAGACATTTTCTACAGCCCAAAGCATAGAGCCGTTGTAAGGCGCTCTAGGAAAAGACGAAGGCTTGATCAACCTTCTATTTCACCTGAGCAAACAGTCACGGGCAATGTGGTCTGGAAGGGAGAATTAGATCCCTCTGAAGATCTGACAAAGCTATCGCAATTTGCGGGAGCTTATTCAGCGGCAACTATTGACAAAGCCTCAGAAGTAAGTCTTCTTTTGAAGACTAAAGAGCATGAGATATATGCATTGCAGGCAGAAGTGATAGAGGCAAGAAATAAGGCAGCGCAGGTAGAGGAACAATTGCTGGCCCAACAGCAAGAAAATAATTTGTTAACCCAGCAAATCGAAAAACTAAGGATAGACCAAAGTGACATTCAGAAAGCAAAAGAATTGTCAGAGGCATTATCCCAGTTAAAAGCATCGAATGAGCTGATGATGAAAACTAAAGACGAGCAAATAATTCAGCTATCAGCACAGCTCGAAGGTATCAAGGGCGCCCAGAGTATTGATGATTTCAGAACAGAGGCAACTCGAATAAACAGCGCATTGATATCTCAAATCAGGCTCTTATGCCAACAACTTGTTGACGCTGAATCACTTTGTGAAACATCTACAGCAGTGTGTGAACAAATAGAGAAAGCCAGGAATAAGTTGGATCAGGCTGAAGATGATATAACAGAATACATTGAATGGCAAGACACTCCAGAAGGGAAAGCAGCAAACTTGTCCCGAATCCATGTAACATACAAGGACATACTCTTCATGGAATGGAACACGCAGGTGATGAAAGCAGAAAGGGCAGCCTCAAGATGCAAAATGATTGCCAACAACATGATCAATCTAGTCAATGATACATTGTATCTGGCAAACATGATTTCCCAATGCACACCTGGAAACATAACAACAGCAAACATGCTGGAGCACAGGAATTACCCTGATCTGGAGAAACAAGGGCGGTTAATTGCCGGAGTAAATACCTTGACCGCCGACGCATACTGGCTCTTTCTGATTAAACCACATTCTCAAAGGTCGGCTCTTAACTGTCTAACAGATGCTCTCCGATACCTGATTGCCGACATTCAAGATGCCACATATGATGCACAGCTAACTTCACGCCTCAATACTCCACCAGAAGTAGAGCCAATGCTGGCGATATGTCAGCGAAGGAGTAAAGGCAAAGAGACCTCTGAATGAAGCATCGCCGCCGACTGCCAAATCACCAGAATACAAGATGATGTTTGTTAATGCCGATTTAGTAGCTTTCAGTTTTAGATATTTAGATATTTAGATTAGCATAGTATTTATAGATCCTTTCATTGTTTTGGAAAGGGTCGTAAAATTTTGTAAAAGACTTAAAGGCTGAAGTTTGCACTATTGTGCTTCAGTCTATATTCTTTTTGAAACTCGACCATTGGTTCTTAATTTTGCTTAGAAGGCTGTTTTAAGTAAATTGTGCACTACTGTCGTTTGCTTGGAATGCTTTCTGGTTTGAAGGAAGGACCGCGACATAGTGATTAATATACTGGATTGATCAAACAGCTTACATGGTACTATTATCTGTATCTGTTCTCTTTTCTATTATATGAATTGCTGTGTTATTATTTTTGCTATTGTTGAATACATGTATGCAATATAACAGCAAGTCTTCATTTCATATCACTATTGAATGTTTTGTGATTTGTTATCTCTCTTACTCATGCGTGTAACAATAATATAAATGACTGAGTGCAGTAATTCGCTATTATCGCTCTGCATAACTAATTATGCAGAGCAATCTTAAATGATTTAAACATTTATGCTTATTGTTAGTGTCATCTATATGCCTGTCATTAAGCATAGATTATCAAACGCTGTATTCTATGAATCGATAAGTCCCGGGATTAGCTTATAGTTATTATATTTCTCTTGTAGTTTAGTTATTTACTTATTATCACCTTATATCGTAAATCATTCATCCATCACGTTTATTTATGATCTTTGGGAAACTGGTCCCATTATCCCCAGTCGGAGCCACTATTCCAAACGGAAAAGGAGCTGCACTAAGTTCCGGACCGGGTGGTTTCCCCGATGTTGTTGCAACGAATTTCGGGCATCAACAGTAGGGAAGGGAGAAGAAAGGTGAGGAAACTTTCAATTTTTCCTCTCTGTTTCAAAATTGCCCGCATTAAAACAATGAGTTTCCATTCTTGAAAGATTCTCAATCTTCTAATCTCGGTGGAAAATTCAGTGCAACCAATTATTTCAATCAACCCCCAACTTTGGGTGGTAGTCATCTCGATGATGAAAAATCTATTTCTGTATGTTGTGATGAACGCCCAAACACATCATGTGATCTTGCGGTTTCTCATGAAGGCTATAATCTAGACCTAGAATCTTCTTCGGTCAAAGAAGATGTTCCTATTAAAACTCCCTCTTCACCTCACTCTCCCTTGTGTCCTACCATTCACAACACATCCACTTGTTATGGAGATAATCCATGTTATTTGGTTTCTTCATCTGATGTGTTATCTCCTCAATTGACACAAGGCAGTGAGGTTGTGCATGATGAAGTTGAAAATAGCTAAATCACAGAGAAATTTTCCCATTCCCCATCATCTCTTCTTTTGAATGAAGACAACTCTTCAAATCAGCTTACTCATGAGATATCACCAATGAATTTATCTTTGAGTGTACTATTAGAAGATCCTCTTCAACTGAGTAATCTGATTTTTGTTGAAGCTAAAAAATCTGGTGAAACCCATGATAGAGATGGCTACCATCCAGAGAACAATTTTGAAATTAGCAACAAAGGCCACCCTCAAACCATGCATGATCTAGTTCAAGCTTCAAAATGTGATTCTACAATTACGGAAAGTTCTGGGACTTGCGAGGGAGTCGAGGAACTTCAACTTCTATTGATGGTTATGTCAGGATCTCATGACTCTCGTTAGACCCCCAAACTAAATAAGATATGGTTTCTCTCATGCAATCTATCTATTGCATGGTTTCATTCAATATGGATTCACGGGTAAAAAATGTTTCGTATTTTGAGTGTGATCTCTCAAATTTTCAAAATTTCACTCATGACCGAATTTAGGAATATGTTGTAGTTCATTCATCTTTATGCAAACCTCCCACATCAAACTCGGTATGGGAATTTCCATCTATCATGGAGTCATGGAATTGTGAAGTTGATCATCTCAAAAACTATCTTTTCCCACAAGAATCATACTTATTGAATTTCTCCCTTAATGATCAGCTCCTCGGACTCCTTACGAATCTTGTATTGCAAATTGGTCCTCTCATCACATTATAAATCTCCTTGTTTGATGATGAACAAGCAAATTATCACATGGATCAAGTCCTTCTCCATTTACCAGGCCTCAACTAACCTCGTGCATTCGTTGTGCTAACATCCCTTGTAAACTCTTTTGATGACTATGATGCTTGTATATTTTTTCACCAGTTGTAGGAAGGTGGTCCATCATGTCTGGCTCACAAGGAACTTGTTCCAATTGTTCAGAGCATTCACAATATTCTTCAAATGGATTTTTCTTTATTCATTGCAAATTGGGAATCTGATGTTTCAATCAAGTCATCTGACCAATTCCCAATTCTCTATCTTGGGTGACTTTCATTAAACTTATCATTTTCCCATCAACACATCTAATGATAGTTGCTTCACACTCTGATATTCGTTGTTTAACATCTCTCTCTTCATATTTCCATCAAGTAGGTGATGCACTTTAGCCTTCGTTGATGGTTATGGTAGGTCCTCATTGTCTTGGAATGACTGCTGAGAATGACTAGGTCCATATTCCCATATAATATTCCCAACGTGATCCCATATCTCAAGGCAAAAATTCATCCTTTCAAAGATCACAAGACTTTCCAGACGACCATCATGAATTTTATGATCCAAACATTAAATGGTTGGAACAATCTTACCTGGCAAGCTTTGTTGCAAGCATCACATTTCAATCCCTCTTCGTGCATGCTAAGAAGCTTGGTGCAGATGCAGACACATTCACAAGAGGCTTCCAAGGTTTGCTAAAAAATGTTTCATTAGGAAGGTAAGCATGTTAATTAGATGAAAGTAGTGGTTGTGACCCATATTTCTACCCACAAGAAAGACCTTCGTTTTCTTGTGCAAGTTTTGCAAGTTTTTATATCGTATGTTGCACATCAATGTTTATCTATTTTTAATCATTCATATCTTTGTGGATGCAAGTCCGGAACGACTACGGTGACTTCACTGGAAATTTTATTACATGTAACCTCGACCTTCTATTTGTTAGGTTAGGAGTAGGATTAGATACATCATTAATTTTCCCTTCCCTGCACTCATTCTGCACTTGTTCTTTATAGTCTGTCCTCGTTTTCTTATTTTGGATTTGCATCATGTTTTCTTTAGTCATTTTGTTCTCCTGTCTTTTTATTTTGTTTCCCAGTTCTGTGTCTTCTTTATTTTTTCTTTCTTTTCTTCCTTGTTGATTTTTCCTTTCGTTTCCATTAGGCGAATATGTGTTGTGGCTTCTGAGTATGTGTGTGGCTAAAGTTTAAAGACTCTTGTGACACTTCAACATTTGGGCAATCCCATGTTTGACTTCCTTGTAATTGGTTGTGTATTTTGGCTGATGAATTTCCAATGGAAAATATGGTCGGTCTATAAGGAGAGCTTTCTTCAAACCATGAACTTGTTTCCAAGTTGGGAAACCTCATGCCTATACTCACTTTCCTACTTTGGTGTTTCAAGCTTATCCAACTAGTAGAAATAGAGAAGAGGAAATCTAAACGAGAAAACCTAAATTAGAGGTCTTTATATTCGTCTTTAAAGAAAGAACCTCTCTTTCTCTCAATAAGTCGGGATACCTCTTCCACCCCAAAATAAATAAGTTTCGATGCACAGTTCTCCTTTTAAAAAACAAACAAAGGTGAAGGAAGAGAAAAGCTTCCTACGCAGAGAGGTGAAGCAGGAAACTCCATCGGGGTACTGTCTAGGCTCATTGGTAGTGGAGAAATGCTTATGTTCCTACATGATTCTATCGGGGCACTATCTGTCAGCCGAATAAATCATTCTTGTGGACAAGACCGATCTCCCTAGTATCAATTGAAATCTAGCGACAAGCAAAACAAGCAAATCTACCTTTCTCTAAATATTGTGACTTATAAATAAAAACCAAGAGGTGTTTTAGACCCTACCTTAAGTACAATGCTAGTTTGTGGAAGCCATGCTTCGACCGTCCAAATGAGTTTCCTTTTAAGAACCTACAAACACAAACAAGCACACATCAATAACACCTGCATAGCCAATATAATAAATCATATTCATCATGGTGATCAAGGAATCCATGAAATAAAACATAAGAGACAGCTTATTGAGAAAAATAAACTTTATTGTATTAACTTTAAACAAAGAATAACTTTACAACCTTGGTGCCTTGAGGTTGTACAAGCTCCTCCCAGGGTCCAAGCAAGAATCTCCTCTACTTTGACAAGCTTCACACTCTTCCCAATGAGATCAAAAGGCATGTAATCTCTCCTATCAAGCTCAATTAGAAAGTCTAAATTCCAACAACATTTACCCTCAAAAATATTCAGCTTTCAACCTCCTTAGTAACCAACCCAATGCCTCATTTTATAGTGCAGAGGAAGGAAATTACCAGGTCCACCTATGAAGGGATAGAGTCCTCCTTCAAAGGAATAAGCTCCTCACATCAAGGGGTTAGCTCCTTTAGTTATGGGGTGCATGAACATCAAAGGAGCGAACTTGCCACCTCAAGATTCCCTCTAGAAGCTTCCTGAAATAACCCAAAGTGAGTTTTTAAGAATGTACTTGCACCTTTTTGACTTTTACAGGGGTCCGCACCCATTACATAGAAACAGAGCGGGCAGGTCCACACGGGACATGACCAAGGGGTGCGGGACCGCAGGTAATGCTAAGAGAAAGTGCGGAACCAAAGTTTTAGATATTTTTAAGGACTTTCTCTCATTTTTCAAGGCTTGACATGAAGAGCTGAGGTTTCAGACTTGCATAGGAGGAAAGTATGAGTGGTGATAGACTCACACTGACTGCAGAATGTCATGGTGACAATATTTTGTGCAACAGATTTCCCCCTAAAGTGTGAAGTCTGTAATAGATAATATTTTTCATCTAAGAAGAGTGAAGTACTTTATCATTTCGAGGATCATCTTGTGGAGAGCCTGGTTGGAACCTGTAAAAACATTCAATACAAAATAAATATATGTGATCATATCATCACTAAGGTAGGCATTTTAGATCAAAACTGACTAAAAAGCTAACTAAACTTCTCTGATATAGGAATGATCTTGTAATACATCACAAGTATAGACATATGTAGACATAGTATGGGAGCAACCATCTATTTATGAATAGTCCACTGTATAATGAATAACAAAATCCCTCGCAGCCTGGATGGTGGAAACTAGATTCAGGGTCTTGATTTCTGCTTCCTGAAATAGTACGATTCTATCCATGTGAATGAATGTGTCGAAGTGGAACATGGTAGAAACCACTTGATTACCAGTCAATGATGTAAACTGTTAACAAGTGTGAGAGAAACAACCAGTAATGTCAATGGCTCTCAAAGTACTCAGTAAAATACATGAAATGTGAATAGATGAGTTGATGTTGAACATGTCACAAAATCCTTTGATCGAAGGTCAATGATGCAACCTGTCGTCAAAGGCGAGAAACCTTCCATTGAGGCATGCAGATTCCAAGGTATTGACGATTTCTAGATCATCTTTCTAGGTAATGAGCTGAAGTTGATAGAAAGCGATCTGTCATAGGCAAGCCCACAACACGAAATCATAGATGAAGTTTGAAGAAATATAGTTTCAAGGACTGACTCAGGGATGGTCAAGATGGATGACAAATATTTTGCATATGAATGGTTTATTTGCATTGTCCTTTTGAACACATAACGACATTGCAGATGGTTTGGTGACAATTGACCCAAAGCTAATACCCAGAAACCGGCTGAAGACTTTCAATATGGTTTGATTAACTGCTAGGCAAAGGATTTCCCAACCTAGGTGAACAAAAAGTGTCGTGTTCAAGAGTGGTTGAATGCTTTTCTGAGACACAAAGTATAACAAACATGTTCATTTTTCTCTCTTTTCCCCCACCATTTCTGGAAAGTACCTCTTTATTTTTGACAAGACTGAGGAGGATAACATTTGCTTGGTTATAAGGTCATCCTTCGAATGAGTCCAACTTAGTTTGAAATTCGAACCCTAAGAAGGAGTGGTTTGTTCCTGTTTGTAATTGAATAGGTCCTTTACTGTTAAATTTTAACAAGTCCAATATAGTGGAAACTTGGTGTTTTTCAATTTTAGGGAGTCAGAAGAAAAACTTAAGAGAACTCCATGGTTGTCCTTTTTCGTAAATCTGTGTCTCCCAAGCCCAAAAAAGTATAAAATAATACTTGAGAGAACCGCTTGACCATTACGATCAAGGAGTACTTTTCATAATTAGTGTCTCTGATCTGAAAAAGTAAAAAAGTGATCAATGACACGTCGTTTTATAACCAATATCGAACTTGAAACGACAAAAGCCCGACAATCTTTTCATATTTATACGGTCAGAAAAGAGCTGTAAGTGGACTGTCTTTTTAATTCCGTTTTAACGAGCTTAAAAAGAAAAACTCTGCAATCTTTTCATATTTTAGGTGTCAGAAAAGAGCTTAAAGATGAATCTAATGTTTTTGTTGAAAATGATCAATTTTGCCTGAAAAATCCAATATTCTGCACAAAAACTCAAACATTACTCATACCTATTTAAAATAAATAAAAATGCATCAAAAAGTTACCTTTTTAAAGTGAAAAATAAACAAATTAAAAATTCATTTATTCAAAAAAGCTTATAAAAGGGCTTTTGTAAATTCATTTTTACCATTTGACTTCAGAGTGAGAAAAGAGAGCTTTTGGGTAAGAAGCTTCCTGTGAAGATTGCGGAAAATCTATCCGTTGGAATCGAAAATCGTCACCTCCAGGTAATCCACATCACTTTAATATTGCATTTCAACCGTTTGAATTTTGTTTTTAGGTTTCTATTTTGATTTTTAGGAAAAATTTAGTTTAAAAGACCACTCGTGGGGGTCCGTAGGCGCTGCATGCGAAACCTGAGAACCCCAACTTTTTCCCACAAAGGAAAGAGCCAGGGGCCCGCACCTGCGATTTAGGCAAAGTGCGGACCTACACACTATCCCTAACTAGAGAGTGCAGACCTCGCAACATAGGTTTTACAACAAATTTTCAAATTTTCTCCCAAAAACTTTGAATTAAAATTTTCTAATCCGCTTTTCTTCTAATGTAGGATATACATAATGCTCAGTTGGCAGGAACGGGAGCATGAAGATGTGGACCTTGCTGCAATTAATCATCAACCTTCAATAGATGCATTGAAGGCATGCAGTTTATTTAAATTCTGGGCCATACTTGGCATGAGGGTGCAAGTAGAAATTTTGCAGTGGCTGGTGGACAGATGGAATATACAGTACCAGTGTTTCATTATTGGTGGCCACCAGCTCAAAATGGAGCCAGAGGAAATTTACTTCGTGACTGGTTTGCCCAAGAGAGGTGAAAAATTGACTCTATTCGGGACTAGGCCAGGTGGCCAGTATGTCGATAGTCTCTGGATAGAGTTTTGTAACGACCAAACAAAGGACAAAGGGATTGATATCAAAACCATCTCATGTCCTGAACTCAAAGTGATTGCATTTACTGTTACTAGACTCTACAGAAGCGCAACACTTCATGTAGCCACCAGATCCCAGATGCGAATGGCAGTAGACTGTTATCGAGGCACCATCTTCAACTAGTGAGAAGCTATGTTGGCTAATGTAAAAGGCCAACTAACTAGAGCAAAGAACGAAAAACTAAAATAATTTGGATATGGTTTCTTAGTTGTGAGCTTTGGTCTAGAGAGGGTCCCGATGTTGGTCCCACAACATCTTTCCGTTGGAGTTGGACTTCCCCGAGAGCCCAAGCGGATGCGTTGGGTTACAGTTATGGCCCGTCATCTTGAGGAGAGTTCAGAGGTTGTTTTATTTCCTCTTGAGTATTTTCATTGGTTGGAGAACCAAGTTTTCGCGATTTAGGATTTTCCTTATGCTGGGATGGATTATCATGGTGACCCAGACATGACTCTTCCACCAGGAGAGCAGTGGGATGACTCAGGTAAAATCATTCTCAACATTTTCTAATTTAAATTGTCCAAAACTGATAGTAAAAAGTTTCAAATGCATATGTGGGTCCACGGCGACCAGCCACTCTCCAACCCTATGAGAGGAGACACCCAACTGCAGCAGCACCATCCCCACGGGATGACTCCACAAAGGCCCTGGCCGAATTGGAAAATCATCTAGAGCGTTTGACAGCAGACATTCCAGAGACTAGCATAGATGACATCCCTCTTAGGTTACAACGCTATGTGATTGGAGTCCCAGGACCTTTCAGGAGGTTCCTTTGTAGGGTGGACCGAGGAGTGGTTTCTTATCGTGATCATCACCAGTGATAGGATGATTTCCTTTTGCAGACTCATATGAAATTTTTGCTTTTTTGTACTATCATTTTTGCCGATCATAAGGTTTGTTTCAACCTATGATCGAAGATGATGTATATTTGACACACTTCTATGCTATACTATATCACTATTACTAGCTATCTTGTAAAACATGTTATGGAATGTTTTTAAATTTACTATTTGATTATTGCAAATGTCTACTTAACATTCAAGAAGCAATTGCATCTGCTAATGTATTTAAATATCTTGGAATATGTTGATATTCAATATAGTCAAATTCACGTTCCAAGATATGAACTCTTAGAAATAATCTTAATAACACTGGATTTCTAATGGCATAAACTCTATTAAGCTGCAATACAATGAGTTCAGAATCTAACCTCACAATCAAACTCCGAATCCCAAATGAGATGGATTCAGATAATAACTCAATCACTGCACTATACTCTGTAATGTTGTTCGTTGTTTGACCTAGGCTTACCCCATGCATAGATACCAACTCATTGGAGGGTGAATAGATAACCCAAGCTGCGGAAGAAATGTTCCATGTATTACAGCAAGCACCATCAGCGAAACCAATGTATGTTTGAAGAGATGTCGACATCTACAATATCAAGAGTAAAATCAAGATAAGCAGGAATAATGACCAAAACACTCTCTAAACTAGGTTCACTTTTCTAATATAAAACACACCAGCTAGAAAGAAAACTAATCTAACTAAAATCTCCACACCTAGATTTAAGAATAACATCTCTTCAGATAAAGACCATTTTTGGGCTTACCTAAAGAGACACTGTCAAAATCTACCAATTCATAGGTCCCTTTTGCCAGCTATCACTTAACAACATAAGGACCATGCCACATAGGTACAAATTTTCCAGCCCCTAGCTTATCATTTGCTTGATCGTATAGTAAGACTAGGTCTCCTTCCGAAAAATTACGAGGTGCAACATTTCGATCATACTGAGCTTTAATCGTTTGGCATGAGTTTTGATTGCTAGTGCAGCATCACATCGATTCTCATATAGTTGAGCCAAGTACAACAAACGTTTTTCCTCTTCGGAAGTGGCTGGAAGTAATTCTATGGCTATTTGCAATGACGGGATTTCGCATTCAATGGGTAACACAGCTTCCAAACCGTAAACCAGTTGGAAAGGAGTGAAAACAGTTGAAGTTTTAACTGAGGTTCGATATGCCCAAAGCGTTGAAAATAACATGTTATTCCAATTCAACCTATGAATACCAATGATTCGTCGGATCATAATGACTAGAACTTTGTTGATGGCTTCAACCAGACCATTAGCTTGTGGGTAATATGGAGTAGAACTATCGTGACGCAGACCAAGTTGATCTGTTAGTTCAGTCATCATGATGTTTCGAAAATGATGCCCATGATCAGTGATAATCACTTGTGGAACACCGAATCTAGTAACTATATGATTGAAAATGAAAATTGCATCAATTTTTTCGTCTGCCAAAAATGCAGGCATCGCCTCGGCCCACTTGGTAAAATAATCTACCGCAAGGATGATATATGCATGCCCCCCAGCCGAGTGAAGGTTACATGTAATAAAGTCGATACCCCACTTTGAAAAAGGATCGGCGGAAATTATAGGGTGGATAGGAGCAAGTGGATCACGCATCTTTCAATCAAAAATTTGACAATTGTGGCATTTTTGGACCAAGTAAATACAATCTTTAAACAAACATAGCCAGAAATAGCCAGCACGCAATATCTTTTGGGTTGTGGCATACCTAGACATATGCCCACCACACGCTTCAGAGTGACAGTCATTTAGAACATTTTCAGCTTCTTCAAGAGTTAAACAACGTCGGAAAACAGAATCTGCCCCACGACGATAGAGTGTATCTCAAATAATCTTATATTGTTGGGATTGGAAATGTATTTTCTATCACTGAGACCGTGAAATCTCAGGGTGAAAAGATAGGGATTGGAGATAAACTATGATATCCCCATACCATGGATCAAGAGTGCCGATAAGAAACAAGGATTCGTCCGCAATGGGTTCTTCCGCCACAGTTTCTGTATCAGCACGCGGAAAGTCACACATCAACTCCGTAAAAACTAAAGATTTCTTTGACTTAGATTTTTCAAATTCCAAGTCAAATTCATGCAGGATAATAATCCATTTGGAATACTTGCCCCCTAGCAATTGTTTGGTAAAAATATAGATCATAGGGTTACAATCAGAAATTACAGTAGTTTTGCGTAGTAAGATGTAATGACGAAATCTTTGGACATATTGAACAGCTACCAAGGCCAATTTCTCCACATGTGAATATTTTAACTCAGTCGGATGCAAAGTTCAACTAAGGTAGTAAATCACATTTTCACTACCGAGTTCATCTTCCTAAACTAACACCATCCTGATGGTGGAATGAGAGGCGGCGAGATACAAGAAGTAGTCCTAGTTGTAGTTGGGAGGATGCAATAACGGTGCATGGGTCAATGCGTGTTTAAGTGCATCAGAATATTTTTCAGCTATCTCATCCCAAAATAATGGAGTATTCTGTTTCAACAACCTCGTAAAACCCTTTGTTATCTCGACGTAGTTAGGAATGAATCGACGTAAAAAGTTTGCTTTCCCTTGCAAACTTTGGAGTTGGCGAAGAGTCGGAGGAGGAGGCAATTTGACAATAGCTTCAACCTTGAGGGATCGACACGAATGTTGGCTTTCGAAACAACAAATCACATTAAACGACCCATTTCTATACAGAAAACACAATTGTGTGGATTCAACCTAATTCAATAATACCTACATCTCATAAAGATTTCTCATAAATGAGTGAGATGATTGGCTCTACGTAATGAATGGGCAGGTAAATCATCGAGATAAGGTTGCACAATGTGCTTGATATCATGAAATGCGTAAGACATAGCTCTTTGAAAAGTTGCTCTGGCGTTCTTCAGCCTAAAAGGTAATTTGCAATAAGCAAACGTCCCCCATGGAAAAATGAATGTCATTTTTTGTTGATCAGCAGGTAGAATGTTTATTTGATTGTAATTGGAAAAACCATCCATAAAGGAGAATATTTCACTGCCGACACAATCATCAATGATTTGATCGATATAGGGAGTTGGGTAATTGTCTTTGGGACAAACTCGATTAATATCACTATAATTGATAAATATTCTTATCGTTCCTTGCTTTTTGTTAACAGGAACAATATTCGATACCCAATCTGTTAGGGGAATTGGATAAATGAAACTTTCTTTAAGTAATTTTTCAACTTCTGCTTTAATAGCAGCAACTTTTTGCAGGTGGATCTGACGCAAATGTTGTCGGACAGGTTTAGCATCCAAGTAAGTTTTGATTTCATGAACAACAATTTCTGGATCAATTCCTGGCATTTCTTCATATGACCAGGCAAACACGTCGCAGAATTCTTGAAATAGGGCCTTATAAATTTGGAGTTCGTTTTCCGTACAAGAGGCACCTATATGAATGTTTTCAACAATTCGAGGTTTAACTGAAATGTCAATAGTAACCGTTCGAGAAATATTTCCCAAATTTAGCTAAGAATCAGGATTTTGCAATGGATTCTGTGGTTCTTTGACATAATCAGTAGTAAAAATAGATGAAAAATCATTCTCAAAGTGATCAATATCAGGTAAGAACGAAGATCTATGATGAAGATCTTCCCATGGTAAGTCATCAACAGACAAAATTTCACGAATCTACTCATCAGTATGAACAAGTTCGGGAAAAGTTGTTGAATTTGAGTTTGATGTTGAAAGTGATTCTCCATGGACCACATTCATTAGATCAATTTTAGTTGAAGAAGGGTCGAAAAATGACTGTACAACCTGATATGCAATTTCATAGGGACTCAAAGGCATCGCATCACCAAATGAATCCATCTCAGATTCGGAAGGTACGATCCAAGGATCATCATAAACAATAGTGTCTGATGAAATCATATGAATGGTTGCAGTAGAAGGTGATACGTTAGGAGGAGGAAAGGAAAATGTTCCTAGTAAACTAGAATCTTTAACTAATCCTACTCCAACATCCTTGTAGGGGATAGTTGTTTTACCGACATGCTGGATACTTTCAGAAGAGGTTGGGTTAGACGAAATGTATGTTAGCTAGTCTATAGTTATGATATTTCCATTATGAGGAAACTTTATAAGCCGAAAGACCGATGAAAAAACAACATTTATAGCATAAGACCAACTACGACCCAAGAGAAGATTGTAATCTATAGGGGCATCAACCACTTCCACATCTAGATTCATAGTTTTTCCTTCAACCCCTATAGGTAAATCCTATAGAATGCCAAAAGGATGGAACCCACGGTCATCAAAAGCCTTTAGAATCGTTGGCGATTGATTAATTGTAGGAGAACCAAGCGATCTCCAACACTGGATCGACATAATGCATGTTGAAGCTCCCTCATCAATTACAGTCCTAAAGCAAGGTTTGCTTTTTACTAACACTGGAATCTGGAAAGCCATTTGATGAGGTAAGCAAGGTGTACTATTTTCTAAATCGAAGATTATAAGGTTCGAGTCCTGAATATCAACAGCTCCTATAGCCGACAATAGCAATTTACGTTGTGCTAGACATGATTGCAGCACCTCCAAAGTAGACATTACTGAAGGGGAAATAGCTAAGTCTTCAACAATGTTATAGTTCTGAGCAGCTCTCGCATGTGGATTGAAAGATGACTTTCGAAGTATACCTTTTGTAGGTGGTTTGATCACTAAGTCTAGGTTAGGTTTCTCAATTTGTAGCAGATCAAAACCAGGAGTTGAAGTTGATGGGTTTGAATTAGAAGATTCTGCTTCCTTACCACCAACAGGACTTTTACTTCCATATTGCAATCATGTTGCAATCCTAACATGGGACATCATAATTATGGGTTCTTCCGAGGCATTTTAGGAAGAACCTATCATCTTACTATCTTGACTAGGAAAATGATCCTTCAAGACAGTAGGCGTTTGAGAACCTTTGACGATTTTTGCAACCTCGGCGCGATGAGGGCAATCTCTTGTAAAATGCTCTTCATCACAAATGAGACAAGGATAACGAGGTTTATGTTTCTCGTCGGTAGATTCCATTTTATCTAATTTCTCTTTTGAATTTTGCTTATTTTTTTTCTTCCCCTTCTTTTTACCACCAGTTTTTGATTTGGCCGTAGATGATTCTATGACATGAATATCAGCAGGAATTTCCATGGAAGAGTCTCCTGTTGGGGAATCTGGTAAAGTTATAGTAGAAGTATTCTTTGAAGATTTCTTCTTATTTTTGGTGTTAATTGAACCAATCATACCGCCAGCAGCATGAGACCTTGAAGGAGTTGCAGTTATTTGATTTTGTTTAGGAAGGTCAGGGATTTTTTCGTGTAAAGTACCTGACTGTGTATAAAAGAGGTCAAGGTACTGAGCTCAAGCAATTACTTGCTCTTCAGTAACAACTCCTGCCTTAGATACATCCTCAGTGATTTTAGGTAATAATGATTTAACAAACCATTCTGGCAAGATTTGATCCGGAATAAAAACTTTCACTAAACGAGGTCAACATCTCCATTCATGAATGTGATCTGAAATATAAGTGGATTTTGATTGTTTTAATCGTGCCACTGTCATATCTGACAAGAAACTGGAAATGAGTTAAGAATGAAGTAGCTAGCTGACTAAAGTTATAAAAAGAGGCTCGCGGTAACTCAATGTACCACTTGGCCGCAAGACCAATAAGAGTGTGTTGAAAAGACGTAAACAAATTGAATCATCTATAATGGAGTTAGAGGCACACTAGAGGTGATAAGTCATCACATGCTTTGACGAATCCTCACCTGATTTACCTTCAAACTTTGGGATATCACTGGGCAACTTATTCAGCATTGGTGGCCAAAAGACTAGATAATTAATCGGATCGTTCATAAGGTGCGACAAATCAAGCAATTCCAAAGTTACAATGAATGGTAATTGACGATTAGGGTCTCGAAAACCCTGGGTCATAAGACTAGCCCCAGGAGGAGGATGTCCAGGATAACTTGGAATTGGAATTGCATTTGGGATATTATATCCTCCCGGAAAACCAGGATTAATTGGACTGTACTGGGGTTGTTGAGGTTTCTGATAAGTATATCCAGGGTACAGTTCATACTGATAAACTGGGTTCTGCACAGTAGGACCGAATTGGTACTGTCCCTGGTACGGTTGATAAGTAAATTGAGGTTGACTTGTAACAACCGTACTTGGACCAGGTTGTTCTACAGGCATCTGAACTGAATTTTGAATTGTAGGTCTAGACTGAGGTAAAGGTGCTTGAGGAGTTGATGCAGGAACAATAGAAACCAGAGCTGCCGATACTCCAGAAGTAGGTGGGTAGATTGAACAAATGCTGCAGTAGTTGCAGCAATCGTTTGAGGTGGAGTTCGAGGCGAACTAGGCCCATACTAATGAGCTACACTAGGTGCAGAAGTTTGAATAGTAGGCTGGACGGGTTGCTGGGTTGAACCAGAAACCAAAGGTTTTCCAGATTGAGATGAGAACTGCACATTAGGTTGCAAGATCTATTGAGATTGAGATGAATCCCACACTATGTTCATTCTAGGGTATGGACCCATAGAAGGTTAAGCATATTGAGGACCATAACCGGGTTGAGGGTAGGGTTGATAATTCAAAGGTACATTTCTAGCTCCTTGGATAAATGATTGACCTGAAGGTGGTTGGAAACCTTAGGTTGGGTACTGACCTTGAGGTTGATAACCTTGAGGCACGTACTGAAACTGGGGTTGACCTTGAGGTATATATTGATACTGGGGTTGACCTTGAGGTACGTACTGAGTCTGGGGTTGACCTTGAGGAATGTAATGTCTCAAAGGTATGTATTGTCCTTGAGGTTGCCCCCCAGGTGATAATTGAGTACCCTAAGGTTTCCCCCCAGGGAATAATTGAGTACCCTGAGGTTGCCCCCAAGGCGGTAACTAACTACCTTGAGGTTGCAGATTTGGAATGGTACCTGACATCATAAGAATATCTTCGACACTCAATGGTTTAGTTTTGTTATTACTAGTTGATAACCCATGTTCAATAGGTTGAGGAGATGCTCCTGAAAAAGTACCAGTGAGTGATTGATACCCAGAAGGAACAGAAGGACTGCCATACGAAAATGTTTCCAGTGATTGGGAAAACATGGATGACTGTCTCGACATATTCAAAGGAGGATAATAACCTCTAGGTGTTGGATGAAAAGGAACTCGAGGTGGTGAAAAACTGAGACCCAGATTTTCTAAAAAGTTGGTCAATGAAAGATACCAAGTGTCCCTCCTAGGTGGACTGTAAAAGATCAATTCACGCTCCCTAAGTTCTATAGTTGGTTGATTTTCAGGGATAGTTATACCTTCTTCCGGATTAACAAGTTCTTCAATAGAAATAACTCCAAAAGGAAGATTTTGGGTAATGATTCTTCCTAACCTGGGTGAACCAGGACCACTGGAAGTTGGAGAAGCAAATCCTGATGATGGAGTAGCAGCAGGTTCAGTTTCAGGCTCAGAAATTTCAGGTTCTTCAGCTAATTCACTAGTAGAAGAAAAACTACTAGTAACTTTGGAAAATGAAATTTGTTCAGAAATATACTCTGTTGCTTGAACATGATAATCAGGATGAACAACTAAAGAAGATTCTCTTTCTTCCAGTGACCCAACTCTACTGTCACTAAGAGTTACAAGAGCTCGTAGCCCTTCAAGCTGACTTGGTGAATACTCGGGAGGTTGCCCCCGAGGTCTACGGGATTGTCTTGGTAATTCAGCCACGATTAAATATTTTAATTACTTCACACACAAACGAAGAAAAATCTCAATAAAACCACCTAAAGTCTCTAAAGAACCAAACAATTTGAATCACACGCCTAAAAAATCTAGGAGTTCAAACCACACACAAACAGTAACTTTCCGTACCGAAAACACTAGTTGGTGACAAAATCCAATGTCGCAAAATCCAATACAGAAATGGCGGTTGGAACAGTTACCCCGACAACCTACTTATTGAAACAGACTGGCACAAGTTTCTTCACTAAACCGTCTCGAGTGAAGAGAACCCCCCTGAGAGTCCAAGTGAGTCTAGTCGACGTCTGCTCCAGGTACAGTGGGATCTTCCCTCCACCGTCACCTTAGGAAAGAATCCTATAGATTATTGTCACTATGGTTACCAACAGAAACAAATATACCTGGGGAAACAGTCTGTGACTCGAAACACACGCAAGGGCAAAGTAACAAAGCTCAATCCCCTTGACAGCTCCTTGACATAATCCAAGGTTTACCAACAAGTGACCCCAAGCTCCTCGAAAATGGTCAATCTGAGGTTTACTGTTTTTAATACGTGTATATCTTCTATCGTTCCCAATGAGGAAGGATTGATTACCCCACTGGTTTGAATATGATCTCGTGCTTGACTCCTTTAAGAGGAGCTTCCCAGAGCATAGATGTAACAATTGGAATTTATCTCCTACTGCAAGATATAACTACTTGTTTGTTTTAACTATCTTGGAGAGTTAATTACTCCCTACTCCAAGATACTAGCCTAAGCTGTGTTGGTGATAAAGAGCCCTAGAAATAAAAAGATTGCTAGATAAATTTTACTTTAAGAATTATTTGTATTGGTTGTTCCTTAGGTCAAAAGGTATGGAGATGCAACTTTATGGTGTGAAGACTCGACTCCAAAACACTATAAATTCACCTAAGATGATAAACATTCCTTTTTCTTCAATGAATTTCTAGCTAAAGAAAGAGTTGAGAATGTAATTGCTTGAAAAATAAATATTTCCTTAACAAATAAATGAAAAGAAAAACTCTGTTTTGTCTTTTCCAACAAACTCAAAACGAGACTACTAATTATGCTCACGAAAAATATCCCTTTCTTTTCAACACTCAAAAACTACAAAAAAAAACAATTTCTTTTCAAAAGAGATTTTAAAATTTCTAGAAAACACTCAAAACTATGAAAAATCTAATCTTGAGATCTACAACTTCTAAAAACCTAATTGAAGCAAAAGCTTACAAAATTTCTTTTCGAGGACGTTTTACCTAGTTATTCACCAAACTAAGGACTAATTCGTTCAGAATAAAAAATTAATCAAAAAACACCCAGCTTATGTTTTCTTTTTAAAAATGAAATTCAAAACTTTCCAAAACAAGTTCTTTCAAAGCTTTGCAAAGAGAAAACAAGATCTATTTCTCACCAAAGGCGGATTTCACAAATCGGTCAAACTCATTAAGAAGACTAGCAAAAACCAGGGTAATCTGAGGTTTCTTAGGCTTCTAAACTCTGAGTTACTACAAAGACAAAATGCAAATCAAACCAGGCACACAAAACTTCTAGAAAATCACCTAAAACCAAAATGCCAATGGAACTCACCTACAAAAGTTTTTGACAAGACGCATGCAGATCTGGGAAGAGGCTAAAAAACGTAAACAAATCCTAAGTTAAGATGGATGAAAATATTTTAGGTTTTTCAAAAAATTGATAGGGTCCGCAGGCGTCTAGTATAACCAAGTGTGGTACCGCTCTGTGTAGTAAAGAAACAATGTGGGGATGTTCGCACTGTGTTACAAGAAAAACGTATGATCCTCTTTCAAAAGTGTGAAAAAACAAAAAACAATTCAAGAACTAAATAACTACCCAATCCCACACACATCAAGCAAAAACCAAAAACAGAGAAAAATTTTCTCAAGTCAAAGTAAAAGTAAAGGAAAAAAGCCAAAATTCAAGTCCCCAGTATGGTCGCCATTTTGTCGGCCGGATAAATCGTTCTTGCGGACAAGACCGATCTCCCTAGTATCCACTGATATCTAGGGACAAGCAGAACAAGAAAATCTACCTTTCTCTAAATATTGCGACTTATAAATAAACACCAAGAGGTGTTTTAGACCCTACCTTAAGCCCAACGCTAGTTTGTGGAAGCCACGCTTCGACCGTCCAAATGAGTTTCCTTTTAATAACCTACAAACACAAAGAAGCACACATCGAATAACACCTGCATAGCCAATATAATAAATCATATTCATCATGGTGATCAAGGAATCCATGAAATAAACCATAAGAGACAGCTTATTGAGAAAAATAAACTTTATTGTATTAACTTTAAACAAAGAACTTTACAACATTGGGGCCTTGATGTTGTACAAGCTCCTCCCAGGGTCCAAGCAAGAGTCTCCTCTACTTTGACAAGCTTCACACTCTTCCCAATGAGATCAAAAGTTATGTATCTCTCCTCTCAAGCTCAATTAGGAAGTCTAAATTCCAACAACATTTACCCTAAAAAATATTCAGCTTTCAACCTCCTCAATAACCAACCCAATGCCTCATTTTATAGTGCAGAGGAAGGAAGTTACCAGGTCCACCTATGAAGGGATAGAGTCCTCCTTCAAAGGGATAAGCTCCTGACATCAAGGGGTTAGCTCCTTTAGTTATGGGGTGCATGAACATCAAGGGAGCGAACTTGCCACTTCAAGATTCCCTCTAGAAGCTTCTTGAAATAACCCAAAGTGAGTTTTTAAGAATGTACTTGCACCTTTTTGACTTTTATAGGGGTCCGCACCCATTACACATAAATAGAGCGGGCAGGTCCATAAGGGACATGACCAAGGGGTGCGGCACCGTAGGTAATGCTAAGAGAAAGTGCGGGACCAAAGTTTTAGAGATTTTTAAGGACTTTCTCTCATTTTTCAAGGCTTGACATGAAGAGCTGAGGTTTCAGACTTGCATAGGAGGAAAGTGTGAGTGGTGATAGACTCACACTGACTGCAGAATGTCATGCTGACAATATTTTGTGCAACACTATTTAGACCTATTGTTGGGTTGTGTTATATTCTTTCCATGACTAGCCACGTAGTTAACTAGGGGGTTAGAAGGGGGGTGGAGCCCCCCCTTCGTTGCGCCAATTGCGTAGCGAGGGGAGTCATAGGGGGTTTGAAGGGTGCAAGTAACCCCACTTTATGGGGTCTGAGGCAGTTCCCCATAAAATTTTGGTTTTGGGCCCTATGTTACGTTGGGCAGACCTACCTATGGTTTTTTACATGATTTTTGCACATGGTTTTCGATATGATGGATTTTGGTCCATGGTATTGGATGCTTCGGAATGTATAAATATGTATTGTAACATTGAAAGGAACATAAAGAAAAATCAAGCTGGTAGTCCCTATTTTGGGATTGAGTGGAAAATCTCTGTGTATATGTGTTTTATTTGTTACACTCTCACATTGTTTATTTTCTATGTTTTAGAATTCTTATGCAGGTAATTTATGTACGGGGTTAAAACCTACATTTGGTATCAGAGTTGTTTTGTCTTTAAGGGGATGCATTTGTTGTTGAGGGGTTTTGCTCGGGTCTGTGGTAGACCATGTTCAGTGGGAGATCTATGAGATCGATTCTGGTGGTGAAAGAAGATGGTGAGTACTGAAAAGATAGAGATTGTGAAATTTAATGGTCAGAGTTTTCAGTTGTGGAAACTCAAGATGGAGGATCTATTGGTGGATAAAGATCAATGGATCGTGGTAGATCTAGGTACTAAACCAACAGAAGTGTCCGATGAAGAATGGAAGAAATTAGATTGGAAGGCAAAGAGTAGAATATGATTATGTGTCTCAGATTTAGTATTGTTGAATGTATCAGGGGAAGCTACAGCTAAGGCTTTATGAAACAAGTTAGGGACTTTGTACCAATCTAAGTCCTTATTAAATAAACTATTCCTACGGAAAAAGTTGTATAACCTAAGGATGAAAGATGGAGACTCGGTGATAGAGCATCTGAACACATTTAATACTATGGTAAGTCAGTTATTATCTATTGATATTAAAATTTAAGATGAAGACAAGTGCATCAATTTGTTGTGTTCTCTACTAGATTCATGTGATAGTCTGGTTATTGCAATAGGTAGCAATACAACTGCCTTGCAGTTTGATGAAATAGTCTTATCCTTGCTAATGGAGGAGATGAGATGGAAAAATATGGATAACTAGAATGGTGATGCCTTGTCTGTATGAGGATAGTCTGAGAACAGAAACAAAAATAAGTCATCGAGTGGGAGATCTAAATCTAGAAGGAGATCTAAATCTCCAGAAAAACCTGTAAAGGTGGTGTGCTAGAAATGTAGAAAGGAGGGGCACTACAAAAGGGATTGTAAATCTAAAGCTCCTGATAAAGGAAAAGGATCTAATGATGCTCCTTTTGCAGAGGCAAAAACCACCTCAGATGAAGGTGGGGATGTGTACTTGGCTTCTTCAAGTACACATGTAGATCATGAGGCATGGTTGATTGACTCAGGTGCATCCTTTCACTTCATTCCCCATAGAGAGTGGTTCTGTAAGTATGAAAAATATGATGGTGGTGATGTCTTCTTAAGGGATGACAGGAAGGCTAGAATCATTGGTCGCAAAAAACTAAACTTGAAGTTGCAAGGTGAAAGGGTTAGAACACTTTTGGGTGTTTTTCATATCCTTGCATTAGCCAGAAATCTAATTTTTGTAAGCAAGATGGATGATGCAAGTGTAAAAATAGTGTTCGAGAAGGATACCTACAAGATGGTTCATGGGGCAATGGTAATGATGTGGGGAGTTCGAATTGGAACTCTGTACAAGCTACAAAGTAGCATTATTGTTAATGGGTGCAATAGTTCTGTGGTTCCTGAAAGTGGAGTAGAAAATCTAGTGGTCTCTAGAGAGAAGACCATGTTGTGGCATCAAAGGCTTGGACATATTGGAGAGAAGGGCCTTCGAATACTTCATGGTAAAGGTATGGTAGAAGGTATAAGTAATAGCTCTCTGGACTTTGGTTTCTGTGAAAAATGTGTATATGGGAAGCAGAATAGGGTGAGTTTCCCCTCTGGTGGTAAGAGGGCGAAACAGATATTAGAGCTTGTACACAGTGATGTGTTTGGACCTGTGAAGGTTCCATCACTGGGTAAGTCTATGTATTGTGTATCATTTATAGATGAATTCTCAAGGAATACATGGATATATTTCCTTAAGAAGAAATTTGAAGTCTTTGATAGGTTTAAAGAATTTAAGGCTATGGTGGAAAACCAGACAGAGAAGAAGATAAAGGTGTTGAGGATAGATAATAGTGGAGAGTTTTGAAGTAAGGAATTTGAATAATTCTATAAGAAGTGTGGTATAGCACGGCAGAAGACTACTCCATATACACCTCAGTAAAATGGACTTGCATAAAGAATGAACAAGACATTGATGGAAAGGGCAAGAAGAATGCTCAGTGGTGCCAGGTTATGATAGGAATTCTAGGCAGAGGTGGTCGAGACAACATGTTACCTAGTCAATAGATCACTTTCATCAATGTTGGAGGATAAGACTCCACAAGACGTATGGACTGGTAAGAAACCCTCTCTTTCACATCTGAGGATATTTGGATGTGATGCATATGTACATGTTCCAAAGGAGAAATGAACCAAGTTGGATAGTAAATCTGAAAGGTGCATCTTTATTGGGTATAAGGATGGTTTAAAGGGTTATAAGATTTGGAACCCAGTAAAAAGGAAGGTTGTGTACAACCGAGATGTGGTGTTCAGAGAGTTGAAATATGTTATTAAACATGAAGTCCAACCAAAGGAACCTGATAAGATAGAGTTTGAGCTAAAGGAAGAAGAATCAGACTCTACAACGGAGGACAAATCAGAAGATGAAGAGGCACAAACTTCGGGTGTGAGAAGACCTGTTTGAGAAAGAAGGTAGCCAAAAAGGTATAGTCCATCTACTTTCTATTCAAAATTTGCTTTATCTTTTACTGATGACAATCCTAGAACTGTGAAGGAATCAGTAGATTCAGAGGATGGAAAACTCTAGAAAGAGGCCATGGTTGATGAAATGGAATCTTTACACAAAAATGAGGCTTGGGATTTGGTGGAGTTTCCAGCTAGAAGGAAACCCATTGGCACCAAATGGGTGTTCAAGAAGAAGACAAATTCAGAAGGAAAGGTGGAGAAATACAAAGCTTGATTGTAAGAAAAAGGTTATTCCCAGGTGTCAAGAATTGATTTTGGTGATATTTTTTCTCATGTTGCCAAGGTAACTTCGGTTAGATTACTTTTATATGTTGCTGCTACTTTTGATTTTGAGGTAGAACAGATGGTTCTAAAGACAACATTTCTTCACGGGGATCTGGAAGAGGAGATCTACATGAAGCAACCTGAAGGCTTTGTGCTGAAGGCTAAGAAAGTACTGGTATGCAAGTTAAAGAAGTCTTTGTATGGGTTAAAACAGTCACCAAGGATGTGGCATCAGAAATTTGATACATTTATACGGGGACTTGGCTTCACCAGAAGCAGAGCAGATCACTGTGTGTATTTTAAATTAATTGGTGACCGTGTTATTTATTTGGTCTTGTATGTGGATGATATGTTGCTGGTTGGAAATGACAAAGAAATTATCCAGGATTTGAAGACCCATTTGTCCTCCAAATTCGACATGAAAGATCTTGGTGTTGCAAACTATATTTTGGGCATGGAAACTAAAAGAGATCGGACAAAGAGGAAGATCTAGTTAAACTAGAGGAAGTATGTCGAGACAATATTGCAAAGGTTTAATATGTAGGATAGTAAACATGTGAAGGTTCCTATTCTTGTAGGTGTAAAGTTATCTATTGAACAGTGTCCCAAGACAGAAGAAGAGGAAGAGGACATCTCCCGCATTCCATATGTAAGTGCAATTGGTAGCCTAATGTATGTGATGGTCTGTACTAGACCAGACATTGTGTTATGTTGCTATACCAATAGGAGTCATAGTTTTTGAATGGATGAGGTCAAATGTGTAATATGTACATACCTTTGCTTTCTGCAAATGTTTTCCATATTCAAAAGATCAAAAAAATTAAAAAATGTAAAGAGTGTGTGTCCTAAAAGGAAAATCAAAGGACAAAAAGAATGAAAAAGGTCAAAAAAGATGAAAAATGAACCCCAAGAAACAAAAAGACTATGAAAGTGTGCAAGTACAAATGCCACTACTATTAATTTCTAGCATAACAAATGATTGTGTGCAACTTTTTATTCATGCCACAATCCATGGTAATCAAATAGTTTAATCTTGGTTATTCCATGTTTTGAATTTCATGCTTAGAGATAGAGAATAAAGTCTAACCAAATTGTTTAATCTTGGAAGATAAGTAGATAGGTAGAGTGAATAAAAGGAGCTCAATAATTTAATCTGATCCCTTAGATGTAATAAGGATAGACTTAGATAAATTTCTATTGTAAAAGAAAAGAAAAATGTTTTGATAAGGGTTTGCTAGCTTAAGTGCACCCTAATAAAGAGTAGAAAAAATGATAGGATGAGTAGATGGGTAAGTAGTTGCATATTTGTAGATTTGGATGATTGATTAGATGAAGTCATAGAATTTACTTTCATTATCAAATTGCTAAAGTATGAATGATAATTGAGCATTTACACAAAGTCAAGTGATTAATTTCCCCATTCATTTTACCCTTAAGTTTACTAATTTCCCATAATCAAAGTCAAATGTACCTAAAACCTTAAGTTTAAAGGGATCAGAGCATTTCTCTAACTTCTGAAGGGATCGAACCCTTGGCCCAATAACTTATAGGTCCTAAGTACTAAAATCCCCTCATGAAAATTCACCCCCCTTCAATTCATTCATTTTCCCCTAAAAAATCCCTTTTCCTAAGGTAAAATCACTATTTTCTTAGGGAAAGTAGTCACCCCCAAGCAAACTCCTTTTCACTCAAACAACTCATAAAAACCATCTTACCATAAGTATTTTGTGTATATGAATAAAGTGTGCCAATCATGTGTTATACATTAAACTTATGGTAAAAATCCTTTTCTCCCTTTTCATATTAATTTATTAACCTTATTATCTAAGTCCCTATAGTACCCATTTTCCCTATATTTTATTAAACCCATATGTTAATATCCCGCCCCGAAGGTTGAAATATAAAATTTATTAATAAACTAATTAATGGGTTAATTAAGTCGATTAGCGACTAATTAATAACCATGACCCATCGCCGAATAAAAGAGGTTAATTAATCAATCAGTGATTAATTAATAATCTGTCCCCACCAATGAAATCATTCCCGACGTCATTAAACCATCATAATCTGAAACTAATTAATCCCTCCACACACTAAAACCCTGTCGGGCCCCTCCATTAAACCTCATATCAAATCATCGCCCCGGTCACCATGCAATCTCACCCCTGTTGATCCAACAGTCGATGCTCATATCGGGTGGCCTCCAAAGGGCGACCTTTACCTACCCAATATGGGTGGTTTTTCTATTCACCCCACCGCTACATGGTGCCCGATGAATGGCATTGGATGGCCTCCCCCCAAATCCACTTTATCCCAAAAGTGGTGCGATACGATCCCGCTTACCTCCTCCCACTAAATGACAAAATGTCACATCCCCCGCTTAATGCCAAGTTTCCTTTTCCCAGTGTACTCGCCAAAACCATTGAATTTACGAATAAAACTAAAAAACTCATTGTTTTTTGTTTTATCGTGAAAAAGACCGCTCAAACCTCCATGCAAGCACCAGAGTATGTGCAACTGTCAACCCACATCCAACTGCCAACTTGCTAAAGCTTCTAAAACTCCAAACCACCTTTCAGTCACGTATGCTTCCTACAAATAGTGCACAGTCACCATTACTCTGTTCAAGAGCCGAAACTAGGTATTTACCAAAATTCGCCAAGAAACCGTGTTTTATGTCCAAACCTGGACTCAATTCCTTCAAATTACTAAGTAATTTAGTAAGAAAATTTCCCAGCGACCCCAATACTCTGATTTGGACCCGTTTTTCCCAAATTTCACTGAAAAACCTTTGCCCCCATCCTTGAATCCATAAGAACCAAGGATTTCTACCCCAATTGCATAGAATGTCATGCCCATTTCTACTCCTCACAGGGATTTAGACCATCTTCCACTGGCAGATAAATATTTCTAGATTAAATATACCTCTATCCAAGAATCCCCTTTGAAACTATACTGCAGGTATAGAGACCAGTACCTGAACAATGCAGAATTCATAGGACTTTGGGAATCAGGTTTACCCAAATACCAGTTCCCCAGAGTTCATATCTTCCTAAAGATTATCCACTACTGCCATATGATCTATTGTCCCAACCAAAGGGAAGTAATAACCCCAAACCAGTTTGTATTGTTTACCATCACTACTGAGTCCATAAATCAAATGTTGCAGTTACAACCAAGCCAAAACCTGACCCCTCTTTCTGTTGGAGATTTACTTAATAGATTCCCTACACTCACCTCAATCAAACTTGCTAGGTTTTTCCAGACCTTCATTAGGGAAGAACAATACACTCCAAAGGATCCGCCCCCTTACATGTGGACTATTTTCTCTGATCTTGGCCGAGACATCATAGAAATGATATCTAGTGTGTTAGGCCAAACTACAAGTGAATTTTTTGATGAAATTATTGTAGCCTTTATGTCTATCTACTCTCCTGGGCAACCCCCAGCCATCATGTTTGACTTTGCTAAGTTCATTTATGATAAGATGCATGATCAATTCATGAGGATGGATAATGAAAGAGTGTTCAAATATTCCTTAGTTTTATATCATCTTTTCCTATATTATCAAGCTGAGAAATTCCTAATCACACTCCAAAAGCTTGATACCAGAGGCAACCCTAGATCGGTAGTCTTCTGGACTTCATTGATCCACCTATATGACCCTCAATATTCTTATACTGATTTCATAGATCTCTTTGTACAACCAGTGACAACTATGTTATTAGGAAGCCCTTCCCCCAGAATCAGTGTAGATATTAGGAGGGTCCTTCAGTTGTCAAAACAATATAGATTGGGGGATTGGTACTTGTACCAAAACCACACTAAAATCTGAATCTATGGATGTGAGCTAGCTCCCTACAAACTGCCCAGATACCTCCCTATGAGATTGTTTGATTTGGAGTACTACAAGAAAATGATCAATTCAGATGAGGTGCACTTTTTGAAGGCCAAGAAGAAAGCTCAACTTAGGATAAAGGATCAGCTTGTCCCCTTCATATGTAATAGTAGGGAAGCAGGAAAGGTAGCAGAGGAAATCCTCCAAAGACTAAGACTGAAACAAAGTTTTATCTGGAGATATGACCCTTTATACTTCATTTGCAATAGGAGATAGAAGAACAAATTATCTCCTTACATCTACCATAGAATTCCTGAAATTAAACAGTATGTTAATCAACTTGAATGGGTGGAAAACACTTTGGTAGAACGAGATAGCATAGAGGTTTTTGTTGATAATGTATTGATTGATTTAGATAGAATACTTGATGATGGTTCATTTGTACAGGTGCCATGAGAGTCCGAACCTCAAAGGGAATCATAGGGACACAGTGGGAAAACAGTAGAAGAAGGACCATCAAAGTAGCCAGAAGCATCAGACTAGCTAGAGGAATCAAAATAGCCAGATATTTCAGAATAACTTGCTCAAGCAGAACATACCATGAGCAATCCTCCCATTTTGCAGACTCCTCTAAATGAGGAGAGGAATCACAAAAGAGATATAGAGGAGGTCACTCCTAGTAGACCTGTTGCCCAAACTTATGTCAAGAGGCAAAGGTTAAATCCATTTTCCGAATAGGAATTTACTAAAGAAATAGTAGGAACTACAGGTGTAGAAAGCAGACATACCACTCCCTCAGGAGGTACATGAACCTTCCACCTCATAGGCTCAAATGCTAGAAACGCAATAGAGCGTGGAATTATCCCCCTTTAGAGCTCCAACTGACCAAAGTGAAGACATTAGAGAGAAATATAAAGAAATAAAGGCAAGGAATGAGATATTGAAGGCCCAAAGTTATGCATATTACCTAAATATGGCTCCAACTAATCAGACAAGGCTAATGTTAGCCTTTGATGTGAAAGAAGGAAAAATGTAGATGACTATTATGAAGCCAACTACACAACAACCCAGGTCAATTACAGACTATTTGAAAATAGACTGAAGTATTGGCAAAGGATATCCATCCTATTGACCAAATAGAATTACATAAGCAGAGTGGGGAAATGGTTTATTCCACCTTGACCAATAAGGCAATTGCAGCACACCAACTTCAAAATTCGTTGAATAATATATTAGCGAAATTCTAGTTATAGAAGGCCTCTTCACAGGCCAAAGGTACCAGAATAAAGTCCCTAGAGGACTTATTCATAGAACTAGGCCATGATCCCAAAGATGTGAAAGCTGCAGAAAAGCTTATTAAGAAGAAAAATGATGATATAGCTGCACTGAAAAAGAAGCTCAAGATTCCTCTTTTGCACCATCCTCAGACAGCCAAAGTATTGGAAACTCAGAAGGAGGAAGAGCTTATGCACTTAGTCCTTAAGCTGAATGAATAATTAAAATAAAAAAAGAAAGAACTGGATAATTTGATACAGTCAAAACATAGTGAGTTGGCCACTGCTCCTCAGACTGTAATTCCTACAATTTCTACAACAATACCCTCCACATTGGCTGCTGTGTTAGCACCAACAGTGCCACCGGCTACTGCTCTGCTAGTTATTGGTACATCAAGCAGAGGGACATCAATAGAAAAGGCAACTAAATTGGTAAAAGTCATGGAGGAGACGACCATCCAGGCTACTGAGCTCAAGAAACTTAGAGAACAAGTGTCAAGTTTGGAAACTGATTGTAAACTTGCACAGATACAGCAAAAAGAAGAAGCTCAAAAGAATCAAAGAATGGGAGAGAGAATAAAAGTCCTTGAAAAGGACTTGACACTGCAACAAACACTTGGAGACATGAAGCAAATTTTTTGGACCAACATCATTTATTCCATCAATGATGTTTGGCCATCTATTTAGGTTATTTTTTAATAGATTGAACTAGTAAAAGTGGCTACAAAAGAAATCCGTAAAACAATGGAAGAATTGGAAGATAAGCATGAAGAAGCCAACCAATTAATAACATTCCAAAATAGTAGAAACAGGTATCAACTTGATGAGTTGGAAATAGAAGATAGAACAGGAACAATTATAGAAATCAAGAAGGTTGTCACCAAGAGAAACTTTATGCTAAACCTTGAGAAAAAATGCCAGAGTATCCAAGCAAACATTGATATATTTATGACAAAGTATGGTATTTTGAGAGAAAAAAGACTTCCCAGTCCTATGGTAATACATGATAAGCTGATGACTCAAGATGATTATATTGAGAGGCTTAACAAGCTGGCCAAAACCCAAGCTAGTACTTCAGGGGTAAAATCTTTGCCCACTGGAAAGGTATTATATGATAGTCTTGAACATCTATTTTTCATAGAACATGAGGTAAAGCACTTGTTTACCAGTAGGCCAAATTTTTCTAAGTATACAGAAGCTGACGAGATATATAGGAAAATGATAAGGATGAAATTACCTGACAGTGAATGATGGAAAAAACTGATAGATTTACTATGAAGTTATTGAAGTAAATCTATGTGGTAAAACATTGTTGCCAGGTAAAACAGGTAAGACAGAGTCAAAGCGTAATAGGTAAAGAGTATCAATAGGTAGAATACATAAAGTGAATCTAGCACACAAGTATCCAGCAACTGAAAGAGCCAAATCTGAATTACAACATCCAACACAATCACAATAAAAGGGACAACAAGAAGACAGTTCTCCATTTGTCTCTATCTTCGTTCTTGAAGATATTTTTGGTTTCCTAGAATAATTATCATATTGTTATGAGATATTTGGTAACAATTCTTTTATAAATACTTCACAAAATGAAGTAATTAGGGTGGATTAAAATACATTTCTGTAGACATTTTATATTGATCTAAAGAGCTATTGTACTCAAGACTAGACTAGTTTTGCTAGATATGAAATAAAGCTAAGGGCATTTCACTGGATTCCTGTGCACAGTTGGAACAAATAAGTATTATCTCTTCATGTTTAAATATTTTTTTCTCTTAATGTTATGAATATTCATATGTGCCTCTTATAAAATCTGTAAAGTAAACAAGGAATGATATCTCATAATTAGCTTAAATGCTCTATGTTTTAACTGTTTACTTTCTATATGTTTTCTACTAAACTATCTTGGTATGGGAATTCTTAATTGCTCCCTTACTTCCGTAGTTTACCCCCACTTTTTTCCATAATAAAGGATTCTTCATTGTCATTTGATACTGATCATCCTTCCTTTCTTCATCTTAATCCTGGTTAAGGATTATTCAATGCCCTTTGCCCTAGTTAAGACTACTTCATCCATTTGAACCTGCAGATTTTCTTTTTGTTGTGCTCGTCTACCTTGTGGACTCCTACCTTAGTGATTGATCAGATCCAGTTAGGCCTCTCTTGATTGAGTCCATAGCCCAATGGCCTGAATACTTGCTTTGCCCATCTGTCTTCTTAACTCCACCACCCAATCAAAACAAAACACCAAGAGAATCAATAACTAGCCTAAAATCCTACCCAAAAAAAGGTTAAATTATAAAGAGAGAGCCCTCTCTGGAATTAGGTTGGCTAGAACCTAAATCTAAAAGATTAGTTTTGTGGTTACCTCAGACTATTCCTTGTTTGATAACTTCTAGGGAAAATATCTGAGTGATAACATAGTGGCGACCATACTGGGGACTCAAACCCCCAGTCTTAATAAACCTTTGAGAAATTCAAATTTTTATTTTTAAGCATATTAAAGGGTTTATTAGAAGTTATTTCAAAAATACATAAAATAAAATAATTAGAAAAAGCTCAAAATATGGCTTCAGGGAGAACTCACTATACCAGGGCCAACCTTGATCCAAATCCTCCCCCTGTATTTGACAATCCCAACATTATTCCAAGAATAATCAGAAGAAAAGAAAGTTCGGTAATCCGAAGACCTTTATTCAGATCCAATTCATGCCCTATTGAGTGGTTTTTCTTAGAATACCTCCCTTTTGATGACTATTTTGACAATTCCCTATTTAGAACAAAGTCTGAGGGTGAACCTGAGGACACAGTTCTAGATCTGGAATTCACAGCTAAACTTGAATTCCACAGTGCAAGCTTGTCAATTGATCGGTACCTTCTGAATTCCCCTCAATCATTCCTTACTTCTGATAGAATCCCTGAACTTTCTGAAACTACTTCGACTTCTTTTAGATCACCATTGTTTCCCCACACTTCTGAAGATCATCCCTCATCTCCATTCATACCTTCACTCCCCCATCAACCTATCACTACCCTTCAAACACCCATTACCCCTGCTACCCCAACTCCTCCTATCGTCCCAAATCCCCCTGTTACCCCAACTCCTGTTCTCAATGCTGTCCAACTTAGAGCTATGGCACTCAGATATGTCCCCCTTATGATGCCTTCTCCTCAAGCTGTCTTACCAGCAGATTATTAGAGTAAAATTACCTTATTTGATGGCACTAGAACTTACACTACATAGCAACACACAAACAAAATGACAGATTATTTCGAACTACATGAAATTGACATAGGATATGTCCAAATGAGAATTTTGGCCCAAAGTCTAGCTGGAGAAGTGAGAACATGGTTTATATCTTTGCCTCCTAAGAGTATAGATAGTTTAGAACCTTTTTACCAAAAATGTTTACATAGGTGGGAGAAGAAAAAGAACCATCTTCAAATTCTTTCTGAATATGAAAATCTTAAGAGGGGACCAAATGAAACCGTTCAAGACTACTGCACTAGGTTTAACAATGTATATAATGCGATACCACTTGACCTTAGACCTCCACCTAGCTTAGCCCTAATTAAGTTTCCAGATGGATTTGACACAGATATGGTTTTTCAACTTAGAGAAAGGAATCCCCCTACACTAGAAGACATGCAAAGTGTTGCAGTTAGTGTAGAAGCTAATCTGCTATCTAAAAGAGCTAGGGTTAGAAACAAGAGAAAAACACCCTTGAAAGATGAAACTTCGCCCTTTGATCAAAAAATGGATGCTTTAGCTAAAGGAATGGAAAAATTTAAGGACAAAATAGAAAAAATTGAAAGGAAACCTCACCGGGATAGCCAACAGGCACCTCCATTAAGGAATTTGAACTTTTGGAAGAACCAAAGCCATAACGCTGGTAAAAATGGGCATGATCAGAACATTAGACCACCTTTCCAAGAGAATTATGCTGAAACCTCCCATCAAGAAGACCCTGAGCTAGACACCTGAATCAACTTAATGGGGTTAGATGAAGAAGAAAGTATTTTTCTGACTCAGGATGACCAAGAATTATACATGCTTCAACAATTGCAAACCCAAACTGAAGAATCTTTCAATTAAAAGCAAAGGTATTACTCTGATATTTTCAAAGTGCATAAATAGTATAATTTGAGGAGAAAAAATAACACTGATGTTCCAAACCAAAACAAGAAAGCAATACCTAATCAGCCTAAGAAGGTAAAAGCTACAAATCAGAAACCTCCAATTACAAAAACTCTGCAAATCCTTTCTAGACCAAGTCAAAATCCTCCTAGTCCTATCATTGAAGATGTAACCAACAACCAACCTTCTAATGAGAAACCTTCCACTTCAGTTCCCCTCAAGGAAATAGTGGAACAATCTCCAGAAATTGTATTAGAAAATCCAATTAAAAAGACTCCAAACAATGAAAAAGAAGGACAAACTACTCAGAACCCTGTTGCTAGGACTTCTGTTGGAAATAATACTGAGAGGGGGGGTGAATCAGTATTATCAGATCAATCAAACTTTTTCAATGCTCAGAAACATATACGCTACTTCAGTTAAGTGAACCAGCGTGTACACGCTACTGTGACTAAATAAAACAGCGTATAAGAAGAAATCTTATAATTTAGTTAGATTAATCTTCAGTTAAGTGCATCAGGACATTATTCACCACATTAACAGTAAAGAGGTGCAGTATAACAGAACAGATCAAAAGCCACACACATGAACACCAAGATATAAGGTGGAAACCCAATGTGGGTGAAAACCACCTGCTGCAAGTCGTCTCTATCTTTCTTTGATATAAAACTTCAGTTTACAATCTTTTTGTACTGGTGCAGCCTTATACCAGTACGCAGGCTACAACCTGCAGAAGGCTACAACCTTCTCTCGTTCTCCAAACTTCCTTGGAAGGGAGCTCCAACCCCCTTTTGCTCTTGTACTAGCTAAGATACTAGTACGTAGGTGCTGGCCTACAATCTTCTTTCCTTCAGGTACCACTTTTCATACATTTTCAGACTGGATATTCCTGAAGCACAACATTACAATCTGAAGACTACAATTCATTCACCTTTCACAACAGATCATTGAAGCATAAAACAACCAAACTTTGAATCACTGAACCACTGAACCCTGTCAATCACCAGTTACCAGAACACAGAGCAGACTACAGAACTCTGCAATAACAGTCAGACCCAACTGTAGACCCAAAATCAAGCTTCAAAAGATATACGCTACTTCAATGAGCAAAACCCGCGTATACACGCGCTTTTACCGAAGCCAACCTGCGTACAGATCTAAAAATAAACTCTCTCAATTTGCAGCTGTACCAGACATCAGTTAGACCCAGAACATAGCATTGCGACAGTATGCAGATCTAGAAATACGCATAATCAACCATATCATGATAGTGCATTTCAAACCATTAGATCCCAATCTATCCTTAGATCTAGTCTTCCATCAACCGATGTGATCTCTCCTTGGCTTAGATCAAGCAACCCAGAACCTGCATGTCAGATCTCTTTCTTTTTCAGATATTCAAGCCTTCTCAAAAGATGATTTTGCCTAATGATATTCTTCTCCTTATATAGCCTTAGGCCTTGCTCAATACCAAGAGCCAAAACCATAGAAATCCAAAACCATCAACTTCAGAACTAGAGATCTACACGACTGTCGAGGTACTTTGGTCCAAAGACATGGGCACAAGTACCGAGGACTAACTACCATGGACCAAAAGGAAACTTCCCGACATATACGCATTTTTCTGTTCATGCATCTGCATGTATACGCGACTTATTATATAGCTCTCCTGCGTATACGCGACTTAGTATGCATATCACCAGCGTGTATACGCAACTCTGACTTAATTAACCTGCGTATATGAGATTTCTTCTTCATTATGTAGACTGAACGGAGATCTGTCATCAAAGAGAGTTGCCATCAAGGACAACACCTGTATCATAGCGCCATACCTGAGCCAAAATGCCAACAATCTCCCCCTTTGGACTTGATGGCAACCTTCAGATCCTTAGAATCATTCTCCCCCTTTGTCATCAAGGGCAAAGGGCTGTGCTCCCCCTGAGAACATGCTGATACCTCTGCTTGGCTGTGCTGAAACATGCTCCCCCTGACTGTAGGCAAGATCTGCAAAAGATGTTCTTCAACAAGAACCAAGACTTATACACCATAAGGGACCTTTCTATCACAAAAAGACTCAATACATACATCCATACTCCCTACATCAGAAACAATCAATTATATTACATCATTCATCCCAGGCATAGTGGGGAAACCAACATAGGCCGTTACATGACCTTGACATCATAAAAGAGATATGACATAGAGACAACAGATCTAGACCAAGACTTATGAAAGTCACCAGCAGCATCTGAGAAACATCTTTTTAGATCAGCAACCAGGATTTCTTTCTGAGCTCCTTCTCCTGAACCCAACAACCAAAACATCTGAATGCCAACAATGCTTTATGAGACTTTTAAGCTGCTCCCCCTGAACCTGTGCCTGCTGCACCCCCTGAAACTGTGCCTGAAGAATTCTGACATACCCATTGCTGTTCAGGACTCCAGAGATTGCCCTTGCTGTCCAGAACTTCATATACGCGATTTCTCCTGCATGAAACTGCGTATGTACGCGGATATACTTTCTGCAACAAGCGTCCAACATACACGTGACTTCCTTTTACGTAACCTGCGTATATACGCGGATATCCCTTCCGTAACCTGCGTATACCAACTTTTCTGTAGAATAAACAAACTTCAACAGCAGGATGAAGCATCAACTACTCCCAGCTTTTGTCTGAGATATTCAAAAGTTTCCCTGGGCAGTGGTTTTGTGAGAATATCAGCAACTTGTTCCTTAGAAGGAACATACTCCAACTTGACCTTCTGCTCAAGCACTTGTTCCCAAAGAAAATGGTACTTGATTGGTATGTGCTTGGTCTTTGAGTGCATGACTGGATTCTTTGAAATGCTGATTGCACTTGTATTATCACATAAGATAGAGACAGGTGGAGTGCAAGTGATTTGAAAGTCCTGCAAGGTCTGCATCATCCAAAGAAGTTGTGTGCAACAAGATGCTGCAGCCACATATTCTGCTTCAGCTGTAGATAAGGCAATCGAACTCTGTTTCTTGCTGAACCAAGATACTAATCTGGAACCCATGAAGAAAGCACCACCACTTGTGCTTTTCCTATCATCCACACTTCCAGCCCAATCTGCATCTGTGTAAGCATGAAGAGTGAGATCTGTATTTCTAGGATACCATAAGCCATAGTTTTGGGTCCCTTGAAGATATTTGAAGATTCTTTTGACTGCTTGAAGATGAGTTTCCTTTGGGTTGGCTTGAAATCTTCCGACCATTCCTACTGCATGTGTAATATCTGGTCGAGTACCTGTCAAATAAAGCAAACTCCCAATCATGGATCTATAAGTGGGTTGGTGAACTGCTGCTGATTCATCATTTGCACTGAGGCTGCATCCTGTAACCATGGGTGTACATACTGGCTTTGACTCTTCCATGCCATACTTCTTCAAGATCTGCTTGAGGTATTTGGTTTGAGACAAGAAGATACCTCCTTCATTTTGTTGGATTTGCAATCCAAGAAAATATGTCAATTCTCCAAGAAGTGACATTTCGAATTCTTTCTGCATAACCAAGGCAAAGTTTTGACTCATAGTCTCTTCATTGCTGCCAAAAATAATATCATCTACATAAACAACAAGAATTAGCAATTTGTTATTTTCAACTTTTATATAGAGATTGCTATCTGCTGATCCTTTTGAAAAGCCTTGTTGGTGAAGATATTTGTCCAACAGATAGTACCAAGCCCTTGGAGCTTGTTTGAGTCCATAGAGAGCCTTTTTCAATCTGCATACAAGGTTTGGATCATTCCCAAGAATGAAGCCATCTGGCTGCTCAATATATACTTCTTCTTCTAAGTCTCCATTCAGGAAGGCTGATTTCACGTCCATTTGAAATACCTTGAAGTTTTGAAAGCTTGAGAGAGCAAGGAACATTCGGATGGCCTCAAGTCTTGCCACAGGAGCAAAGGTCTCTTCAAAATCTATTCCTTCTTGCTGTGCATACCCTTTACAAACAAGTCTGGCCTTGTTTCTAATTACTTCTCCATTTTCATTTAATTTATTCTTGAAGACCCATTTTGTTCGAATTACATTCTTATCTTTTGGTCTAGGAACTAATTCCCAAGTGTTGTTCTTTTCGATTTGCTCAAGTTCTTCATCCATTGCTTTGACCCAACATTCATCTTTGCATGCCTCTTTCACATTTTGTGGTTCAGTGGAGGAGAGTAATGCCAAGTAGCTTGAAGCTTCTGCAAGTGTCCTTCTTGTTTGTACTCCTGCTTCTTTCTGCCCCATAATCTGAGTTTCTGGATGATTCTTTTGAACATATCTGGATGGAGTCTTCTCTTCTATTCTTGTCTGCTCCTCTGGTTCTTCTTGAGATTCTTCTTCTTCTTGAGGTTCTTCTTCTTCATCATTCCGCCTTTGAGAGTAGCCTTCATCTTCTTCAATGTCTTCATGATGAACTTGCCTAGGAATATATCCCTTCTCATCAACCACTACATCAATACTGTCAACAATTCTGCCAAGTCTTTTATTGTAGCACTTGTATGCTTTGCTATGCAGAGAATAACCAAGAAGAATGCCCTCATCTGCTCTTGGTTCAAGTTTGCCAAGTTGCTCATCAGTATTCTTAATATAACATTTGCTCCCAAAGATTTTGAAGTGCTTCACGGAAGGAGTTTTACCACTCCAAAGCTCATGAGGTGTTTGAGTGCTGTTTACTCGGACATTTGTTTTGTTAAGAATAATAACAACAGCATGTGCAACTTCACCCCAGAAGGTTGCAGGAGTACCTGATTCATCGAGCATAGCACGAGCCATTTTTTGGATAGTTCTGTTCATTCTTTCCACAACCCCATTTTGCTGAGGAGTTCTAGCTGTAGAGAATTCTCTTCTTATCCCATGTTCGTCACAGAAATCGAAAAATTCATTTGAGGTGAACTCCCCACCTCTGTCAGATCTGAGGCACTTAATTTTGTGTCCTGATTCATTTTCAACCAATGCTTTGAAGGATTTGAATTTTTCGAATGCTTCATCTTTGTGCTTCATAAGCCCTAACCAAACAAACCTTGAGAAATCATCAATGAATAATATCAGATATTCTTCTCCTCGAGGTGTCCTTTTCCTAAATGGACCACATACATCTGTATGAACTAGCTCAAGAGGCAAGCTAGCTGATCCTTCCTTCTCTGGAAAGTTAGTTCTGGTTTGCTTTCCAAACTGACAAGATTTGCATATGGTGTTGTCTGGAATTTTGATATCTGGAAGATCGCGAACTGCCTGATATTTGCATGCTTTCCTTATTTGTGAGAAGCTTAGATGTCCCAACCTTCGATGCCATAACTAGTGCTCTTCATCCTTGCTAAGATAGCATTGTTGTTGTCCTTCTTCAAATATGTACAGATTATTTGGAGTTCTTTTGCCTTTGAGAACTGTTTTACCTGTATCAAGATCACGAACAAGACATCCATTCGATCTGAAAATAACCTCGGTTTTTTGATCACACATCTGGCTGACACTTAGTAGATTATGCTTCAATCCATCAACATACAAAACATTTCCAGCCTTGACCTTTTCTTTCAAAGGAGCAATACCTTTTCCTTTTATAGTTGCAGGAGTATCATTTCCAAAAGAAACTTTCTTTCCCTTTTCTAAAGTAGAATAAGATTCAAGTTTTTCTTTATCACCTGTCATATGTTTCGAACATCCACTGTCAATGTACCATAGATTTTCCTGTCCTTCTGCATAAAATGCTATCCCACATCTTTCTGTTTGAGGTTCCTTTATTCTCCATGTTTTGGTGCTTGTGGCTTGTTCCTTTTTCTCCTGAAACCTGCTCCTGCATTCAGAGTCTTTATGACCAAAATTATTGCAAATAGAACATTCAACTTCATTTTCAAGAACCGAAAAGTTGTTATAGGTCCTTTTTGTAATCCCTGTCATACTTCTTTGTTTTTGAGCTTCCCTAGTCATGATTGTTTTATATGCAACACATTGAGCTGCTTTGTGACCAAAGTTATGGCAAGAAAAGCATTGTCCATTGAAGAAGCTTCTGCGGTTATTGAATCTACCAGCCAACTGATTGTAATTTCTATTTTCATCTATTCTTGAGCCAAACTGAGAAGATTTTACCTGTGGTTGGTTGTAGCTTTTGTTCACCCTTAAGAAGGATTGTCCCTGATAGTTTCTGTTTGTAATTCGTCCCTGCTTTACCTGATTATCTTCATTGTTCTTCTGCTCATTTCTTCTTGCTGCATCAAGATAACCTTTTGAGGTGGATGCTTGAGAGGTTTCTCCATTATAGCCCAAACCTGTCTTGTTTAGAGGAGACCGCTGCACATTGATAATCTCATCCAAAGTCTCAGATCCTTTGACAAACTTAAGATTAATAGCTTTTGTTTTCTCAATTTCTTTTCTGAGACCAACAATTTCACCTTCTAGTTTTTCAAGATGTTTTTCCTTTTCATCAATTTGAAATTGCAAAGTATCAATGATCACATTCTTTTCTTCTATGCATCTCTTGAGTCTAGTAATTTCATTATAGAGATTATCCACATCTACAGCATCCTCATAATCATCATCTTCAAATGCCATTAACAGCTTATATTTATTACCTTGTTCATCTTCATCACTGTTTGATAAGCCATCACTATCTTCATGGGTGTAGTAGCTTTTCTTATTTGCACTTTGTTTCTTGTTCCATCTAGCAGGTTCTTTTCCTTTATCCTTATAAGGACATTTTGCAGCATAATGACCTACTCTTCCACAAGCAAAGCATTTGAAAGGTAGCTTACCTCTGAACCTTCCAGAACCCCTTTGAAGATTTCTGACAAAATTTGATTCTTCTTCCTCTTCTTCTGGAACATGGCTTGCTTCATAGTAATCTTCTTTTCCTGATGCCTTAAAAGCAGCTTCCCTTCTGTCTGATGGACCTCCCTTTCTCATTTCATAAGCAGTTAGAATTCCATGTAGCTGAGACATAGTGAGAACACGGAGATTTTCTTTTTCTTCTATTGCAGATACTTTAGATTCAAACTTGGGGGATAATGATCTTAGAATCTTTTGAACTACTATAGTCTCTTTTATTTCTTCACCCAAATTTTTCATACAATTAACAATCTCATCTACCCGAAGAAAATAATTAGCCACACTTTCATCATTATACATCTTGAGAGTCTCATATTGAATCCTGAGAGTTTGAAGTTTAGCTTGTTTTACCTGTTCATCTCCTTCATAGCTAGTGATCATTTTGTCCCATATCTCTTTTGCTGATTTGAAGTGCATGACCTTCATGAATTCTGTTTGGGATATACTTCCTAATAGAGTACTGACTGCTTTTGCATTTGTTTCATACTGCTTTTTCTCAGCTGGATCTGTAGGAGTAGCTGAAGGAAAAGCATAGCCTGTTTCTACAATGTTCCAAACTTCTGTACCAAGAGATTGAAGATATGCAGTAACTCTTACCTTCCAATAATTGAAATTTGTCCCATCAAAAATCGGTGGCCTGATTGATGCTTCTTTCTCGTAGTTGCTCATGATGAATGATCTACCTTCAAGCGATCAAGCTTCTCTGAAGGACCTGCTCTGATACCAATTGTTGGAAATAATACTGAGAGGGGAGGTGAATCAGTATTATCAGATCAATCAAACTTTTTCAATGCTCAGAAACATATACGCTACTTCAGTTAAGTGAACCAGCGTGTACACGCTACTGTGACTAAATAAAACAGCGTATAAGAAGAAAGCTTATAATTTAGTTAGATTAATCTTCAGTTAAGTGCATCAGGACATTATTCACCACATTAACAGTAAAGAGGTGCAGTATAACAGAACAGATCAAAAGCCACACACATGAACACCAAGATATAAGGTGGAAACCCAATGTGGGTGAAAACCACCTGCTGCAAGTCGTCTCTATCTTTCTTTGATATAAAACTTCAGTTTACAATCTTTTTGTACTGGTGCAGCCTTATACCAGTACGCAGGCTACAACTTGCAGAAGGCTACAACCTTCTCTCGTTCTCCAAACTTCCTTGGAAGGGAGCTCCAACCCCCTTTTGCTCTTGTACTAGCTAAGATACTAGTACGTAGGTGCTGGCCTACAATCTTCTTTCCTTCAGGTACCACTTTTCATACATTTTCAGACTGGATATTCCTGAAGCACAACATTACAATCTGAAGACTACAATTCATTCACCTTTCACAACAGATCATTAAAGCATAAAACAACCAAACTTTGAATCACTGAACCACTGAACCCTGTCAATCACCAGTTACCAGAACACAGAGCAGACTACAGAACTCTGCAATAACAGTCAGACCCAACTGTAGACCCAAAATCAAGCTTCAAAAGATATACGCTACTTCAATGAGCAAAACCCGCGTATACACGCGCTTTTACCGAAGCCAACCTGCGTACAGATCTAAAAATAAACTCTCTCAATTTGCAGCTGTACCAGACATCAGTTAGACCCAGAACATAGCATTGCGACAGTATGCAGATCTAGAAATACGCATAATCAACCATATCATGATAGTGCATTTCAAACCATTAGATCCCAATCTATCCTTAGATCTAGTCTTCCATCAACCGATGTGATCTCTCCTTGGCTTAGATCAAGCAACCCAGAACCTGCATGTCAGATCTCTTTCTTTTTCAGATATTCAAGCCTTCTCAAAAGATGATTTTGCCTAATGATATTCTTCTCCTTATATAGCCTTAGGCCTTGCTCAATACCAAGAGCCAAAACCATAGAAATCCAAAACCATCAACTTCAGAACTAGAGATCTACACGACTGTCGAGGTACTTTGGTCCAAAGACATGGGCACAAGTACCGAGGACTAACTACCATGGACCAAAAGGAAACTTCCCGACATATACGCATTTTTCTGTTCATGCATCTGCGTGTATACGCGACTTATTATATAGCTCTCCTGCGTATACGCGACTTAGTATGCATATCACCAGCGTGTATACGCAACTCTGACTTAATTAACCTGCGTATATGAGATTTCTTCTTCATTATGTAGACTGAACGGAGATCTGTCATCAAAGAGAGTTGCCATCAAGGACAACACCTGTATCATAGCGCCATACCTGAGCCAAAATGCCAACAACTTCAAATGTTCAAACAGAAAAATCCCCTCTGCCTTTCAATTTGGGAGTATAGGTGGCCAAACTTAAAATCTCAGTTCCTTTAACAAAACGAGTTAAACATGAAACTTACAGATCTCAAATAAGCAAATCTTTAAAATTTGTTGAAAATGAAGACTCTATTAACCTATTTGATGATCAACCTGAGTTAATTTTTAACCCTAATTTGTTAATGGAAAAATATCTAAACCATGTTCTCACTTCTCCAGCATTATGTAGAGTCGAGCTTCACACAACCTTATGCCTAAATCCATTATGGATAAGCTAAACGTGGATATCACTAGTCCCTACAAAGACCTATTTTCCTTCGATTCAAGCCAAGTTAAGTGCCTAGGACTTATAAAAGACCTGTGTGTTTGCCTAGTGCAGTACCCTGCTAAGACCATTATAATGGACATATTTGTTGCTGATATACCACCTAATTATGGTATGTTGTTGTCTAGATCTTGGGGTGCTAAACTCTAGGGATCTCTGCAACTTGACATGTCGTATGCTACAATTTCAATCTTTGGACATCCTAAGAAACTGTATAGAGAGACTTTGATGAAGTATGCAGTTAGTACACAACAGAGGCCTCAAAACTTTCCTATATATTCAATGCATTCTGATAATGCTTCTTTCATTCTTTATAATGTTGAATCTAACCAAGAAAATACTTCAAACAACATTATAGCAGAACCAAAAGAAATTACAGTAACAGAAGAGAATCAAAGTGTCCAAATTCATGAAATTTCAGATAATAAAGACGACCTAGATACTTTAGTCAAAAAATATTTCATTCCCCCAGAGTGAAAATTATGAGCATGAAATCCTATGGCATCTTGAATTCGATGGGTTAGTAAACAAACTAGCTGCATGTGCAGGAGTATGGATTTACGACCTAGAAAATGATCACTCTGAGGGTCATGCCTACATATTGAACATTAAATGTACAAACAACATGGCAGAATATGAAGCACTTATGTTAGGTTTGAAATTGGTCAAAAGGTTAGGAGCCATAAGAGTCTTTATTATAGGAGATCCTAAGTTGGTAATAAAACAAATTAACATTGTTTATATGACTAGGTATCCTAGGTTAGGATTTTATAGAGGAACAATTGTAGAAATACTAAATACTTTTTTAGAAACCAAGCTTGTTGTTATTCCAAGAAAACAGAATATGAAAGCTCATAGTTTAGCGATGTTTGCTAGTACTTGCAAGTTTCCATTTCAGCCCAACCATCAGTACACTGTTGAGGTTAGGCATAGACCTGGTATTCCTAACAACTTAAAGAACTGGCAAGTGTTCGATAATGATCAACAAATTAACAATTTTCTAACTTTAGATGATGAATTTGTAAATAGCAACATAGACACAGTCATGACATTAGATTTTGATTGCACTAATGAAGTAGATATTAACAAAGTAGAAGATTAAAAGATAGATAATTTCTATTCCTTAAAGTTTACAAAATATGATATTCGAAACCTAAAACAACTGGAAATTGATGAAGAAATCAATGAAGAATCTGAGGTCATCAATCTAAAAGATAATTTTTTGCCCAAGGGATTAACTCTTTTGGAGGACTTATTTGATTCAAACGATGTTCCTTAAAAACCTAAAATGGAACCCTTGAAATCAAACATTGAAGAATGTAACATAGGCTCTGAAGAAGATCCCAAAATGATAAAACTTTCAAATTCTTTACCTCCCAATGAAAAAGAGAAATACATAGAAATGCTAAAGGAATTCCAAGATGTTTTTGCTTGGAATTATGAGGACCTTAAGTCCTATGATACCAATATAATACAACACACCATCCCATTAAAATAAAACCAGAAGGATTTTAGGCAAAAGCTTAGAAGAATTAACCCTATTTTATTGCCTTCTATCGAAAAGGAGATCAAAAGAATGTATGAAGCTAAGATTATCGCACCAATTAGATTCTCAGATTGGGTTTCTAATTTGGTACCTATAAGAAAGAAAACTGGCGAAATTAGACTGTGTGTGGACCTTAGAAATTTAAGTAAAGTGCCACTCAAGGATAACTACCCTCTTCCTAAAATGGACCACATATTACAGAGGGTAGTAGGTTCAGCCATAATCTCACTGCTAGATGGGTTTTCTGGCTATAACTAGATCCTAGTCCACCTATATGATCAGGAAAAAACTGCATTTACCACTCCATGGGACAGTTTCATGTATGTGAAAATTCCTTTTGGGTTAAAAAACACACGGCCACCTTTCAAAGAGCAATGGACATAGCCTTTGCTAAGGAAATCCACAACTTCATGGTAATATACCTAGACGATATCACAACATTCTCTAAATCAGATCAACAACATCTGGATCATCTTAGGCAGGTTTTCACCAAGTGTACGAAGAATGGAATTTCCATGAATCCTAAAAATCTTTATTTAGGCTAGAAGAGGGAAAACTAATAGGCCACATAATCTCCAAAGATGGTATCCAGATTGACCCAACCCGAATTGAAGCCATTTTGGAGATACCACATCCTAGGAACATTAGAGAACTATAAGCATTTTTAGGTAAAATAAACTTTTTGAGAAGATTTATCTCTAACTTAGTTGAACTAATTAGATTACTAAACAACATGTTAAAGAAAGATTCGACTATTAAATGGACTCTAGAGGCTAAAAAGTCATTTGAAGATATAAAAATAGCCTTAACACAAAAATCAGTCCTCATTATTCCAATGTTTGATAGGGATTTCATCATTTTTTCTTTTGCCTCAGAACATACAATTGTTGCAATCCTACTGCAGAACAATGATCAGGGTTTTGAACAACCAATAGCCTTCTTTAGTAAAGCCTTGAGAGATGCACCTTTAAAGTATAATATAATGGAAACTTTTGCTCTAATTAAAGCTATTAAAGATTTCAAAGTTTATATCTTGTACTCTCATATAGTATCTTATGTTCCCAATGCTATAGTCACAGACATTCTAACACAGGATGGACCAGATGGAAAGAGAGGGAAGTGGATAACTACCATATTAGAGTATGATTTAGAAATTAAACCTGCAAAATTGATCAAAGGCCAAGGTTTAGGCAAGCTCATGGTTGAGTCAAACTGTGAGGCCCTAGACATAAATTTCATTGTAGAATTGGATAACGAAGAGGAGATGGCGACTCCACAGATCAGCCAGGCCTTTATAGACTCACCATGGTATGATGACATTATATACATTCTACAAAATCTTCAAGCTCCTCCTGAGTTGTCCAGAACTAAGAGTAGGTTCATAAAAATGAAATCTTTGAAGTTTTGCATAATTGACAATGCTTTATTTTGGAAAAATCATGAAGGCATCCTTCTTAATTGTTTGTTAACAAAAGAATATGACAAAATATTACAAGAGTTTCATGCAGGTGACTATGGGGGGACATCTCTACTAGAAGAACACAAATGATAAAATATTAAGAGTTGGATTTTACTGGCCCACTCTGTTTTCTGATGTGAAAAAAATTGTAACCTCATGCCACAAATGTAAGATTTTTGAAGGAAAAAGAAAACTATTGCCATTACCTTTGAAACCTATATCTACCAAAACACCATTTCAATAGTGGGGTCTTGACTTCGTTGGTGAAATTCAGCCCCCTTCCTCTGCCCAACATAGATGGATATTGACTGCCACTGATTATTTTACAAAATTTATAGAAGCCATACCCTCAAGAAAAGCCACTGATACTATCATAATAGGTTTCCTTGAGGCTAACATTCTGTCCAGATTTGGTTTCCCTACCAAGATCATCACAGAAAATGCAACAGCCTTTAAATAAAAAAGGATGATTTATTTTTGCAACAGATATCATATAACCCTTGGTCATTCCACTGCCTACTATCCCCAAGGAAATGGACTAGCAGAATCTTCCAACAAAAGCTTAGTGAATATCATCAAAAAATTGTTGGAAGATAACAAGAAAATTTGGAATAAGAAGCTAGTAAATGCCTTGTGGGCAGATAGACTGACTACTAAGAAATCCATTGGTACCAATCCTTACCAGCTAGTTAATGGAATGGAGGTTTTCTTCCCATCTTCCTTGGGAACACCAGTACTGGATTTCTCCAAGGAGCACGGGTTGAGCCAAATGACATTCAAAGGAGGATAAACCAGACAGTTCACTTGCTGCAGACCAAGGAAGAAGTGTATATTAGATCCCAAATTATGCAGGAGAGAATAAAAAAGGCTTTTAACGAAAGAACCAAGGCAAAATATTTCTATCTAGGAGATAAAGTTTTGAAATGGGACTCAAGAAGGGAGGAAAAAGGTAAACATGGGAAGTTTGACTTCCTATGGAAAGGCCCTTACATTATTTATGCTTTTAGAGGTAATAATGCTTATTTTCTCAAAGAATTGGATGGTGCAGAAGTAGGAGGACCAGTTAATGGTTGAGTGTTAAAGCACTACATAGATCCCAGTCAATGATTTCACTAATCACGTGTACATATTATATCCTTCACAATGTTTAGTGTTGATTGGATGGTAAACTTTTGAGTTGAAGCCCGAAGAGAAGGCCCTAAGCTTCAAAATTTTCACCGTCATAAATATCAATAGAGCAGCAAAGTAAAAAGGGAAAGTTGCAGAGTAAAACACAATAATTCAAAAGGCCATCGATCTACTAGTTCTTGACATTTCACCAAGAAATGCCATCCCCAAGAGGAGCCATTGTTATGTTCCTATACCAATAGGAGTCATAATGTTTGAATGGATAAGGTCAAATCTGTAATATGTACATACCTTTTCTTTCTGCAAATGTTTTCCATATTCAAAAAATCAAAAAAATAAGAAAAATGTAAAGAAAGTATGTCCTAAAAGAAAAATCAAAGCACAAAAGGAATGAAAAAGGTAAAAAATGATGAAAAATTAACCCCAATAAACAAAAAGACCATGAAAGTGTGCAAGTACAAATGCCACTACTATTTACTTTCCAACATAATAAATGATTGTGTGCAACTTGTTATTCATGCCACAATCCATGGTAATAAAATAGTTTAATCTTGGTTATTCCATGTTTTGAATTTCATGCTTAGAGATAGAGAATAAAATTTGACCAAATTGTTTAATCTTGGCAGATAAGTAGATAGGCATAGTGAATAAAAGGAGCTCAACAGTTTAATCTGAGCCCTTAGATGTAATAAGGATAGACTTAGATAGATTTCTAATGTAAAAGAAAAGAAAAATGTTTTGATAAGGGTTTTCCAGCTTAAGTGCACCCTAATAATGAGTAGAAAAAATGATAGGATGAGTAGATGGGTAAGTAGTTGCATGGTTGTAGAATTGTGATGATTGATTAGATAAAGTCATATCATTTACTTTCATCATCAAATTGCTAAAGTATGGATGATAATTGAGCATTTACACAAAGTCAAGTGATTAATTTCCCCATTCATTTTACCCCTAGTTTTACTGATTTCCCATAAGCAAAGTCAAAAGTACCTAAAAACTTAAGTTAAAGGGGCTCAGATCATTTCTCTGACTTCAGGAGGGACTGGACCCTTGGCCTAATAACTTATAGGTCCTAAGTAATAAAATCCCCTCATGAAAATTCACCCCCCTTCAATTCATTCATTGTCCCCTCAAAAATCCCTTTTCCTAAGGTAAAATCACTATTTTCCTAGGGAAAGTAATCACCCCCAAGCAAACCCCTTTTCACTCAAACAACTCATAAAAACCATCTTACCCTAAGTATTTTGTGTATATGAATAAAGTGCGCCAATCATGTGTTATACATTAAACTTATGGTAAAAATCATTTCCACCCTTTTCATATTAATTTATTAACCTTATTATCTAAGTCCCTATAATACCCCTTTTCCCATATATTTTATTAAACACATATGTTAATATCCCGCCCCGAAGGTTGAAATATAAACTTTATTAATAAAATAATTAATGGCTTAATTAAGTCGATCAACGATTAATTAATAACCATGACCCACCGCTAAATAAAAGAGGTTAATTAATCAATCAGTGATTAAATAATTATCTGTCCCTGCCAATGAAATCATTCCTGACGTTATGAAACCTTCATAATCCGCAATTAATTAATCCCTCCACGCATTAAAACCCAATCGGGCCCCTCCATTAAACCTCATATCAAATCATCATCCCAATCATTGTGCGATCTAACCCATGTTGATCCAACGGTCGACGCTCATATCGGGTGGCCTCCGAAGGCCGACCTTTACTCGCTCGATATGGGTGGTTTTACTATTCACCCTGTTGCTACATGGTGCCCGATGAATGGCATCAGGTGGCCTCCCCCGAAAACCACTTTATCCCAAAAGTGGTGTGATACAATATCGCTTACCGCCTCCCGCTAAATGACAAAATGTCACATCCCTCTCTTAACGCCAAGTGTCCTTTTCCCAGTGTACCTGCCAAAACCGTTGACTTTACGAATAAAACTAAAAAACTCATTGATTTTTTTTTATCATTGAAAAGACTACTTATATGTCCATGCAACAACCAGAGCATGTGCAACCGTCAACCCACGTCCAACTGCCGACTTACTGAAGCTGCTAAAACTCCAGACCACCTTTCAGTAACGTGCACTTCTTGCAAACAGTGCACAGTGACCATTACTCCGTTCAAGAGCCGAAACCAGGTATTTACCCAAATTTGCCAAGAAACCTTGTTTTATTCCCAAACTTGAACTCAATTGCTTCAAATTACTAAGTAATTCAGTAATAAAATTGCCCATTGACCCCAAATACTCTGAGTTGGACTAGCTTTTCCCAAATTTCACTGAAAAACCTTTGCCCCCATCCTTGAATCCACAAGAACCAAGGATTTCTGCCCCAATTGCATTGAATGTCATGCCCATTTCTACTCTTCATAGGGATTTAGACCATCTTCCGCTAGCAGATAAAGATTTCCAGATTAAATATATCTCTGTCTAAGAATACCCTTTGAAACTATACTGCAAGTATAGAGACCAATACCTGAACCATGCAGACTTCATAGGACTTTGGGAATCAGGTTTACCCAAATACGAGTTCCCCAGAGTCCATAATTTCCTGGAGATTATTCACTACTACCATATGAACTATAATCCCAGCCAAAGGGAAATAATGACCCCAGACCAATCTGTATTGTTTACCATCATTGTTGAGTCCATAAATAAAATGTTGTAGTTACAACCAAGCCAAAACCTGACCCCTCTTTCTATTGGAGATTTACTTAATAGATTCCCTACACTCAACTTAATCAAACTTACTAGGTTTTTCCAGACCTTCATTAGGGAAGAACAAAATACACCAAAGGATCTGCCCCCTTACATGTGGACTATTTTCTCTTATCTTGGTCGAGACATCATAAAAATGATATCCAGTGTGTTAGGCCAAACCACAAGTGAATTTGTTGATGAAATTATTGTAGCCTTTATGTCTATCTACTCTCCTGGGCAGCCCCTAGATATCATGTTTGACTTTGCTAAGTTCATTGTTGATAAGATTCATGATCAATTCATGAGGATGGATAATGAAAGAGCGTTCAAATATTCCTTAGTTTTATATCATCTTTTCATGTATTATCAAGCTGACAAATTCCCAATCGCACTCCAGAATCTTGATACCAGAGGCAACCCTAGATCGGTAATCTTCTGGACTTTATTGTTCCACCTATATGAATCTCAATATTCTTATACTAATTTCATAGATCTCTTTGTACAACTAGTGACGACTATGTTATTAGGAAGCCCTCCCACTAGAATCAGTGCAGATATCAGGAGTGTCCTTCAGTTTTCAAAACAATATAGAGTGGGGGATTGATGCTTGTACCAAAACCACACTGAAATCTGAATCTATGGATGTGAGCTGGCTCCCTACAAACTGCCCAGATACCTCCCTATGAGATTTTTTTCTCTCGAGTACTACAGGAAAATGATCAATTCAAATGAAGTGCACTTTTTGAAGGCCAAGAAGAAAGCTCAACTTAGGATAAAGGATTAGCTTGGCCCATTCATATGTAACATTAGGGAAGCACGAAAGGTAGCAGAGGAAATCCTCCAAAATCTGAGACTGAAACAAAGTTTTATCTGGAGATATGACCCTTTAGACTTCATTTGCAATAGGAGACAAAAGAAAAAATTATCTCCTTAAATCCACCACAGAATTCTTGAAATTGAACAATATGTTGATCAACTTGAATGTGTGGAAATCACTTTGGTAGACCGAGATAGCACAAAGGTTTTTGTTGATAATGTATTGATTGATTTAGAAAGAATACTTGATGAAGATTCATTTGTACAGGTTTTAGGAGAGCCCCAATCTCAAATAGAATCACAGTGACACAGTGGGAAAATAGTAGAAGAAGGACCATCTATAGTGGCACTATCAACTACAGAGGCATAATACATGGCAGCCACTCATGCAAGCAAGGAAGCAGTTTGGTTGTAGATATTGTGTTCAAATATGGGGTTAGTACAGGGAGCTATAAGGATAGACTGTGATAGCCAAAGTGTAATTTTATTGGAAAAGAACCTTGCATATCATTCAAAGACAAAGCACAATGATGTTCAATATCACTTTGTGAGGGATATGATAGAAGACAAAAAGGTGTTGCTAGTAAAGGTGGACACTTTGAAGAATAGCAAATGCATTGACAAAATCTATGAGCTCTGAGAAGTTCTCTTGGTGTAGAGAAACAATGAGTGTTACAAGGCTAGATAAATGACTAAGATCTTTTGTGGCACCTTGTGGAAAGAAAAAAACAAGTGGGAGAATGTTGGGTTGTGTTATATTCTTTCCACGACTAGCCCACGTAGTTAACTGGGGACTTAGAAGGGGGGTGAAGCCCCCCCTTCGTTGCACTAATTGCGTAGTGAGGTGAGTCATAGGGGGTTTGAGTGGTGAAGGAAACCACACTTTATAGGGTTCGAGGTAGCGCCCCGGAAAATTTTGGTTTTGGACCCTACGTTAGGTTGGGCATACCTATATATGGTTTTGTGCATGATTTTCGCACATGGTTTTGGATATGATGGTTTTTGGTCCATGGTTTTGGACGCGATGGTTTTTGGTCCATGGTATTGGATGCTTCGGCATGTATAAATATGTATTATAACATTGAAAGGAACATAATGAAAAATCAAGCTGGTAGTCTCGGTTTTCGGATCCAAGGGAAAATCTTTTTGTATATGTGTTTTATGTGTTATACTCTCACATTGTATATTTTCTATGTTTTAGAATTGGTATGTAGGTAATTTCTGTACGGGATTAAAACCTACACCTACTAGTAATGAAGAAACATCAAAGATGAAAAACTATACTATGAAAACCTTAAGCTTGCAAGCTAAACTACCATTCCCAATTTGAAACACTGTGATCTGGATAAATATTATGTTGTGTTCAACTAAGAAGGTACAAAGGGGATTATGTGTACCGATGGGGTAAGTGGGGAAGCCAAAGTAATATGCATGATGAATCACTAATCCCTGAAGGACCAAGGTCCTTCACTAAAATGAACCAAGATAGAGAAGCTGGTATTCAACTAATGTGTTGCTAAGTGTTGTAGCCGCTGCAAAAACCTCAAAAATTTTGGCCTACACTTAAATTTCAAAGCCTACTTTGGATCCTATCATCAATAGTTCCTTAGTCACTTACTGGTAAGCTGATGATCTCAAGCTCCACTCTTCGATCTTAAGAGCCATTCAAGCTATTATCTTTATATAGTATGTGTCATCTTTGGGCATCGAGATTATCGCTTGTGATGCAAAGGGAAGTTTGTTTTGCTTCAAGGGGAAATATTTGCGAGAATGGGTTATCTTCACCACATAGACATGTTTCGCACTCATCTCTCTTGCACAAGTGTCTCCTTATCCTCTTAAATTCTATCATCAGAGTCGCACTTGGCATAAGCTGCCATAAAGGTTGTTACATTAAGAAAAGTATTTATTTTACCTATTCTCGATGGTCTATGTTCTATCACTAAGTGCTCAAGGGTGTGATCATAGTCAATTTCTATCACTATTCACATTGGTTCCACTGATCCCACACTTAGCCAAATTCTTGAGTTTCCCTAACAACCTAGCCTCATCCAACTTTCCTAAACTATGCACTTCACATCTGCAACTCTCAATCATTTCCCTTGCCTACTAGAACTGCAGAATGCATAGAAATCCTAGCCTCCCTTAGCATCTAAAACTACGCAATGGCTTCCTCCAATGCCCTTCCCTCAGCTGGAACCCACTGTCTCCAAAAAATATGCAATTTTGTCCTTCAAGAATCTTAGTTGCCCAGTCTACCTTGCATCCTGAAACTGCACAGATGTGTCCTCCCAAGGCCTCAACTCGTATTAGTCACCACCCGCTGAAAATACGTAGGTGTGTCCTCCTAGGGACTTATCCCACAACAGTCACTACCTGCTTAAACTGCAAATTTGTGTCTCTTAGTGGCCACGAAGAAGGATGACATGCTAGTTGACTCTCGAGGAGCCAAAGAGAAAAATAAGCAGACCAAGGAACCCAAGGTATGATAGAAGATCAAGACCGCATGAAGACTCCATTTGATGCATAACTGTTATGAAACCAGCTCAAGAAAAGATAGATCAACGCCTTAGAACTCAGCCTCTTCGAGGGGGCAACCTCCTTTACATTACATAAATGAACAATTTTTGGATGATTCAAATGACAAAACCTCCTTTCTATATATAGGAGTCTAAGGAGTCATAGTATAACCTAGCCGACCTAACAATAATAATATAAAGCCACAAAAATAACAATAGAGGAATTCTATGGGGCACAGTAATAACAATATGGGGATAATAGGGGCACCACAATATTAATAAGGGGTACAACTACAATAGTAATGGGGTAATCACTAGTATTATAGGGACCCAAAAATAACCCTTTGGAGAGTAGGTATTGAAAATGAAACACATCATTTGAAATACTCCTCCTAGAGTAACATGAAGGTCTGCTTATCATTTTCATATCATTATGTCTTCAATGACATGCATGGTTGCAAGCAATGAAAGTCATTCCACGTGTTTCCTCTAAGTGTCTTGCTCCCTTTCGCTTGTTGGATCAATTATATTCTTTTGGCATGTTTTCTTGTTATGTCATGTTTGTGAACCTTTCTAGTGACCTTGAAGGTTGGTCCTTGTGTATACAAGTTGTCCTAGACATGTAAACACCTATCATACTCATACACAATGTTTTAAGCACTATTGTAAAAGTGTCATCACGGTCGTCCCAAGGTCTCTCTCAAGTGTTGCACTTGTCGCTTTTAGTTCTAGAAATTATCACAGAGGGTGTTTCCTTGTCTTGTTGATCTGATGGTCTATGTTGTCGTTTCACTTAAGTATGCTAAGTGTGAAATAACAATGTCAAGTTCCTCATAAATTCACTTGCCTCCCACACTTAGGAATTTTCTTGAAAATCCTCTTGACCAGAGAACTCTCTTTCACCACCCCCCATTTGAGTTGAACACTGCGCAGTTTTAGCCCTCAGTAATGTTTCTCTACTGCGTGGAACTACGCAATGCACAGAGACTGTCCCCCAAGGTAGTTGCATTGTGCAATTCCAGAGCTCAACATACAACCTTCCTTCGTAGAATTGTGTGGAGACTTCCTCAAGCCTGACCTAAACTGCACATTTCATAAGATTAGTCATCAAGCCTCCTCCCTACCTACTAGAACCCCACAAGACTTCTTTGCCTCCCATAACCATGCGTAGGTGTCCCCTAGTGTCCTCCCTCATTCGGGATGCACTGATCCCAAAAATTGCATAGATCTATCCTCTCTAGTCCCTATATTACCCAGTCCTTCCTTCCCTCATAAAAATGCATAGACATGCCCCCTAGGGTCTCATCTTGTAGCTTCCACTGATGATCTCAACTGCTTAATCCTGCCTCCCAATGGCCTCTACGCAATTTTTCCCAGTAGTGAAGAATATGCTCATGAGTTCCTTAGCCAAGCCTGAGCTATGCTCTACATAGTCTCAATGACCAATCTCCCTGCATGTTACCTGGAACTGTGAAATGTGCAGTTGTTGGGTCCTCTTCCCAGCCTGTCATCCATCTCGAGCCCAATCCATGGATTACAATGCATCATATTAGACTAGCAGGTTTTAGATTTGATGTTATCTTGTCCTGAGTGAATTACAAAAATAGGTACATTGTTAGATCATGGCGATACCATGAAGAAGGAGAAGGATGGGAAAACATGCTAGAAGACTCACTTACAACTGGATGGACAAAGAAGCTTATCAAGTACAAGCAAAGAGAGCACATGCATGCAACCACTTCCTAAGATGAAAGATCAGTTAATACCCTGCATCAACAAGCTATGCAAAGGTGAAGAGAAAGCACATCCAAGAGCACATCTATCATACATCAGTAACATCAGATTGACATCACCACCTCAACAAGATATTCATGTCAGTAGTGTCATGTCAAGTCGTGTCATGAGTTGTCAAAGGCCACACCAATATTCTGGGCCATGTCTATTGTAAATCAAGTGTAATGTAAAGTGGAATTCCAATGGACACACATGAATATGAAGAGTCATTTCACTTGAAAAGTCATAGGAAGTTGAATAGTCATGGGGTTAGTTGAAGAGTCACAAGGGTCAATTGTCACCCTTTGTTATATATCCCCCCTCATTATATTAGAAAAGGACCTTTCACCTTGGCTCCTCCCATGAAGCATAGAGAGTTTGAAGTTAGTTCTTTGAGGAATGAGGAGTGGCTCCAATGTCCCACTACCAGGGCTAGTGATGTATGATGTACATATATGTCTTGGAAATTTTTCTTAATATAGAAGCATGCTTAGGCCAACATGTTTTCATGCATGTGTTGTGGATGTTTGTAAGACTATTCTTTCGGCATTTGTAATTCATGTTTGTTTGACATGTAATAATATAGTTGAACTATTTTGGTTGTTTTAGTACTTACCTTGTTGGAAATGTGTTGTATTGGTTATCACTATTGTCTCATCCTTGTAGACTACTCCACAGGATACTAGACAAAACTTCCTCCCTTACTGGATATAATGACTGTCACATCCATTATGGACTACTCCCCTAAACACTGGACGAATCTTTCCTGGTACTTTGGTTCTAACAATTGTTGCATCCACTATGGAATATTTCATTGGATGTTGGACAGACCTTCCTGGTTTGCATGTGCCTTTTACTGGGTGGTACTATTACCTGTCACTTAGAGGCTCACTTTTATCCCCCCGCATTAGAGTATGATAACCTTGACACAGTTACATTACACACTCACTAGGCACATTTAGCTTGTTGTTTGAAGATACCAGTGTAACACTCTCATGTGTTGAAAGATAGAGCCAATGAAGATCTCTAAGTATATGGAAACAAGGCCTTTATATTGGATGGGACTCCTACACCAAACATTGTGAGGTCTAGTTGGGACTTCATATCGGGGAGATCCCCTTGGTTGAGAGATTTCCAACATTGTCAATAGGATATTATGCAAGTGTAGTAGCTGAAGTAGCACTAGAAGATGGAGACATACTTCATGAATACATGCTCAAGGATATTTCAATACTAATTGAAAGTCTCATGTCATGGGAAGAAAGCACAAGTGAATATGTGATAGAAACTCTGGAGGAATCACTAGCAAAAGATATAAGAAATGAATATTGCATGGATGACACATGTACACTTCTAAGTGATTTTTTTTTAATTGTATGAAGATTTAAATTTCTTGGAGGAGATGATAGAAATCCCAAGACTACATATTTATCTTGCAAAAGAAGAGTTAGAGAAAAATGAAATTGTGCTAAAAAGAATGAGGAGAGGACTAGAAAATGTGATCATTGGATTGATAAGAGTTTTATAACTCTTCTAACACAAGAGGATATACAATAGCCTATGAGTAACAATAGTGAAATTTAGTCAGAGATAGAGGTTGAGAAAATGATTGATGAATTGTGGAAGTTGATGAGGAAGACATCCAGGAGAAGAAATAAGAGACCAAGGAGGGCCCACAAAAAGGAAGTGAAACTCATTGAAGAACTTTACATAAATAACGAATATGGGTAGTGATAGCATAAATTTTGGAAGCTTGGGAATTTAAAGGAAATATAGCATGAGGAAGGCATAAAAAAAACTAAATTTTGGGATCCAAGAGGATTTTCATCAGCATATGAAAGCACATGGTCAGGAGACCATGAATTGTTTTCACCTTGGGTGTATGATTCATGAGAATATTACCTCCAAGTCAAACTACATTTTGACTAATCCTATAGGTCTTTCAATTACCAAGGGAGTGGGTTCAATTAATTGAGTGTAATTGTTTAATTATTTATATTTACTATGTTTTTAAGGAAATTTAGAGAAATATTTTGTAAATAGTGTTGAAAAATGCAGCAAGAAATTCTCAATTTTAATTTTTCCTTGATTAAATTGGGAAAGTTTGAAATTCTAGATCAACAGACAACTCGGATGAGTTAAATAAGGTGACATGGTTTTTGTCACTCAATTATCTCAGTTAATTCAAGTTAAGGGCACAAAGTTCAGTTGTTTGTAATGATTCCTAAATTTTAGGAGCCTAGGATGAGTTAATTTTAGTTGTAATAGTTAAAATAGTTCTAATTGTTAATAGAACTAGTTGGTGGTATATTAAGTAGTAGGGCATTAGTCTAACTCATATATCATCTAGTTACCTGATCAATCAGCTAATAATTATCTCATGCATGAAAATAATTTGAATTTCCCAGTTGTGGTGGAGTTTCTAAGGAAGTTACCCAACAGTTGTAAACTTGTTGCATGTACAAGTGTTGCATGAGGGAAGGTGGACCATCCTTGGGAATTGCACAATAAATTTGATGAATTTCTTAATTAATATGGGGCTAATTCCTCAAGGAATAGCACAAGGAAATAGGAGCTCAAGCAAAGGCGGAAATTGATTGAGTCTGCGTCTGAGGCCTTAAGTGAGTAGAGAGATAGGTAATGAACTTGTAGGGTGTGTTTAGTTGAGAAAATAAATTGTAATACATCTCTATTCATTTGACTAATGCAAGCAAGCATTGGTATTTTTAGCATATTTCTTTCCCCAAATAAAAACACTTTTTGCATGTGTGTTATTTCTTCTTGCATGTCTACGATTTTTTCTCTAAATTTTGAATTAATGTTCACAAAGCAGTAGAGTAGGTTTGTGTCTTGTGATTTTGATTAAAACTTCATGAGAAATTGCAAATGTACAGCCTACTTTCTACATGGTATTAGAGCAGGACTCATATTGCAGCAGGAAATTCGAATTTTTTTCTCAGAGGTTCGAATTTGAGGATCAGTGTAGCAAGATTTATTCAGCATTGAGAAGATTACCTTCAATGGAATAAGGCTAGAGTATGCCTTGGAAGGAACCTCAAATTTTTTTGCATGGAAGGATCGCATGGAGTTAGTATTGGATGATAATGTATTTCTTGAATATGCGAGGACAAATATTCCATGACCACCAACGGATAATATCCAGGACCTTGCACAAGTGGAAGAAAAATGTAGCCAAGTTGAGGAGAATAATATTGGAGGGAGAACGGGATCATATTGTCTCAAATATACATGATGTTCGGTAAAATTTACTCGGGATAGAGTCAAAGTTGACTAGGATAAATAGTAGTGGTTTTGGGGCACATGGTATAGTGTACCCATGGTATTACTGCCCATGGTATTTGATGTAATGTAGCCTTTAAAAGGTTTGGAGGACTTCATTGCAAATTAGGCTAGGGAGGTGAACAGTGAAGGCTAACTTGGCTAGGTTGGCCAGGGTTTTGGCCAAGGATAATGAAATTTCATTATGGATGGTTTTCCCTAGAGTTGGGGTTTTTCCTGAGGAAACATATTTTGTGCATTGTGTATTTTTTATTATTGTTGTTGTTTTTATTAATTTCTCTCTCTGTAAATAAGTTAATCTCTCCGATAATTTTTCTTCATTTGGTATCAAATCCATGATATAGGGTTTAGGCTTTAGATGGATGCCTTTGTAGCCAAGGTTAATTTGGAATCTCTAACGAGCTTTATTTTGATAATGTCTTTGAGTTTGAAGTTGTGAACGTGGAATACAAATTTAATGGTCGAAATTAGTGGATTTATCGTCTTTATGGCATATCAAAGCATGATGCAATAGAGCTGTGATAGTGCAGGTTTTCAGAGTATTTAAGGATTACACCTAGTGGGGTATAGAATAGGATGGATTTGTAGTTCCTAAGAAGTTTCTACACCTGTTAGAAGCAGATTGTAGTAATATTGGTCACGACAACTAAAATTGTGTTGTGTATCAATGTAACTCAGAAGGATGTGGGGGATATCATCTCTAATAGAGAGAGATTGGCCTAACAAGGATTTTTTCAAGGTAGATGTTGCAACCCATGGGTGTAGGAGGACTCAAGAAGGTGATCACCATGACCTGATCTGGCGGAAAGCTAGATGAGTGCGAGGCTTTAGGAAGGTGAGTGTGTGACTAAGCAATAACTAGAGAATGATTTCAAATTCTAGTGTTCTACACAGTGTTAGATATATCGTAAACCAACATGATGGATTTCACCATGACCAACTATTTTTGTGTGGTTTTGACCAGTGTTCAGGTTACCGGTTGAATGCGAATGTCATGAAAATTTTGCAACGAACAATGGATCAGATGCACAGAGGTTGTCGATGTGATTAATAGTGAACAAGGGAGGAATGATATGTATAGTCCATGAAGTAGCTAAGGGAATTTAATGGGGAAATATGTAAGATTTGTGTTGGGGCACTTCTATATGTGTAGTCCTTTAGCACTACTGGTTGTGCGGCCAACTGAAATTCAATATGTAGAGATGTGGAAAAGTGAACCACTTGAGTGTGTGTCACTATTGGTGGTGCAGCCAACTAAAATTAGATATGAAAAGATGTGGAAATATGAACCACTTGAGTGTGTGGCATGGATCTATCGTGTGAACATTTACTATGTGGCTTGGGGCATGGAGCTCAATATCGTCAGGCAAAATCTAGTTCCAAGGTCATTAAGAAAAGAAACTTCCAAGATTTGATTCCCAAGGAGTGGAGTATTAGGTTTTGCAAGTGGGATTCTTAAAATAATTGATGACCCACTAATGTGCACTCGTAAATTGTATAGAAGTGGAGTGTGAGGGCCGATTTGAATTTTTCATTTAATTCTAAGTTCCATTTAAATTCAGACCATAAGTTCTTGTCTGGTCTGTAGTTTGTTCTGAAATTTCTTCAAGTTTTTGACTTGAGGCTATGATTGTGAGTATGTCTAGTGTGGTAGATGATAATTCTATAGTGATGTTTGATGGGAATTCAAGCAGTTTCATATAAGTTCTCACGATTTTGTGTCTGTGGAGATTAAAGAGGCTCAAATTGTAGAGTAATCACAATGAGAGAGCATAGGTCATAATAGTAGTGTCAATAAAAAAATTAAAATTAATGGAGTCAAATTTCATGTAAATGGGCATATATATGTAAGATCTCATAAGGAATGTGTACCCCTAGGTAAATCATCGGTAAAGTTTGGGTTAGACCTAGGTGATAGTGGGGATGTTGGGTTAACAATACCTCGGGAAAAAACTTTGAGAGGGGTTAGGGCTAGAGTGAGCAGGGTTGTCTCACTTAGCTGTTTTGGCTGGATTTAGTCAAGGAACCCCAAGTCAAGTTTAAGGGTGGATTATTAGGTAAAATTTACTCAGGATAGAGTCAAAGTTGACCAGAGTGAATAGTAGTGGTTTTTGGGAACATGGTATAATGTACCCATGGTATTATTGCCCATGGTATTTCATGTAATGTAGCCTTTAAAAGGTTGGGATGACTTCATTACAAAGTAGGCCAGTGAGCTAAGCAGTGAAGGTTCACTTGGTCAAGTTGGCTAGGGTTTTGGAAAAGGATAATTAAATTTCATTATGGCGGGTTTTCCCTGGAGTTGGAGTTTTTCCCTAGGAAAAATATTTTGTACATTGTGTATGTTTTATTATTGTTGTTGTGTTTATTAATTTCTCTCTGGGTAAATAAGTTAACATCTTCATTTTTTCTTCACATGAAAAAGAAACTCCATTCGTGATGTGGAAAGCGCTGACGAATTTTTTGGAGAATAGTAGTGACCACAGGAAGCTAGTGCTCAAGGATAAACTCTAAAGTATCAAGATGCAAAAGAATGACACTATACTGCAATATCTGAGCAGGTTCACACAATGTCCTGATGAACTTGGTGGGGTCAATGTTACTATCCCTAAAGATGAATTGGTAATCCTAGCCCTTTTAGGCCTTCCCAAGAGATGGAATATCTATCAAGATTCAGTGAATGGGAGGGAGAAGTTACCAAATTTGGAACACTTATGGTCTGATTTGGTATTGGAGAAAATAAGGCGAAATACGAGAGATGGGACCTCATCCAAAGAAGAGGAAGAGGAATTTTCTCTAGTCAACAAAGGAATTAAGGCCAAGACAAAGAATTCCCAAGGTGAGGCTGAATCTAGACAAGAGGGAAAGAAGAAAGATTTTTCCAAAATTAAATGCTTCAATTGTCATGAGTTCAAGAACTATGCTACTAAGTGTCCACACAAAAAGTCTAGCAAGAAGGATTCTACAATGGAAACGATAGTTGAAGATTTTTCCTCATAGTTTGAGTTAGATTTCACCCTTACTGCATGCCTGGCCAGCACTGTGATGGCAAGTGTGTGGTTCTTGGATTTGGGTGCCTCATTCCATATGACTAGGTATAGAGAGTTTTTCAATGACTTGGAGGAGAAAAATATTGAGATGAATATTGAGTTTGGGGATGAAGGAAGGTACAACATGATTGGGATTGTACAATCACCTTTTAGAGGGATTTGGGCTACCCTCTCAGGCTCAATGATGTCATGTTTGTTCTGGGCCTAAGGAGAAGTCTCATCTCTCTTTCGGTTTTGGAAGACCGTTTTTATGATGTGATCTTGAACAAAGGAAAGGAATTCCTGAGACACATATCCATGGGACATGTGAAGTAGATCAGGGTTTGAGTCAAGAACCTGTATTCCCTTGAGGTAGAAGATGCATGCACAACCTTGAGGAGCACGACATGGATTGAAGATATGGTGGTTGATAGTGAGCATGATTTACCTCTCAAATTCACCTTAGAATGAGCCTCAAGAAGTTGTGGAGCAACCAAAAATGGAAAGGAAAATAGGAGGCAAAGTGGAGACATCCACTCAATCATATGCTTACAAAGGAGGGAAATTTAAATCTAAGTGGGAAGAGATAGGACATGCATCCATACCTCTAGGTGTAAGGTGGGGTGATGTGAAGCCCTAGTTTGATAATTAAGAAATTTGCGCAGGGTCCATTGAGGTGTTCTCCTCATGGATCATTAGCTTGCTACATGGTCCCACAATATTTAGTAGCTTGAGGATCAGTGTCAGTCATATACTAAGGAGTGCAAAGGAGTATTGAAAGCAGAGCAGGAGGCGTAGTGGCAGAGTCAACAACATCATAATTTTCCCAGTAGACAATTATAGACACAATGTTGAAATATGGCAACAAGAATATTCCAATTTAATTTGTCCTTTAATTAAAATCGAATTTAGTCTTAACAACTACTTGGAAATAGTTAATTAATTCATTTTGAATTAATTAGTGGAGAAATTCAAGTTAGAGGTATTTCTGAAGTCATGCAAGATTTATCACTTAAATTAATGAGATAAGATTGAGTTATATTTGAGTTGTAATTAGTTAACTCAGTTTACTGATTTAAGTCCAGTTAAATTAGTTCCAAACTATTTGAGGAACTAATGGTGAGTTAACAGTCAGTTGATGCATTCATGCACTCAACTAGTGCTACTCTAGTTAACAGAAGATTCCCTCATCAAAAACTCATGCATGTCTATTTTGAGAAAGATCCAATTGAGACTAAAGTCAAAGACAATGTACTATTAGTTGCATGTGTGTTCCTTATAAATAAAACTCATGCATGAAGTCAAGGATCATTCCTTGAGGATTGTGCAGTTCTGACAGTGTGTGAGAGAGTGTTCCACTTGGTTGAAGAAGAAGCATCCCAGAGGAACAACGCAAGGAAATAGGAGCTTGGAGGGTAGAGAGGAAGGCTGGAGAGTAGCCAAGACTGACTATGAGCATCAGTGAGGATTGTACTAAGAGCTGGCTAGCTATGAGAGCTAAGGTTTTGTATAATTCCTATGTATTTCCACCTTGTATGATAATACAGATAGTGTGGGGTTTTTCGCTGAGGCTTTCCCCAAAGTATTTTCATGTGTATTGTGCAATTGATTCTTCTTCTTTTGGTTATATTGTTCAACTTGATCTTTAAGCTTACACAAATTGATAGTAGAAGTATGTTATAGTATTTTTCTTTGATTTATATTGCATTATCAGGTTAACCTGCCATCAAATTTTGTACATGGTATCAGAGGTGGATCTGTAGAAATTTTCTACATGGTATCAATGTTGTGAATAGTATAATGAGAAGAGAATTCAAAGTTTGAAGTTTAGGGTTGCAGGTGCAAATCAAATTCATATCATACTTCAAGGTTGGCCAATGGCATTCTATGGCTTGAGACTTGAGTATGCCTTGGAAGGTAGCTCGAATTACATAGCATGGAAAGATAGAATGGAGGTTGTATTAGAAGACAATGGCTTGAAGGAATTCATTGATCAAGAAATCCCAAAGCCAACTTCAACTAATGCACAAGAGTTTTCTGAGTGGAAGAATTGTGTGGTGAAGGCGAGACAGATCATCCTTGAGGGAGTTTGAGACCATATTGTCTCGAGTCTCCATGGGAAGCATACTGCATTTTCAATGTGGAAGACACTGAAGAACCTATACCAGAACAATAGAGATCAAAGTAAATTGGCACTCAAGGATAAGCTTCGAAGAATCAAGATGAAGAAGGGCGATACTATTTCCACATATCTAAACAAGCTCACCACTTGTAGAGATGAGCTTGTGAGTGTGGGAATAACTACTGCCGATCATGATATGGTGAGCCTCGCTCTCCTTGGCCTTCCAAAGAGTTGGAATAGTTACCAGGGCTCTATGAATGGAAGGGAGAAACTGCCGGATTGGGAACGACTATGGTCATATCTTATGCAGGAGGAGATCAGGAGGAGCACACAAGATGGTTCTTCATCCAAGAATGATGATGAAGAAAATCTGGCCTTAGCAAGTAAGGCAAGGAAATGGAAGGGGAAGGCTTCCGATTTCAAATCGAACTATTCTCATGGAGGGAAGAAGGGTGACATGTCTAAAGTAAGATGCTTTAATTGTCACAAGATGGGGCATTATGCGACTAATTTCCCATTCGAATAAGTCCAATAAGGGATCCTTAGAAGGATCAGAAGGTGAGGCATTAGCCTCTCAGTTCGAAATGGACTTTACAATCATTGCATGCATGGTGTCATCGATGATGGGTTGTCTCTAGTATCTTGATAGTGGAGCCTCATTCCACATGACCGGTGATAAAAATTTATTCAATGTCTTGGAGGAGAAAAACCTCAAGATGCACATAGATATGGGTGATGATGGAAGGCATAGTGTTTCCGGAGTGGGCATGGTTGCTTTTCAGAGCTCCTATCACCTTGACATATGTGAAGTGTGTGCCTGGAATGAAGAAGAATTTACTATTGGTCACAATGTTGGAGGATAAAGGCTACGATGTCATCTTTAGTGAATGAAAGGCGTTCCTAAGACACATAGCCATGCATTAGACCAAAAGGATAGGGATTCGGGTGAAGAATCTCTATAAACTAGAGGTAGATGATTGTGTAGCATTGAGTACGAAAGCAGAATTGGTACAAAGCCAAGACATTGGTGAGTTGTGGCAAAGGTGGTTGGGCCATTTGCATCATGGGGATTTGAAGATAATGTAGCAGATATCTACAAGGCTTCCCAAAGGTAAACTTGAGCAAGTTGACACATGCAAATGTTGTACCTTGGGAAAGTACACCAAGTCTTCCTTTCATGATCGAGACAATCGAGCAGAGGCTATCTTAGAGTGAATTCATACTGATTTGTGTGGACACTCTTGACAGCATCCATAGCGAAGCAAAGGTATTATGTGATTTTAATTGATGAATATTCTCATAAATGTTGGATTTATTAAAGGTATTATGTGATTTTAATTGATGAATATTCTTGTAAATTCTGGATTTATTTCATGCAAAATAAGGACCACACCTTCACAAAGTTTTGTAAGTTCAAAGCTTTGGTCAAGAAAGATTCAGGGAAGAGTATCATTGCCTTGAGAAGCGACAACGGTGGAGAATATGTCTCTCAAGAGTTTAAGGACTTTAGTGCAGTGGAAGGAATTAAATGAGAGTTGACGATACCTCATAACCCACAACAGAATGGGGTGGCCGAGAGGAATAACATAACTATTGTAGGGGCAGCACATGAAATGTTGCATGACCAAGGCCTACCACTTCACTTGTGGGCTGAGGCATGCAACAAAACAGTCTATTTGTAGAATATAAGCTTGCATCACGTACTTGGGATGAAGACACTAGAGGAAGCTTTCTTCGATAAGAGACTCGATTTGGGTCACTTTAGGATCTTTGGCTCATCAGTATATTTCCATGTGACAAAGGATGCATGGAAGAAGCTTGAGCCGACAGTAGAGTTGGGGATATTTGTGGGGTACACTAATACACCTCACAACTATCATCTGTACTTGCCTACTAGTTGGATGATAGTGGTTCACAGATATCTCATTTTTTATGAGGAGAAGGCCATGCAAGTTTCCTTTGAGAGGGAGCTCCAACTACAGGCTATGGAGGAACTATTGGTTCCTAAGGACAAGGAGCCTCAGACTGATGCAGAGCAATTGGATGTAGAGGTTCCAGGAGTGGAGACATCCACTCAAGCAGAGTCTTCCAGAGATGGATGGAAGCACACAAGAGAAGCTAACAGATTGTTGGAGGATGCGAGAGAGAATGTGGGAGCACCATCTTCTCAGCATAGACAGAGAAGGTCACATGAGAGGTACACTGGATACATGGCCCTTGTTGGGGAATGCATTGAGACCGAGCCATGTTCCTTTGAGGAAGTAGTGCAATAGCCAATTTGGGTTGATTCTATGGTGGAGGAGTATGATTCCATAGTTCATAACAGTGTTTTGGATGTGGTTCCAAGACTAGAGAACAGGTCAGTTGTGAGTTCCCATTGGATTTACAAGGTAAAGCAAGCTGCTAATGATGGGAGGATCATGTTGCTACAGTATGTTTCGATAGAGGAGAAGGATGATGACATTTTGACAAAGGCATTGTCAAAGTGTAAATTCGAGTTGTCTAAGTAGAAATCTGCATTAGGTTAAAAATATACACAGTCTGCACATAGAGCAGCAGCTGAGCCAAAAAGTCTCCAACCCTTTGCTAATTCGACCTCTTGCTCTATATAAAGAATTTACAATTAGGATTCCATCATCCATCATCAAGAGAATTCGAATTTTCCATCAGTGACACCTATTCTAACCATAAAACCAACCATTAATTAGAACTAGCTGTTAACTAGGAGTGCTAGTGACCTAATACAACTAGGAGTGTAACTCCTTATTATGATTACAACAAACTTCTCTAAAAATTTAAAACATTATTTGACACCTAACACTCCATGAAGTCGAATTTGATGAAGCCTCCCACGTGGTCACCCAACTGCTGATGACAAACCCTAGAAATTAGGGAACATGTTTCCCTATTTTTAGGTTTAGATCCTTGAAAATTGCAGAGCCTTTATCTCTTCATCCATGACACATTTTACGAAACTGAAGGAGGTTTTTGTAGCCCATATTGTCTAAAACAACAACCTCTCCTGGTTTTTTAAAACATTCCTCCAGCTGTTCAGAATCTGTCCTTGAAAAACACGTGTCAAACAGGTAACTGTCCCTTGCTCTGTTCTGGCTGAAAAATAGGTCTTGGGACAGAGGTCATAACTTCTCGTAAAAATGTATTTGGAACAACTGAAGGAGGTTTTTGTGAACCAATCTGTGATTAACAAAAATCTCTCTTGGTTTTTTGAAACATCTTTTCTACCGCCCAGAATGAGTCTTTGAAAAACAGGTGTAAAACAGAAGATGAAAAACTGCACCTACAACAGTTTCGTAGCGCAACTTTGGTCCTTCATTTCTCCCAGATCATAATGTATTTGAAGAAAGTAGAAGAGGTTTTTGTACTTTAGTATCTTAGAAATGAAAACCTCTTTCAATTTTCAGAGATGAGTTTTCAACTGCTCAGAAACGCTTCTATAAGTTGACTAGTAAAAACAGGGAAACAAAACTCCTACTTTTTAGAGTTTCATTCTTATGTTCATCTTCGAATCCTTCTGTTGATCATGCTGTCTCTTTAACCACATGAAATACATTAAATAAACCATATACCCTACTCAAATACTTGTGCTAAGACAAAAATTCTTTAATGGTGCCTGGAGCATTATGAATCAATACTAACTATGAGATAATGACCATTTTCATAACATAGAGTTTAGAGTTCATGAATGTCCTTCCTGTCCTTGTTTTTCCTTTGCTTGATGTTTATACCTTGTAAGTAATCCCTTTCAGCTGCCCATCCTAAAAAATATATCCTTTTGTCTTACAAAAATGATCCATCAAATCACAATATGCAGCTACAGCAGTTTCGTAGCGCGCTACAAAACTGCTGTGCATTAGGCATCACTTACAGCAGTTTCGTAGCGCGCTACGAAACTACTGTGTAATTTCAAAACACAGCTTTAAGACCAAAATTTAACCTTTTTGAGTCCTTCTTTTTCTTGAAATGGCTTTCTCCACATGTCATGAAGCTTGTTCAAAACTGAATATAATAAACACCATTCTTCAAGGAAAACTTTCAAAATGTAATCTATATCAAAATTTAGGATTACCTTACATGCCTTGCTTGAGCCTTCAAATAACTCTGATGTATGCTGACCCTGAGTTTGCCAAGTGCTTCTTATGCATGAAAGAAGTATGAGAATAACCAAGACCAATTCTCCCTTACCTTACCCTTTTCCTTTGAAATCTTTTCAGTGATAACAGTGGCTCCACTTGGGATAGTGTGCCCTTGTGGTACACTAAGAACTCGTAGGTCCAGTGCTTTGTCCATTTTATGAAAAACATAGATTTGCTTAACGAGCATTCCTTTCCAACTTCTGGGGCTTCACCGCGGGCTTAAACTTGATGATCATTGTGAGATAAAGAAATCTACCACTACTAAAAAAAAATGCTCAGTCAACCTTGAGCTTATTTGAATTTTCCTACCTACCTACCCTATTAGCTGCATTCTCCAATTGTAGCTCAAGGAACTTGAAACTTCCAATGAAGCCAATCATCAATCTGATCTAAAACTTGGATCTCCTTACTGTGCTTGAAGCATAAATAAACCAGATACTGAAATAACCAAGGAAGCATGAGGTGTAACTGTTCTTCAAGATGAACATACAATTGGAAGCCTGAACAGTAAATATTTTCCATGTAGTCAGCTATAGGGTCAAAAAACACATGGTTAGTTTGATGATTCTCATAACATTCTATATCTTCAAACAACTGATCCTCAGCCACACCAAATTTATTTCATATGTTATCCAACTGCCTTTCTAAATGATGCCCACAAACAATGTAATTTTCTTCATTATAAAGATCATTCTTTGATGCAAGCTGCTGCAAGGAATCACAAAAATGAACAACCTTTTCCTCCGCCTGAAGGTCATAGAACATTTCCTCCAGTATTTCTTCTTGCTGTGTGTAATCATTTTCATCTTCATTATGATTCGAAGACTGAGAAGTTTGCTGCATCTCTACATCAATCTCAGAAGATGTAATATGATTTTCATAAGTAAACCCCTGCTGATCTTCATGCTGCATTTCATGAGATGTTATACTTTCTTCTTGGTGCTGAAATGCATTGTTATGAAGAGCCTCTAAAATTTCTTCATCCATAAATTCATCATCATCATAACAATCTTCCAAGTACTGAATAAGACTTAAAGAATGTCTACAACAATCTTTGAGCAACAATAAGGAAGGATGAAATTCTTTATACATGTCATAGAACACATCATGGAAATCAACAAGAGAATATAATGAACCATTTTCCAAACTTTTATACCAAGACCATGCTTTTCCTTCTAAAGTGGTCATAAACATCCTCATGAGACAATCCTCAGGAAAGTGAACCTTAAGACTGCGTACATGCATATGAAACCTAACCAAATGAAGAGCAGCATTGTCTTTCTTTTCATCTTTGAATATCGGAAGATCCTCTAACCAATCAACCTTTGGCATAGGATTTGGAAAACCAGGGATATGAGACTGATTCATAGGAGCATACCTGGCATTCATTCTTGTAGTGGAATTCATCTTGAAACTTCATCAAGCTACTGATCTTCTAGCAGTGGAGTCACCTTCCAATTTCTTATTCAATGTGTGGAGTCACCAAGGTAGTTTTGCAGCCTAAAAAACCTTCTAAGCTCCTGCTACCTTCAGAAGTTCAGCTTCATGATTTCGGGAATGAATAATCTTTGGACTCCCGGCAGACGCACCAAAATGTTATCTCAAAATCAGGCCCTGGAAGGTTGCAGACCAGGAAGACTTCAAGTAACTATTTCAAACCTACTTTAGGCTGAGGCTTAGCCTCCTCAGCCTGAGAGGGCTCTCTCAAAGGGTTAATGATTTAGATTAAAGATATGAATAGATGGCTAACTCTATGGTTTGTAATTGTATATGTTTATAGGTTGAAAGATGAAGGCTGGCTACCATTGGGCTATGGAGTCAAAGTATGTTTCAGTACCACAACAAGATCAGCTTAACATGAAGTCAGGGCATTCAGCATTTGAATATTGAGAACCTACACTCATATGGAACCACACAGTTTATAGATGCATACAGGAAATCAGAGCACATTCAGTGAATTCTGAGTGATTATACATCCATACCACTGTAAACAAAACTAAGGAAAGGACAACACACATTCTGAATATAAGAAATCCTTCATGAATCCTGAGTAGTGAAGCCAAAGCATTCTACCTAGCATGGAAGTCAAGGCATTATAGAGTTCGAGTGTAGAAATGACAATACAAAACAGTGAAACATAGTAAGTTTATCTATGAAGGAAGTCAGAGCATCAGTGATGAGTTCTGAGTATCATAAGTAAACACCACTGCAATGTAAGTATTGGAAGATGCCATCATAACAAGAACATACAAGAAATCTTCATGAATCTTGAGTTGTCTAAGTAGAAATCTGCATTAGGTTAAAAATATACACAGTCTGCACATAGAGCAGCAGCTGAGCCAAAAAGTCTCCAACCCTTTGCTAATTCGACCTCTTGCTCTATATAAAGCATTTACAATTAGGATTCCATCATCCCTCATCAAGATAATTCGAATTTGCCATCAGTGACACCTATTCTAACCATAAAACCAACCATTAATTAGAACTAGCTGTTAACTAGGAGTGCTAGTGACCTAATACAACTAGGAGTGTAACTCCTTATTATGATTACAAAAAACTTATCTAAACATTTAAAACATTATTTGACACCTAACACTCCATGAAGTCGAATTTGATGAAGCCTCCCACGTGGTCACCCAACTGCTGATGACAAACCTTAGAAATTAGGGAACATGTTTCCCTATTTTTAGGTTTAGATCCTTGAAAATTTCAGAGCCTTTATCTCTTCATCCATGACACATTTTACAAAACTGAAGGAGTTTTTTGTAGCCCATGTTTTCTAGAACAAAAACCTCTCCTGGTTTTTTAAAACATTCCTCCAGCTGTTCAGAATCTATCCTTGAAAAACACGTGTCAAACAGGTAACTGTCCCTTGCTCTGTTCTGGCTGAAAAATAGGTCTTGGGACAGAGGTCATAACTTCTCCTACGAAATGTATTTAGAAAACCTGAAGGAGTTTTTTGTGAAACAATCCGTGCTTAACAAAAACCTCTCTTGGTTTTTTGAAACATCTTTTCTACCGCCCAGAATGAGTCTTTGAAAAACAGGTGTAAAACAGGAGATGAAAAATTGCACCTACAGCAGTTTCATAGCGCAACTTTGGTCCTTCATTTCTCCCAGATAATAATGGATTTGAAGAAAGTAGAAGAGGTTTTTGTACTTTAGTATCTTAGAAATGAAAACCTCTTTCAATTTTCAGATATGAGTTTTCAACTGCTCAGAAACTCTTCTAGAAGTTGACTAGTAAAAACAGGGAAACAAAACTCCTCCTTTTTAGAGTTTCATTCTTATGTTCATCTTCGAATCCTTCTGCTGACCATGCTGTCTCTTTAACCACATGAAATGCATTAAATCAACCATATACCCTGCTCAAATACTTGTGCTAAGACAAAAATTCTTTAATGGCGCCTGGAGCATTATGAATCAATACTAACTATGAGATAATGACCATTTTCATAACATAGAGTTTAGAGTTCATGAATGTCCTTCCTGTCCTTGTTTTGCCTTTGCTTGATGTTTATACCTTGTAAGTAATCCCTTTCAGCTGCCCATCCTCAAAAAGATATCCTTTTGTCTTACAAAAATGATCCATCAAATCACAATATGCAGCTACAGCAGTTTCGTAGCGCGCTACAAAACTGTTGTGCATTAGGCATCACTTACAGCAGTTTCGTAGCGCGCTACGAAACTGCTGTGTAATTTCAAAACACAGCTTTAAGACCAAAATTTAACCTTTTTGAGTCTTTCTTTTTCTTGAAATGGCTTTCTCCACATGTCAGGAAGCTTGTTCAAAACTGAATATAATAAACACCATTCTTCAAGGAAAACTTTCAAAATGTAATCTATATCAAAATTTAGGATTACCTTACATGCCTTGCTTGAGCCTTCAAAGAACTCTGATGTATGCTGACCCTGAGTTTGCCAAGTGCTTCTTATGCAAGAAAGGAGTATGAGAATAACCAAGACCAATTCTCCTTTACCTTACCCTTTTCCTTTGAAATCTTTTCAGTGATAACAGAAGACATTGAAGGAGCTCTACCAGAATAGTAGCGACCAAATGAAATTGTTGCTCAAGGATAAGATTCGAAGAATAAATATGGAGAAGGGTGATACTATTTCCACATATCTAAACAAGCTCACCACCTATATAGATGAGCTTGGCAATGTGGGAATAACTACTGCCGATGATGATATGGTGAGCCTCGCTCTCCTTGGCCTTACAAAGAGTTGGAATAGCTACTAGGACTCTGTGAATGGAAGAGAGAAACTGTTGGATTGGGAATGACTGTGGTCAGATCTTATTGAGGAGGAGATCGGGAGGAGCACACAAGATGGTTCTTCATCCAACAATGATGATGAAGAAAATCTGGCATAAGAAAGTAAGGCAAGGAAAGGGAAAGGAAGGCTTCCCATTCCAAATTGAATTATTCTCATGGAAGGAAGAAGGGTGACATGTCTAAAGTGAGAAGCTTTAATTTTCATGAGATGGGACATTATGTGACTAAATGCCCATTGAAGAAGTCCAAGAAGGGATCCTCGAAAGGATTAGATGGCGAGGCATTAGCCTCTCAGTTTGAAATGGAATTTACCCTCATCGCATGCATGGTGTCATCGATGATGGGTTGTGTATGATATCTTGATAGTGGATCCTCATTCCACATGACTGGTGATAAAAAGTTATTCAGTGCCTTGGAGGATAAATACCTCAAGATGCACATAGAGATGGGTGACAATGGAAGGGATAGTGTTTCAGGAGTGGGCAACGTTTCTTTTAAGAGGGAGTATGGAGCTCCTATCACCTTGACAGATGTGAAGTATGTGCCTAGACTGAAGAATAAATTGGTATCGGTCATGATGTTAGAGGACAAAGGATACGATGTTGTCTTCAGTAAAGGAAAGGAATTCCTAAGACACATAGGCACGGGTCAGACCAAGAGGATAAGGATTCAAGTAAATAATCTCTATACACTAGAGGTAGATGATTGTATAGCATTGAGTACGAAAGTAGAATTGGTGCAAAGCCAAGACATTGGTGAGTTATGGCACAGGAAGTTGGGCCATTTTCATCACGGGGTTTTGAAGATAATGCAACAAATATCTATAGGACTTCCCAAAGGTAAACTTGAGCAAGTTGACACATGAAAAGTTTGTACCTTAGGAAAGTACACCAAGTCTTCCTTTGATGATCAAGATAGTCCAGCAAAGGCTATTTTAGAGTGAGTTCATCCGGATGTGTGTCGACCATTCTTGATGGCATCCATAGTGAAGCAAATGTATTATGTGATTTTCATTGATGACTATTCTCGTAAATGCTGGATTTATTTCATGCAGAACAATGACCAAACTTTCACAAAGTTTTGTGAGCTCAAAGCTTTGGTTGAGAAAGTGTTAGGGAAGAAGATCAAGGCCTTGAAAAGCGACAATGGTGGAGAATATGTCTCTGAGGATTTTAAGGACTTTTGTATAGTGGAAGGAATTAAACAAGAGTTGACGACACCTCATAACCCATAGCAGAATGGGGTGGATGAGAGGAAGAACATAACTATTGTAGGGGCAGCACGGGCAATGCTGCATGACCAAGGCCTACCACTTCACTTGTGGGCTGAGGCATGCAACACAACGGTCTATTTGTAGAATAGAAGCCTACATCACATACATGGGATGAAGACACTAGAGGAAGATTTCTCCAGTAAGAGACCAGATGTTGGTCACTTCAGGATCTTTGGCTCATCAGTATATTGCCATGTGACAAAGGATGCACGGAAGAAGATTGAGCCGACATTAGAGTTGGGGATACTTGTGGGGTACACTAATAAACCTCACAACTATTGGGTGTACTTGCTTACTAGTTAGAGGACAATGGTTCACAGAGATCTCAAGTTTGATGAGCAGAAGGCCATGCGAGTTTCCCTTGAGAGGGAGCTCCTACTACAAGCTGTGGAGGAACTATTGGTTCTTAAGGATGAGGAGCCTCAGACTGATGCAGATCAGTAGCATGCAGAGGTTCCAGGAGTGGAGACATCCACTCAAGCAGAGTCTTCTAGAGATGGATGGAAGAACACAAGAGAAGCTAACAGATTGTTGAAGGATGCGAGAGATAATGTGGGAGCACCATCTTCTCAGCGCAGATAGAGGAGGTCACCTAAGAGGTACACTGGATACATGGCCCTTGCTAGGGAACGTGTTGAGACCGAGCCATCTTCCTTTGATGAAGCAGTGCAATAGCCAATTTGGGTTGATGCTATGGTGGAGGAGTATGACTCCATTGTTCGTAACAATGTTTGGGACGTGGTTCCGAGACCAGAGAACAAGTCATTTATGAGTTCCTGTTGGTTTTACAAGGTAAAGCAAGCTGCTAATGGTAGTGTGGAGAAGCATAAGGCAAGATTTGTTGCCCATGGCTTTCCATAGGTTGAGGGGATTGACTATGATGAGACTTTTGCACCTGTCACAAGGTACTTATCTATTATATCGATGTTGGCACTATTAGCATAGATGGGTTGGAAGATCCATCAGATGGATGTGAAGACTGCTTTCCTCAATGGCGAGATTGAGGAAGAGGTGTACATAGAGTAGCCGGAAGGTTTTGATACCTTCGATCGTAAGTCACATGTGTGTTGACTCAAGAGAGAGTTGTATGGGCTGAAGCAAGCACCTCATGCTTGGTACACCAGGATAGACAACTACTTCACTGGGTTGGGCTTCACTAGGAGTGAAGCGGATGTGAACCTATAAAACATCTTCGTGAAAGGTAAGTTGTTGATCATTGTAATTTATGTTGATGATCTCATAATGACTATTGACTATTAGTTGATAATGTCTTGCAAGGAGGACTTTGCAAGCGAATTTGAGATGAAAGACATGGGTCTCATGCATTACTTCCTTGGCATGGAAGTGTGGCAAAAGGATGGGGAGTTGTTTGTGTCTCAGGGCAAGTATGCGAGCAAGGTACTCAAGAGATTCCACATGGAGAAGTGCAAGCCCATGCAAACTCCTCTAGCAGGTAAGTGCAGGAAGGAGGATGCTACTTCAGGAGAAGTAGTGGAAGCTACTCTGTACAGGTATCTTGTGGCTTAACTGATGTACTTAGTGAACACATGACTAGATTTGTGCTATGTGATGAACTAGCTGAATCAAGCGATGGTTCATCCTACCAAGATGTTTTGGAAGGCGGAAAGTCATGTATTGAGATACCTCAGAGGCACATCTTAGTATGGATTATGGTAGAGACGGACAGAGGGAGTGAAGCTACAGGGCTTCACTAATGTAGATTGGGTAGGAAATCCATCAAATCGGAAGAGCACATCAGGAGGGATTTTCAACCTTGGGTCAGCGGCAGTTTCTTGGTACAGTAGGAAACAAAGGTCAGTTTCACTCAGCTCGGTAGAGGCAGAATACATGGTTGCAAGTCAGGAAGCATGTGAGGCCATCTGGATCTGGAAAATCCTAGTTAGTTTGTTTGATTAGAGGATGGATCCAACTATGATCTATTGTGATAATCAGAGTTATATCAAACTCTCTAAGAATCTAGTATTTCATGATAGGTCCAAGCATATTGACATCCAGTATCATCATCTCAGACACTGTGTAGCGAGGAGTATCATGTTGTTGTAGTATATTTTGACAAAGGAGCAAGAAGCTGACATTTTGACAAAGGCATTTTCAAAGTGTAAATTTGAGTTCCATAGAGATAGGATTGGGATCATAGATAATCCATTTCTTGTATAGAGGGAGTGTTGAAATGTGGCAACAAGAATATTCCAATTATTTTTGTCCTTGAATTAAATTGTGAATTAAAATCGAATTTAGTCTTAAAAACTACTTGGAAATAATTGATTAATTCATTTTGAGTTAATTAGTTAGAGAAATTCAAGTTAGAAGTCTTTCTGAAGTCATGCAACAATTATCCCTTAAATTAAGGAGATAAGATTGAGTTATATTTGAGCTATAATTAGTTAACTCAACTTACTGAGTTAAGTGTAGTTAAATTAGTTCCAAATTGTTTGAGGAACTAATGGTGAGTTAACAGTTAGTTGATGCATGCATGCACTCAACTAGTGCTACTCCAGTTAACTGAAGATTCCCTCATCAAAAACTCATGCATGTCTATTCTAAGGAAGACCGGGTTGATATTAAAGACAATGACAATGTACTATTAGTTTCATGTGTTTTCTTATAAAGAAAACCCATGCATGCAATCAAAGAATGATTCCTTGAGGATTGCACAGTTCTGACAACGTGTGAGATCAGAGTGTTCCACTTGGTTGAATGTGAATCATCCCAGATGAACATCGGAACGAAATAGGATCTTGGAGGGTAGAGAGGAAAGCTAGAGAGCAGCCAAGATTGCATGTGAGCACCTGTGAGGATTGTACTGAGAGCTAGCTAGCTATGAGAGCTAAGGCTTTGTATAATTCCTATGTATTTCCACCTTGTATGATAATACAGATAGTGGGGATTTTAGTTGAGGCTTTCCCGAAAGTATTTTCATGTGTATTGTGTGATTGATTCTTCTTCTTCTGGTTATATTATTCCTCTCGATCTTTGAGCTTCTGCAAATTGATAGTAGAAGTAGGTTATAGTATTTTGCTTTGATTTATATTGCATTATCGAGTTAACATGCACTAGATTTTCTACAAGTTATAGTATTCTTCTTTGATTTATATTGCATTATCGGGTTAACCTACATTAGATTTTGTACACACAATTGATACAATTTTATTTTTTTATGCTTTCGATTTGTAGATATTGCAGTAGAAAAATCAACAGTGAGAGCTGTTGCATGAAATAAATTCCACAAGTGCAAGATAGGGGTGGTTGACAATCCATTTCTTGTTGACAGGGAGTGTTGAAAAATGTAGCAAGAAATTCTTGATTTTAATTATGCCTCAATTAAATTGGGAAAATTCAAAATTCCACATCAACAAATAACTTGGATGAGTTAAAAAAGGTGACATGGTTGTTGTCACTGAGTTAGCTGAGCTAATTCAAGTTAATGGCATGAAGTTCAATTATATTTAGTGATTCTTAAATTTTAGGAGCCTAGGTTGAGTTAATTTATGTTGTAACCAGTTAAACTAGTTCTAATTGTTAATAGAACTAGTTGGTGGTCAGTTAAGTAGTAGGACATCAGTCTAACTCATATATAATCTAGTTAACTGATCAATCAGATAATAATTATCTCATGCATGCAAAGAATACAAATTGCCTAGTTGTGGTGGAGTTTCCAATGCAGTTAACCAGTAGCTGTAAACTAGTTGAGTGTACAAGTGTTGCATGAGGTCAGGTGGACCATCCTTGGGAATTGCACGATCAATTTGAGGCATTTCATAATTAATAGGGGCCTAATTCCTCAAGTAACAATGTAAGGAAATAAGAGCTCAATTAGAAGGAGAAATTGAGTGAGTCTAGGTCACAGGTCTTCAGGGAGCAAAGAGATAGCTTATGAACTTGCAGAGTGTGTGCAGTTGAGCAAAGAAATTGTAATACATCTCTATTCATTTGATTAATGCAACAAACATTGGGTTTTTTAGCATATTTCTTTCCCCAGATAAAAAAATTTGTTACATGTGTGTTGTTTCTTCTTTCATATCTGAGATTTTTGTTCTAAGTTTTGAATTAATGTCCACATAGCAGCAGAGTATATTTGTGTCTTGTGATTTTGATTAAAACTTCATGAGCAGTTACAAATAACAACCTAATTTCTATAAATAGGATTGAGATTGCAATTAGAACTACTTCTTAGAAGAGGTTTCAAGAATGATGAATGAGTTAGATATTTCCTAGGATTGGTTAGATCTATTGAGGAATAGTTGGACTTAGAGGATCCTAGAATAGGGGTTTGTTAAGAATTTTGTGGATCTGAACTGATTTTAGTTCAAAATCCTCTTTTATATAATTATATAAAATAAGAATGAAATGGATGTAGAAGAAAAATAAAAGAGGAATATTGAGAGGGATAGAAGAGTGAGGCAAAATATGGCCACAATTCCAAAAGGGGATATTTAATGTAAATCATGCTAAGAAAAGGACTTCTATAGTCTTCTACAAAGCATGCATTATTAATATAGGAAAAATTATTTTTGAGTGTAAAAGGATTGTGTAAATTCTTTGTTAGTATGCAAATTTGAACCCATTGTATTATGTTAGATATAAGTGTGAATTAAGAGAGTTGTAGGTGTAGTTAAAGCTTAGGAGGAAGCATGCAGTGGAGAAGTAGCACAAGAATGTTAGATAGGCATTGATCATTGATCCAACTTTGTAATCATTGATCCAAGATTTTGTGCAAATAAAAAGGGTGTAGAAGAAGCAATTCGAGGGTGTTGAACTTTGAAGAGAAAAAGAGAAATTGAGAACATTTGTGATCCAGGTCCGGGTGTGACAAAGGACCCTTCCAAGACCTTTTACTTTCGTGATGTGTTAAATTTAATTTTTAAAAGAACATTAATGAATACATCTGCATACTATAAGGAAGAGGAACACGCTAATCATCAACATATGAAATAACAAGACATTGATAACGGAGTTCGTCTAGGATGGACTACGTCTCCGAGCCCCGGTTTCAAGATGGTGTAGGCCGCTGCATTAAGTTCTATCAATAGTGATGATATACATAAGATATGATGTTGCGATCATACAAGGAAAATTCCCTCACATAGGAGTGACGCCATGAGATGTTCCACTACAGGAACTCTCAGTCAAAAGACTCCTATCAGTATGACACAAAAACTCATGCACGATGAACATCCTACCAACATGGCATAAAAGAGATTTTAATGCAAAAATGCATGGCGACACATGAGAATCCCATCAACATACAACAAAGGGATCTAAAACATGACAAATCATGACAAAAAGTACGTCACAGAGACGATTCCATGTCACATCAAGCATGAATAATAAAAATGAGTAAGAAACAGGGTCCCACATCAAACATCAATCAAGGACCTATGCAACACAATGCATAGCCAAATAAGTACATGAACACTGCATATACCTCATAACCAAGGGCAATTTGAAGAAGCGGATGTCAAACTGCCAAAGCTGCTCGAACCATCGATCTCACAGCATCAATAACATGACTGCTCACACATGGATGTTGACACATGATTTCCACTTAGAAAAGTCGCTGAATAATAGAATAAGAGAATGAGAAATCTGAATGCACCATCAGATTTGTGGCATCAAAAAGTGCAATATCGATTGTCCAAAATCTGAATTTTGAGAAGTTGAGAATCTAGGGCTCAAGGAATCTTTTAGATTCCCCCTAGATTCCTCAAAGATTTTTCTCCACGGGTGGACTAGAAATATGCAACTCCACAGGCGAATCTAGCTTCGCCATTGCGATCAGTGTGGAAAACAGTGAAAAACAAGTATAAACTTGACTATATTCTGACATGGAGAAAATTTACCTCCTCAAGAAAATTGAAAGGATCATGGTTCTGCTCCCTCTTTTTGCAGCAATCATGGTTCCACCCTCATACTGAAAATGGCCAAAAAATGTAGAGCTCTGATGAAGAAATGAACAACGCCATTGCATTTGTGGCATTGATAGGTGTTGAATCCATATAAAATTTGTCAAATTCTGACAAAGTGGAAATTTGGCCCTCCTACAAAATTCATGGTTCCACCTGCATTAAAAATTAATTTGTCTCGATTTTTGTGCCCGCTCCTAGTTCCTCCTCTCTGCCCTCTTGCCTATAGAAATGTCGAGTTAATATAATTTTTCTGGGCGGATTTACCAATGAGTTAGTTGGCTGAGTTGGTTTATGATCCATTTATTAAGGAGGAGGTCAAGTGGTCAAATCCCAACTCCTCTCTTTTTTTAACCACGAAACCATACCAACATTTCAATTTTTTATAGTCACATTAATGGTGGATGGGGTTGGGTTTGCGTTGGGTGACCCGCCCCTTAACCTCCCCTGGTTGATTGAGTGGGAGCCATCGTATTTAATGGGGTGAGTGTGCGTTTTTTTTGTTGTACATGGTATAAAAGGGAGTGTATGATTATGAGGCCGCTCAGTGGGCTGGCCCATGTCACCATGTAGGTTCAAATCCCACTGGCCTATCCTTTTAATGGTACTTAGGTTGGTTGGGGGTGGTGGGGTTGGTGGCCCCCACCCCCTTTTAATATATTTTTTTGTTCTAAAAAAATTAAGGTGCCATTTAAGAAAATTTGAATTTAGGTGTAGGAGTGATTTTAGCGACCTCACAATGTCGGAAGCTGGTGGTTGGAAAAAGTCCAAATTGTGGCCTCCTTAAGCCTACCCAATCATCAAAAGTCAACCCAACTTTGACTACTTCTAACTTTTGGATACGAACTCGGATTGACGAACCGTTCACACCATCGTGATCAGGACGACAAGATCTACACTCTGGTCCTAGTTCGAGCATAAACCAAACACTTTGACTTTTGAGCTTTCTTCAGTCATCTCTATCCTGTGTGTGTCTCTGGAGCCACCTCGATCAATCCTCCCCACAAAGGAGCTTTTGGTCCTCCAAATGCATGAAAAATAATCTGCAACTTCTCTTTACCTTGTCTGCATCACAAGCATCCTGAAAGGTCTTGCTTCCATCTCCTTCACCTTTGTTCTTTGGAGCCTGAAGCGATGAGCCGATAGTTGCAACCTTTGCAACCTATCATACATTGTTTTGAAAATTACATGCTTGACTTTCATGACCAAATAGTGACCCAAGCATCCCATACTTGCCATGATTTTATAACACCTACTCGACAGTCAAGTTTACATCAAAATGGAAAAGTGATGGAAACATGGCATCACTTTTAGAGTTTAAATTGAAACTCAAAATAAGACCAAACATCTTGCTAAACAAGTGATGGAAAACACATCATCACTTTACATTTTAAAATGCAACAAATAATATAAAAAATTACGACCATGAAATGAAAACATGTCTAGAAACCATTTTTCACTTATCAATGTGAATGGGTTGCCTCCTTGTGGTGATTTTGCTTGTCGAACAATTGCTTCACCTGGTTCACGCACTGTCGCTTTGTATTTAAGGCACTACTCTAGATGGAGCCTTCAGCAATTGGCTCTTGGATGGCCATTTCTGTCGCAATGACTGCAATACATCTTCTTTCTCCATATCTTCTTAACCTGTTTCTTTTCATGTTGTTGAGAGGGTCTTTCAAGCCTCATCTTTTTGTGTGCTACCATTCTTTTCCAACACTTGGAAAATTATTGTTATTTAATCCACAAAAGGTGCATGTTTTTCGATGCCATGTTTTACGTTCATTATTAACAACATGATCATAATCGAAATGAACATTCGAAGATTGAAAGTGGTTATACCTTCCCTTGTTGTCTCTGGTGTAAGTATGGCGATAAGAGCTTGCCTTAGCTCTTTCCTTGCAATGGGCACTGTCGTGGGATGATGGGGATATGTTACCATCATTCTCTTTCCTCAACTATTTCAACGATGTCTTGGACGACTCTGACACCTTCGAACACTCTCCTTTAGTGTATCTCGAGCCTACAAATCGATGTTCGTGCAAAACCTCCAAAGGTTGAGTTATGCCTTGGTTATTAACACCAAGTTCTTCTTTCTCCTCGTGCCTCATCCTTGTAAGGAGCCTCAAGTATGTCCCTGTAATTGGGATCTCCAAATCTCCAATATAACTCATACTATGTGAAGATGAAATCGAAAGGAAATCAACATCTTTTACCTCCTCTCTCGATTTGTAAAGAACTGATGAAGGTTTCTCATCATTCGCTATTGGTGGTTTGCTAACTATCCTGGCGCATTCCCCAACTTCCTTTCTAACATACCCAAGTCCTATCTGATGAGTTAATTCCTCTACTTTGATGGGATTGACAATGCCTTGGCCATTAATGCCCAAGCCTTTCCCTTCATACCCCAATTTCTTCAATAGTTTGGAGCCAATTCTTGTGGTATGATTTTTGAAAACTGCAAAATCATTATTAGGAAACATACATGAGGACGGAGAACTATCATTTACCTCACACGAGTCACGTTGCAGCTTTTCAAAGGCCTCATCCTTTTCTTTCAGGTGTCATAGCAAACTTTATTTTTCCTCTTTCTCTTCATGAAGATGCATCTTCAATTCAGCGTTCTCTGTTTGAAGATTATGTTTGTTTTGCTTTAGTTCTTCCATGGCCTCTTCCATGGCTTGCAACTAAAGTTACAATCGCTCGTTTTCCTCCGTCTCTTTCTATAGGGTTTATACATTATTTCCACTCTTTTGTAATGTTGAGCATGGTCTCGCACATCGCTTTTTCATCCTCTTTCACTACATGTTCCATTATTCACACTGAATTCACATCAAAGCAAAGACCGCTCTAATACCACTTGATCCAGGTCCGAGTGTGACGAAGGACCCTTCCAAGACCTTTTACTTTTGTGATGTGTTAAATTTCATTTTTAAAAGAAAATTAATGAATACATCTGCATATTATAAGGAAAAAGAACATTTCAATCATCAACACATGAAATAACAAGACGTTTATAACGGATTTTGTCTAGGAGGGACTACGTCTCCGGGCCCCAGTGTCAAGATGGTGTAGGCTTCTGAATTAAGTGTTGTCAATAGTGATGACGTACACAAGAGATGATGTCGTGATCATACAAGGAAAATTCCCTCACGCAAGAGTGGCGCCATGAGATGTTCCACTACAAGAACTCTCAGTTAAAAGACTCCTATTAGTATGACACAAAAACTCATGCACGATGAACATCCCACCAACATGGCATAAAAGGGATCTCAATGTAAACATTCATGGCAACACATGAGAATCCCATCAACATACACCAAAGGGATCTCAAAACATGACAAATCATGACAACAAGTACATCACATAGATGATTCCACATCACATCAAGCATGAATCATAAAAATGAGTAAGAAACAGGGTCCCACATCAAATATCAATCAAGGACCTATGAAGCACAATGCATAGCAAAAGAAGTACATGAACATACGTGACAACCAAGGGCCATCTAAAGAAGTGGATGTCAAACTACTGAAGTTTCTCGGACCATCGATCTCACGACATCAATCGCGACTGCTTGCACATGGATGTTGACACCTACATTCCACTTAGAAAAGTGGCTGAAAAATAGAATGAGAGAATGAGAAGTATGAATGCACCATCAAATTTGTGGCATCGAAAAGTGCAATATTGACTGTCCAAAATCTGAATTCTGAGAAGTTGAGAATCTGGGGCTTGAGGAATCTTTTAGATTCCCCTAAGATTCCTCAAAGATTTTTCTCTATGGGTGGACTGGAAATCTGGAGCTCCAAAGGTGAATCTAGCTTCGCCATTGTGATCCCTATGGAAAATCGTGAAAAATGAGTATAAACTTGACTATATTCTGACATGGAGAAAAATTACCTCCTCAGGAAAATTGCAAGGATCATGGTTTCGCTCCCTCTTTTTGCAGCGATCATGGTTCCACCCTCATACTGAAAATGGCTGGAAAATGTAGAACTCTGATGAAGAAACGAACAATGCCATTGTGTTTTTGGCGTCGAGAGGTGCTGGAACCATATAAAATTTGTCAAATTCTGACAAAGTGGAAATTTGGCCCTCCTGCAAAATTCATGGTTCCACTTGCATTAAAAATTAATTCATCTCGATTTGTGTGCCCACTCCTGGTTCCTCCTCTTTTCCCCATGCTTGAGGAAATATTGGGTTAATATAATTTTTCTGGGTGGATTTACTAATGAGTTAGTTGGCGGAGTTGGTTTATGATTCATTTATTAAGGAGGAGGTCAGGGGGTTAAATCCCAACTCCTCTCTTTTTTTAACCACGAAATCATACCCGCATTTCAAATTTTTACAGTCACATTAATGGTGGATGGGTTAGGGTCCGCCTTGGGTGGCCCGCCCCTTAACCTCCACCAGTTGATTGAGTGGGAGCCCTTGTATTTAAAGGGGTGAGTGTGCAATTTTTCTGTTGTGCATGGTATAAAAGGGAGTGTGTGATTATGAGGCCACTTGGTGGGCCGACACACATGGCCGGAAGGGTTCAACTCCCACTGGCCTCTCCTTTTAATGGTACATAGGTTGGTTGGGGGTGGTGAGGTTGGTTGCCCCCACCCTCTTTTAATATATATTTTTTGTTTTAAAAACAATAAGGTGCCATTTAAAAAAAAATGAATTTAGCGGTAGGAGTGATTTTAATGACCCCACAATTTCATTCAGAATTTGGCCTAGGTTGGATGGAATCTGGTGGCTGGAAAGAGTCCAAATTGTGGCCTCCTTAAGCCTGCCCAGTCATCAAAAGTCAACCCAATTTTGCCTGCTTTTAACTTTCACATACGGACTCGGATTGATGAACCGTTCACACCACCGTGATTAGGATGACAAGATCTATGTTTCGGTCCTAGTTTAAGCATAATCCAAACACTCTAACTTTTGAGCTTTCCTGAGTCCTCCTTGTCCTGTGTGTGTCTCTGCAGTCACCTGGATCAATCCTCTCCATTGAGGAGCTTTTGGTCCTCCAAAAGCATGAAAAATAATCTACAACTTCTCTGTACCTTGTATGCATCACAAGCATCTTGAAAGGTCTCACTTCCATCTCCTTCACCTTTGTTCTTGGAGCCTGAAGCGAGGAGCCGACACTTGCAACCTCTGCAACCTGTCATACATTTTTTTGAAAATTACATTCTTGAATTTCATGACCAACTAACGACCCAAGCATCCCATATTTGACACAAGTTTATAACACCTACTCGACGCTCAAGTTTACATCAAAATGGAAACAATACCTCAGCTTTGAAAACAAGGCCAACATATCATTGTTGCTTCAACAAGTGATGAAAACACTTCATCATTGCAACACATGATTTTACAAAAAAAACAAGGCCAACACTATTTTTTGCTTTCGATAAGTGATGGAAACATGACATCACTTTTAGAGTTCAAACTGCAACTCAAAATAAGACTAGACATCATTGTTGTTGAACAAGTGATGGAAAATAGATCATCACTTTTACATTTTAAAATTTAACAAATGATTTTCAAAAGGATGACCATGAAATGACAACATGTCTAGAAACCATTTTTCACTTGTCAATGTGAATGTGTTGCCTCCTTGTGGTGATTTTGCTTGTCGAACAACTGCTTCACCCGGTTCATGCACTGATGCTTTGTCTTTAAGGCACTGCTTTGGATGGAGGCTCTAGCAAGTGCCTCTTTGATGGTCATTTCTATTGCAATGACTACAATACATCTTCTTTCTCCATATCTTCTTAACCTATTTCTTTTCATGCTATTGAGAGGGTCTTTCACGCCTCATCCTTTTGTGTGTTTCCATTCTTTTCCAACACTTAGAAAATGTATGGTTATTTGATCCACAAAAGGTGCATGCTTTTCGATGCCATATTTTACGTTCATTATTAATGACATGATCATAATCGAAATGAACATTCGAAGATCAAAAGTGGTTATACCTTCCCTTGCTGTCTGTGGTGTAAGTATGGTGATAAGAGCTTGCCTTAGCTCTTTCCCTACAATGGGCACTACCATGGGATGATGGGGATGTGTTCTCATCATTCTCTTTCCTTGATGATTTCAATGATGTCTTGGACAACTCTGAAACCTTCGAGCACTCTCCTTTAGTGTATCTCGAGCTTGCAAATTGATGTTCGTGCAAAACCTCCAAAGGTTGAGTTATGCCTTATTTATTAACACCAAGTTCTTCTTTCTCCTCATGCCTCATCCTTGTAAGGAGCCTCATGTTTTTCCCTGTAATTAGGATCTCCAAATCTCCAATAGAACTCATACTATGTTAAGACAAAATTGAAAGGAAATCAACATATTTTACCTCCTCTTTTTATTTGGAAAGAACTGATGAGGGTTTCTCATCATCTGTTGTTGGTGGTTCGCTAACTGTCGTGGCACATTCCCCAACTTCCTTTCTGACATACCCAAGTCCTGTGTGATGGGGTAATTCCTCTACTTTGATGGAATTAATAATGCCTTTGCCATTAACACCCAAGCCTTTTCCTTCATACCCAATTTTCTTCAACAGTTTGGAGCCAATTCCTATGGTATGAATTTCGAAAACAGCGAAATCATTATCAGAAAACATACATGAAGATCGAGAACTACCTTTTACCTCACATGGGTCATGCTGCAGCTTTTCAAAGGCCTCATCCTTTGCCTGCAGTTGTCATAGCAAACTTTGTTTTTCCTCTTTCTCTTCATGTAGATGCATCTTCAATTCAACGTTCTCTGTTTGAAAATTATGTTTGTTTTGATTCAGTTCTTCAATGGCCTCTTCCATGGCTTGCAACTGAAGCCGCAATCGCTCCTTTTCCTCTATCTCTTTTTGTATAGTTTCATACATTATTCCACTCTTTTGGAAATGTTGATCATGGTCTTATACATCACTTTTTCATCCTCTGTCACTGCACGTTCCATTATTCACACTGCAATTGACATCAACGAAAAGACTGCTCTGATACCACTTGATCTAAGTCCGGGTGTGACAAAGGACCCTTCCAATACCTCCGACTTTTTTGATGTGTTAAATTTCATTTTTAAAAGAAAATTAAATAATACATATGCATACTGTAAGGAAGAGGAACATGTCAATCATCAACACGTGAAATAACAAGATGTTGATAACGAAGTTCATCCAGGAGGGACTATGTCTCCGGGCCCCGTGTCAAGATGGTGCAGGCCATTGCATTAAGTGTTATTGATAGTGATGATGTACACAAGAGATGATGTCGTGATCATACAAGAAAAATTCCCTCATGCAAGAGTGGCGCCCATGAGATGTTCCACTACAGGAACTCTCAATCAAAATACTCCTATCAGTATGACACAAAAACTCATGCACGATGAACATCCCGCCAACATGGCATAAAAGGGATCTCAATGCAAACATGCATGGCGACACATGAGAATCCCATCAACATACAACAAAAGTATCTCAAAACAAGATGAATCATGAAAACAAGTACATCACAGAGATGATTTCGTGCCACATCAAGCAGGAATCATAAAAATGAGTAAGAAACAGGGTCCAACATCAAGCATCAATCAAGGCCCTGTGCAACAAAATGCATAGAAAAAGATGTACATGAACACTGCATATACCTCACAACCAAGGGCCATCTGAAGAAGCAGATGTCAAACTGCTGAAACTGCTTGGACCATCAATCTCATGGCATCAATCGCATGACTACTCGCACATGGATGTTGACACCTGCATTTCACTTAGAAAAGTGGCTGAAGAATAGAATGAGCGAATGAGAAATCTAAATGCACCATCAGATTTGTGACTTCGAACAGTGAAAAATCGACTGTCCAAAGTCTGAATTCTGAGAAGTTGACAATCTGGGGCTCAAGGAATCTTTTAGATTCCCCCTAGATTCCTCAAAGATTCTGCTCCATGAGTGCACTGGAAATCTGCAACTCAAAAGGTGAATTTGGCTTTGCCATTGCAATCCCTGTGGAAAACTGTGAAAAATGAGTATAAACTTGACTATATTCCAACATGGAGAAAAATTACCTCCTTAGAAAACTTGCAAGGATCATGGTTCTGCTCCCTCTTTTTGCAGCGATCATTGTTCCACCCTCATACTAAAAATGGCCAAAAAGTGCAAAACTTTGATGAAGAAATGGAGAGTTCCATTGTGTTCGTGGTGTCGAGAGGTGCTAAATCCATATAAAATTTGTCAAATTCTGACAAAGTGGAAATTTGGCCCTGCTACAAAATTCATGGTTCCACCTACATTAAAAATTAATTAAAAATTAATTCGTCTCGATTTGTGTGCCTGCTCCTAGTTCCTCCTCTTTGCCTCCATGCCTGAAGAAATGTCCATTTATTATAATTTTTCTAGGTGGATTTACCAATGAGTTTTTTGGTTGAGTTGGTTTATGATCCATTTATTAAGGAGGAGGTCAAGTGGTCAAATCCCAGCTGCTCTCTTTTCTTAACCATGAAATCATACCTGCATTTCAAATTTTTATAGTCACATTAATGGTGGATGGGGTCAGGTCCACCTTGGGTGGCCCGGCCCCTTAACCGCCATTGGTTTATTGAGTGGGAGCCCTCATATTTAATGGGTTGAGTGTGCATTTTTTTTTGTTGTGTATGGTATAAAAGCTAGTGTATGATTATGAGGCCGCTCGGTGGGCTGGCCCATGTGGCTGAGCGTGTTCAACTCCCACCTACCTCTTCTTTTAATGGTACGTAGGTTGGTTGGGGGTGGTGGCCTCCACCCCCTTTTAATATTTTTTTTTGTTTTAAAAACAATAAGGTGATATTTTAAAAAATTCGAATTTAGTGGTAGGAGTGATTTTAATGACCCCACATTTTTTCTCAGAATGTAGCCCAGGTTGCCTGAAATTTGGTCGCCGGAAAAAGTCAAAATTGTGGCCTCCTTAAACCTGCCTAGTCATCAAAATTCAACCCAACTTTGACTACTTCTAACTTTCACATACAGACTCGGAATGATGAATTGCTCACACCACTATGATCAGGATGACGAGATCTACGCTGTGGTCCTGGTTCAAGCATAATCCAAACATTTTGACTTTTGAGCTTTCCTGAGTCCTCCTTCTCCTTTGTGTGTCTGGAGCCACTTGGATCAATTTGTATAACCTTTGGAAATACAACTAATATTGTGTCTTATGCAGTTTCCTCTAGCAGAGAGAGTCGAAAGAGAAGGGGAAAGAAAGTTTAAATCAATTCAAGAAGACAAAGAGGCTCTTGACATCTGGAGTCATATTAAAGTTTGAACTATGTATATCAATGATATACATATTATTGGTAGGGAAAAGAATGCTAGACAGATTAGTGATTTCAATTGGAAATCTATAGGGACAATCTCCACAACGTAACTTGTGATAAACACAAACCTTCCAAAGGCTCTGTTATCACTTAAGAATTCTAATTTTAAAACCGCTCACATTAGTTTGATGGTAAAAAATTCAGTGCTAGTCTAGTCTTGAGTTTTGTTTGCCTTAGAGTCTGAGTCTAAGGAGTCCACTATGCATCCTCATTCACCACCAGTCTCATAATTTACACAATTTCCATGTGTCAACTTTGTTCAAAGGTTATTATGTGCTACAAAGCTCTTTAGGTGATTTCGTAGCGCATAAGTCAGTTTTAGGTGTTTTCGCAGCGCAACATGTTTCATGTAAAGTTCATAGCGCAGAAACCTCGGTTTAGGTGATTTCGTAGCGGAAAACACCGATTTTGCACTAACTGCGCTACGAAATGGGGAATTCGTGCTGATCCATAACACATCTCACCCCAGCTGTCATATTTTCTGCAAGAATTTTACGGGGATAACATGTGCAAGGTCTTACATGTCGGTCTTGACACGTGTTCTGTAGCCTTCAAATTTGATTCTTGCCTGTACTATTCAAATCGAGATTTCCATCCAAAACCAAATTTGAAAATTCTCTATTAAGACCGAAACTTCTGATTCTGGTTTCGATTTGTGATCAATCTGGCAGTATGACTTCTGGGAAGAATGGGCTCTTGTCACCTTCCTTTGTTTCTAATTTGCAAATTGTCTTGAAAAACAGAAAGATAGAAAAAACCCCCAAAGGTGAAGGCGTTTCTAGCGGTAGTAAGTGACATCACAGCTCTTGTCGCTCTCAGATTCGTGGTTCACAACCATGATAATCTCTTCGTTGCTGCCGAAGCAACACATGTTGTGGGCATCTCTGTCTTGATCTACAAGCTCTTCAAGGAACGGAACTGTGCAGGCTTATCACTTAAATCTCAGGAGCTTACTGCTATATTCTTAGCAGTGAGGGTGTACTGCAGTTTTGTTATGGAATATGATATACACGCAGTGCTTGATTGTGCAACATTAGTCACCACTTTGTGGGTGATTTACATGATACGTTTCAAGTTGAAGGCAACACATGATGAAGATTTGGATAATTTTCCGATATATTATGTGGTGATTCCATGTGCAGTACTTGCCCTTTTTATCCATCCATCAACATCCCATAATATTGTAAACAGGATACTTTGGGCCTTTTGTGTTTACCTTGAAGCTGTTGCAGTTTTACCCCAGCTTCGCGTGATGCAAAATACAAAGATAGTTGAACCATTCACAGCCCATTATGTGTTTGCATTGGGTATTGCAAGGTTTTTCAGCTGTGCACATTGGGTACTCTAGGTTTTGAATAGCCGTGGCTACTTGTTTTACATTGGGCCATGGCTTGTGGCCGTCCATGGTACTTTTGTCAGAGATTGTTCAGACTTTTATTTTGGCAGACTTTTGCTACTACTATGTTCAAAGTGTTGTAGGAGGGCAACTTGTGCTGCGGCTTCCTTCAGGAGTGGTGTGATTTCAATCTAATGGCTCCGCTGAAGTTTCTATGGAACTGGTGTATGCTTTGGATCTGGTGCCAAAATGTGCTTTTCCGCAAAAGCAATTACTTCTTGCAGCAATTGACATAGCGGATGCAGGCTCAAAATCAGGAGGTTATGTAGTATACTCAACTTGCTCAATTACAGTTGCAGAGAAAACAAAAATGACCAGGGATCATAATGGATTTCGAAAATTGTTTATAGTATTAACAAAGGCAGGAAAACTTTTGGCTCTTCACTCTGGAGATGGTCGCATTGTATGGTCACAGTTGCTCCCTGCTTTCCGGAAAACAGAAGAATGCCAAGCTCCTTCTGTGTTGAAGGTCCTTCCTTGGCGGATCCCTCACCAGCATGCTTTAGATGAGAGTCCAGCTGTTCTGATAATAGGGAAATGTGGTCTAGGACATGATGAGACAGGGATTCTTTCATTTGTAGATTCTCACAGTGGCAAAGAACTTGAATCTTATAGGCTTTCCTATCCCATATCTCAAGTGATTCCTCTGCCAATGACAGATTCAACTGAGCAACGGCTACATCTTTTTGTTGATAACAATGCAAGGGCACACTTGTTTCCTAGAACCAATGAAGCACTGACTATGTTTCTTAAACAGATGTCAAATATCTACTTATATTTTGTTGATATAGAAAAAGGATCAATCCAAGGTTATGGTATCAACAATCAGGACATGTCAGATATGGTGTTTAAGGATTATTGCTTCAAAACTAGAGAACTGTGGTCTGTATTGTTTCCTTCTGAATTGGAGAAAATTGTTGCCACTGTCACAAAAATGACAGCTTGGAGGAGGTTTTTATCTTCACACATGGCAAAGGTAGACAACACATCAAAGACGTGGCAGTTTGCTTCATTTTGGGGTAATTTAAAGATAAAGGATATACTTCATTGGATCCGGACATATTAAGGCAGACTAAAGACCGATACACAGGGACAGTTTCATATATTTCAGGGTATTGGAAAGGATGTGGCATTAAAGATCAAACATGGAGCTTTGAACATCCGTTACAGCCAAACTAAAGGGGAGCAGATGTTAAAGAACGAGGTTCATTTAATTAAAAAGCCATCATGCATGTGATATGGAGTTAGAGTCATAGTTAATTTAGAACTCTTAAAAAGCTCCAGCCAGCACTTTATTGTATTTATTAGTTAGTTAAATAGGTGATAGTTGTCATTAGAGGTAGTTATCGAATTCCCCTCATGTTGGAGGAGGAATCTCGATCAGTTAGAATAAGAATTCTATATATAGCTGAAACAGAAATGTAATGGGGGTTGGGAAATTTTATAACAGAGCATTGTTTTGGCTTATGTAAAGACAGAGTTTCAGTAATATAATTTGGCTGCTTTGCTTCTCAGGATTCATGAAGGATTTCTATGTTCAAAATGTGTGATTTTATCCTTTCCTTAATGTCTTTTACAGTTGCATATATGTATAATCACTCAAAATTCACTGGTTGTGCTCTGATTTCCTGTATGCATTTATGAGCTGTGGTTCCATATGTGTTATGTTCTGAATACTCAAATGCTGAATGCCCTGACTTCTATGTAAAGGCAATATCATTGTTTACTAAGGTGTTGTTGACTCCATAGGCCCAATGGAAACTTGTTTAATGTTTTTCCAGCATCCATATTTATCATAGATATATCACAAAGAGTTAGCCATCTTATCTTAAGTAAAAATCATTAACCCATTTAGAGAGAGCCCTCTCAGGTTGAGGAGGCTAAGCCTCAACCTAAAGTAGGTCTGAAATAGTTACTTGAAGTCTTCCTGGTCAGCAGCCTTCCAGGGCTTGATTTTGAGATAACAGGCTCATCGATCTAGAGACTATTTTGATAAATTAGTAACTCGATATTATATCATCAAAGCTATAAATAGTCAATGTCAAATGTCAATTATACTGGAAGTAGTTCACTAAATGGTTTCATAGTATTGGTTGCAACATGTGCACCAAGTTTGTTCCATCAGCCAGCTAGAGAATAAATTTGTGGGATCTTTAGATAATACACAAGATGAAATATAATCTCCTTTGGATTCATTAGGGTCCCTTTATCACAACAAACAGATCACTCATAGTTATATTTTCATGATCATTTGTAGAGTAATTGTGGGGCTCATACTACTAGTTTATATTCATTTTCTCAGGCTGTAGCTCCATGTCCAGGGAACCTCTTACTGGACCTGCATGTGATAGAATAGAAAAAAAATAAAATAAAATTCATAAAGTTATCATAAACTATTTTTATATTGTTGAAATTTGTTCATCTTGTTAACAAACATCTAAAGATACTTCATCTGTGGCAATGAATTGTTTTATTTATTTTTTGGTTGATAATCCAAAAACACCAGGTTGAGGAATCCAAATATTTTTTTCAAGGATGACAGCCTACTGGATGACACATTTGTTCTAGGGTGATGTCATATTACTTATTTAATTAATGCAGAGTGAAGGATGGAATCTGTGTGAGAGTCAGATTTCTTAGATTTCAAGCCTTAAAGATGGTTGAAAAAATGGAAAGCTTGAACCTTCCCAAGATGCTTATATGTTCCTTGCATTCAATGGAGGGCCTCAAGTTGCCTCGTATTTACTTGGTGAAATAACACTGGTAAAATGGTTTGGTGAATCCGATACCATCAACTGCTAGTCATAGTGCCTAATGAACAAATATGGAATATTTTAATGTGGAAAAATATTGGTAAAACAAGTTGCAAAGTTGACCAAATTTGGAGGAAAATTGGCAGACATAGTAAAAGAGTAGTTAGCAGGTTTTTAGGGAGTATTCAATAGTTTCATATTTCCAAGGAGGAAAATCAACAACCAGTCAATTTATTTCCATATTTTAGGGCATAAATGATTTAGAGGAGCAAGATTAGAATTTGAAAATTATTGGATTTGCAATATGAATTATAATGTTGTCTCACATAGGTGGCAGTCTAGATTTAGCCCAGTTTCAATGGCACAAATTATATAATCCATTTCAGATTCGAATGCACTCAATGATATGATATCCAGTTCATCATATTTGTGAAGAGGGATTAATAAACAGTATAATTAGATCCCAATTTCAGGGGAATTGTTCCATATTTTTTGTAACAAGCCAATGATTATTTTATTTTTAGTTTATTTTCAAGGATTTGATTCTTAGAGGTTAGGTAACAATTGTAAGATTTGGTTTTCCCATATATTGTTTCAATTTAATGGACAAGGGTTGGATTTTGATGCCAAAACCCCGCCATTTTTGTAAATACTTCTATTGTAGAATTTTTAATTGAAATATTATGACTTTAGTTTCATGAAAAAAAATTGTTTCTCATGTATGTTTTTCCCTATGATTCATAATATGTTTATGCATATGTTCAAGGTAACATAGGAGCTAGGGAAAGGCTAGGTTTGAGTATCAACCTCTGTGACAACCAACTACAAGTTATCATCATTAGGGAGACTAGCTAATTGAACAATCTATTTAAAACAACTCCTCTACATCATTTAATTGTTGCCTTCTATCATCTCTTGAATGTATATTTGTTTGGCTGTAGAAATATTCTACATGCATGTACTATATTTGGTTGATTAAGTATTAAGTATGAATTTTTAATTATCATATATTCTCTTCTATTCCACTACCAAACTCTTTAAAGCTATGTTATTATGGCGGAATTGGATGTTTGACTCTGACCAATTTCCATCAAGAGAGTGCTTTATTTCTGAGCATAGATTGGATACTCATCAACGACCACCTACAATAAATAATAGATCTAGTCATTGTGCTTCATAATTTGTTGTCTATTAAAAATGAACAACTATAAAAAAAGCCTTGTAATATTGAGGGAGATCCCTCTTGTTCAAGGGCCAGCTTAAACCTAAAGACTGGACGAGTTGGTTTCTTGACGTAGTTTTGGGGCCAAGAATTTCCTTCGAGAAGCAAATACAACATTTGGCATTGTTTCCAAGGATGCAAAGTAATGAAGAAATATTTCCCCAAAGAATGATTAAGACTAGATATATTTCTCACTAGTGAACAATGAGTAGAAATTAACTATTAGTTGTAATTCCTTTACCTGATGGCTCCACATTGTTTATATGGTGATTAAATTGGCTTACAAATTCCACTAGTTCTAGATGTCAGATTCCTTTACAGATGTGCTTGTGTAAGGCTCAGTGTGGTTGGAGTCAGTGATATTTTTTTCTTCCTCTTAAGGAAAATGACTATGCAGTCTTCATAGTTCTTCAATATTTTATGTCTCATCAACTTACTGACCTTCACTAGTAAGTATCAACATCTCATGGAATTTAATGCTCAGAGTGTATATTATTGTCAGATTTTTAGTTGCATGCAAGGTGGCCTATCAATTAATCCAATGCTTACATGCTCGCACTAGAAGCATGATTACACTTGATAGTGTACAATTTCAATTCAGTTTAGTAATGGTGTCTGACTAGATAAGTTTGTTTTCATAGAATATCATGTGCATTTTTTCTTTAGCAATTTTCAGTTTTCATATTTCAGTGTGAGTTAGTCTCTGGATTAGTGCAGGGAGTATGGTTTCAGATTTGCAAGTCATAGGTTACATATTTCAATATACAAGTTGCAACTTTAAGTCAAATATTTTTATGGCGGCAAGAATCCATGCCCAACATATTCAAGGCATAGGTCTATAGGTTATCTACATCCCACAGGGGGAAGTAGTCCCTAATTGGAGCCGATGTTGTAAAATTTTCTTGTCCAACAAATGTTTCAAAAAAATTCAAATTTTGCCATCTTCTTTTCTCACTAAATTGTGGAGCATATACAAATCCATTAAGGCAAATGAGTCTTATACAAGTTCTCAAAGTTATTTTGTGTTAATAAAAGTTTTTAATTTTAAATAAATTTAAAATTTATAGAAATATTATATATATTTTTATAAATTTTATTCTTTTATTATTAAAAAAAAAAAACTTTTATTAAAAATTGTTTAGACCTATGGCCCAATCTCTGAGTCCATGTTATATATTCCTATCAATAACAAGAAGTCACAAACAAATTCAAAGGCTCCACTTTTAACAATTTCTAGTGCTAAGCCACAACAAAGGAGCCCACAAGGAGCAATATAAAGTACTACATGAGTTGGAAGTGTTCATGTAAACATGAACATGTAAAGTAGTGTATAGGGTTTCATGTTAGCAATTTGGGATATCTTTTGATGCTGAAAACTTAAAAATGAAAGTCTCGATTCACAAGGTGACAAAACATAGCCAACACACAGCTAAATTGCCTCCAATTTTTAACATTAGAAATGAGCGTGTGGAGATTGAAGGCTAAAATTTAATTTTTGACCCCTACATTATTCAACGTTTGATGCAAAGGGGGTGGGAGGGATAAACACATAGAATCATTTCACACATAGTCAAGCTTGCAAAGGCCTTGTCTAAGTGATCTGAAAATGGTGCACTTAGGTTTCTTGTCTAGCTTACAAGAAGCTCCCCACTTCCAAAGCTTATTTATTACCATGCCTTATTGATTAACCAATGCAGAATTGATAATATGTGCTTGAAGATAAGGTGTATGCTGGTATTTATTTTAAAATGTTTATGTACTTTAAAATCTATTGTTTATGTTGATATAACACATACATATAACAGTAAACAATGCAACAGTGAAAACAAACACATAAAACAACAATTTAATGAGGAGTTCACCCAAAACTCTTGGGTTACATCTCCTTGAGCTCTAGTAAACTCAACTAAGCTCTCTAGGATTATGGCAGCAATATTTTTACAAGCTCTCTAGCTCAACTCAACGGTTTACACAGAAACAATGAGTTTAGAATGTCATTCGATCCCCAGCTCTAAAGCTCTCGGCCTTCTTTCTCTGGCTTTAGCTCTTAGGCTCTCGCGCTGGCTCTAGCTCTTCGGCTCTGGCTATCTTGAGCTCTCTTTCTCGGGCTCTATGTGCCTCTGTGATCCTCTTGTCCTCCAAGAAATCCCCGACAACCTTCCAATGACCTTTCTACAGTTTTGTTGCCTGTCATTCACACTCTCAGGCTTTCTAGCCCCTTCAGCTATCTACGTTGTCTGCTTAAGCCTCTCCATTATTCTCTCAGACCCATCAATGCCTCTATCTCTGTCATTGAATGGCTTTTAAGCCTATCAGCACTTGTTTGATCGTTTCAGCTCTCAGGCTCTCTGGCTCCCAGTCACTATCTCTTCATCTTCCTTCTGGAGAATTTAACAATCATTTCTAACATCCCAAGGTATGGTGCCCACCTATTTTGCAACAAAAAAGGTTACTGGCGCATTTAAATCCCAAATATATCATTTCTCTATTTACATAGAGAAATACACTAGAAACGCTGAAAAATCCGCATCAACGCCTTTTATCGGACTTGAAAATCTCTTAAATCTACTTTATAACTCCTATCAGGTCTGCCTTTATGTCGTTTATTGCATCCCCACCGTTTTTATTGGAGATCTAGATCCAACACTGGTGGTTCATTTCGGGCGGCTCTTTCGTACGGGGGTTAACCACCCGATAAGGGTGGTTTTCTCGCTCCAGGGCCTAGACATGTGGCAGCCAATATATGGGCTCGGGTGAAGCCCGACCAAAACCATTTACCACCCACGACCCACCCGAAATCTTGCATGTTTTGTGATTTCCTTTGTATTTCGAAAATACATTAAAACATTACAAAATCCCGTAAAACGGCCCATATCAGACTTGAAACAATATATATTTTCAGTCACAAACCCTTTCAGGTCTAGTTTTCATCGCATCAGTGCTTCCCTTCGTATTTCGTTTAATAAACAAAATACACGAAAATACATAGAAACTTTCATTTGATGGATCTCAAATTACATCGAATATCGTTTATAACCCTGTTGGGTCTGAATGTATATCGCGAGTCACGAATGTATCGGCCCCCCGCTCCATGGTGTTGCTACGATGTGATTTTGCAATGCGACTTGCCACAATCGAATATCGCATGAGCCCCAGTTTTTTCCATATGGCATGGCCTATGCGAACATGATCTGTTGATGCCAATATCGGCAATCGGGATATCACTCGGCCCGGGGTCCCACCTCTGCCTCATGGCATCACCGATTGTGATCCACTGATATTGGCGATTGCAATATCAATGGCCTGATCCCACCTTTATGTTATGTTGGGTTGTGTTATATTCTTTCCACGACTAACCCACATAGTGAACCAGGGGGTTAGAGGGGGGGCGGAGCCCCCCCTTTGTTGCGCCGATTGCGCAGCGGGGGGTCATAGGGGGGGCGGCAACCCCCGCTGTCCAGGGGGTTTGAGGGGGGTGAGTAGCCCCCTTCTACGACGTCCGGGGCAGTGCCCTGGGAAAAATTATTTTTTGGACCCTATATTAGGTTGGGCGAACCTACCTATGGTTTTCGGTCCTTGGTTTTGGACGCGATGGTTTTCGGTCCATGGTATTGGATGCTTCGACATGTATAAATATGCATTGTAACATTGAAAGGAATATCATGAAAAATCAAGCTGGTAGTCCCGGTTATGGGATCCAAGGGAAAATCTCTATGTATATGTGTTTTATGTGTTATGCTCTCGCATTGTTTATTTTTCTGTGATTTATAATTCGTATGTAGGTAATTTCTATACGGGGTTAAAACCTACATTTGGTATCAGAGCTGTTTTGGCTTCAAGGGGACGCCTTTGTTGCTGAGGGGTTTCTCTTGGGCCTGTGGTAGGCCCTGTTCAGTGGGAGATCTGTGAGATCGATCCTGGTGGTGAAAGAAGATGGCGAGCAGCGGAAAGATAGAGATTGAGAAGTTCAATGGTCAGAGTTTTGAGTTGTGGAAACTCAATATGGAGGATCTGTTGGTGGATAAAGATCAGTGGATCATGGTAGATCCAGGTACTAAACCAACGGGAGTGACCGATGAAGAATGGAAGAAGTTGGATAGGAATGCAAAGAGCAAAATACGATTTTGTGTTTCAGATTCAGTATTGTTGAATGTATCAGGGGAAGCTACGGCGAAGACTTTGTGGGACAAGTTAGGGACTTTGTACCAATGTAAGTCTCTGGTGAATAAGCTGTTCCAGTGGAAAAAGCCGTATAACCAGAGGATGAAAGATGGAGACTCGGTGACAGAGCATCTGAACACATTTAATACTGTGGTAAGTCAGTTAGCGTCTGTTGATATTAAAATTTCAGATGAAGATAAGTGAATCAGTTTGTTGTGTTCTCTACCAGATTCGTGGGATAGTCTGGTTATTGCAATAGGTAGCAATGCAACCACTTTGTAGTTTGATGAAATAGTCTTAGCCTTGCTAACGGAGGAGATGAGACGGAAAAATATGGAGAGCCAGAATGGTGATGCCTTGTCTGTACGAGGACGGTCCCAGAATAGAAACAAAAATAAGTCATCGAGTGGGAGATCTAAAGATCGATTCTACTTGATTTCTTTCTTTTGCCCGTTACATGCTATGTCCTTGGGTTTCCCACCGGAAATCCATCATGGTCGGATCACCATCAAGTTCAAAGCAACATTGAATATGATCGCACTGGTTTTGTCCTGCCTCTCGGCTATACCTCACTAAATCGCACTTCTTTTGGAATGAATACCGGTCTGCATAGGAACAACACAACTCCCAATGACCAGTAGAGTAAGCCATCCGCTATTCCACTAATGACCAGAGAGCCTTCACTGCTTTTACGGAGCTACGCCGAAACCTGGGGGTGGTCCGACAGGTCTTAATTCCGTATGTGAAACCTGCTCTACTAAAGGAAGAGTTAGCTCAGCTATCGACATTTTCAAGCAGTCATGGTATTTCCCCAGATAACTACTCTATGACTATCTTATTCAAATAGCAGTACTCTGGGTTCTCTTCCAAGGCGCCTCCCCTTGATGAATGCTCCAGAACTGCCCCATCCTAATAGCAGTAATTGGAGTTATCTCTCTCTAGGCGTCTCTCCTCGATGAATGCTCTCTTACTGCCTCACCCTCATAACAGTACTTAGGGTTCTATCCCCCAATGTATCCCCTCGGTGAATGCTGAATGACTATCCCACCCCAATAGCAGTACTCAGGGTTCTCTTCTCTCCTTGGTGAATGCTGAATGACTATCCCACCCCAATCGCAGTCCGGCAGGCCTGGTTTCGGTGTGTTCGTTTCATAGAATGACTAATGACCGGGGCCCAAAGGTCTGGATTCGATGTGTTTCCTTAGTGAGTGTGTTCGTGGCTAGCCCGAGTGTGGTCCAAAGATCTGGATCCATGATGTGAGTTCGAGGGCTCTTTCCTCTCCTGTTAGTCGAGCGGCCTTACTAACTAGCAGAGTGGCTGATCACCCAAGGTAATGATTCACCCTCGGTAATGCAAGCTCAGGAAAGTGGGTGAGCAAAGCAGGGAGAGCCAGCCTTCCTCTCTTTTCTGCTTCCCCCCCCTATTAGAATTAGAAAGACACCCTATTATGATTTACCCGAGGTTTGGAATGTGGTAATGATTTGAGGGGGCTTGGAAGGAAAGAAAGTGCCCGGGAGTCAGGCTTGCCAAAGAGAGAGACTGCTAATGGTGGTAATCTTAGAGAGAGAACCCAACCATATGACTGAAAATTTCACACTTAGGAGAGCCTTGTTGGACGGGCTTCGATAACCAGACCTCTTCGTACTTGGTACGGCACTTAGAACTGGACGAGAAATCGATGGCGGCCCCTACCACACAGATGGACCCGCATCTGACAAAGGATGCGTAAGCAGGCTCGACTGTTAAGGACCGGAGGCGCTCGACCATAGGGAGAGGACCCTCACCATATGAATAGTGAGTGACTCCGTCCCTTTAGGGGGCTCGACTGATAAGGAGAGGAGAGGACAATTGAGGATGCGCTTTAAGGCTCGACCATAAGCCCACCACCCAAGCCCACCCCTACTCAGCATTTTCTCTTGGCGGAGGTTTTTCAAGATTCCCCTCCGGTCCTTTTGGTCGAGCACCTAAAGGTGATAGTGGCTAGTCGAGCCTACTTACGCATCCTCTCCCTATGGTCGAGCACCTAAAGGTTCAATTTACTTATTGGGTCGGCGGGCTATGGTCGAGCCTGCTTACGCATCCTTAACAGTCGAGTACCTAAAGGTCCTATGGTCGAGCACCTAAAGGTTCAATTTACTTATTGGGTGGGGGGGCTATGGTCGAGCCTCATTACGCATCCTCTCCTCTCCCTCTCCTTAAAGGTCCAGTCGAGCACCTAAAGGTCCTCTCCTTAACAGTCGAGCCTGCTTACGCATCCTTATCAGTCGAGCACCTAAAGGTGATGGCGGCCTTAACAGTCGAGCTTGCTTACGCATCCTTATGGTCGAGCACCTAAAGGTCCTTATATTGAGAGCCCTGCCAGGGGCACCCTCTCCTTAACAGTCGAGCATGCTTACGCACCCTACTGGAAGTATTTCTATTTCATTGCTTTTACCTTCTTGATAGGAGGCCTGTGAACGATTTGAAAAGAAAGAAGGGAGGGGGATTAGATTTAGAGATAGAGATACTTGTATTTACGAATCTATCGGGGGTTGAATCACAAGACAAACACACACCCAAAACTGTTCTCTTTGCTCAAATCCACCTCTCCTTATATTGAGAGCCCTGCCGGGGGCACCCTCTCCTTAACAGTCGAGCATGCTTACGCACCCTAAAGGCGTACAGAAAGCAAGAAAGTTTCAGTGTCCAGAAAGCAAGCGGAAGAGCAGAGCGTAGCGGTTACAGCCAAGCTAAGGCGTACAGAAAGTGGAGCGTGAATATTGACCATAACGAATATTACATACGTTATAACACCGATAAGATTGTGTTAGTTGAGAAGCTGGAACTGGCTCTGCCCTTGCTACCTCTGCTGGATAAGCCGCTAGTACTGCTGACACTACTGGATAAGCTTATGCTTGTGCTGGAGGATCCATATATGCTCCATACACCCTAGCTTCTTTCTTTGCTACTAGATAGACTACTGCTGGATATGCTGAAACAAGGAACACTTAGGTTACTTTACTTTTTGCTGCTCTAGCTGCCTCTGAATCTATTACTACAGTATATGGCACGATATCTTGTTAGGAGGCTTACTCCGCTGCTATGGCTTATGTAGATGTGTCCTTTGCCTAGACTTAGACTGATGGGTGGGAACAATTCATCATCAATTGGATCTGCCTATGCCCTGATTACCTTTGCTTTTGCTGCTGGATTAGAATCTACTTAATCAACTGCTGAAGAAGCTACTGGGTAAACTGCAGAATCAACAGAATCAACTTAGGGTATAGATCTTATCTAACCAGACCATAAGGGATGACCAGAAGGGACGCTGCGGGCATTGAATTTCCTCCACCTACCGGCTCCTTTCGCTGGTGGATCAACAGAATCAACAGAATGAACTGCTGCTAGTAGGGATGCTTTCTCTGCTGCTGGTAGGAAGGAATGCTGCTGGCAAGCTCGCTTGGGTTAGATTGCTTTATTGGCTTTGCTTATTAGATGGCGGCTTTATTGCTTTTTCTTGCTTCAGACTAGGTGGGTAGGAAACTAATTGAAGAAGGAGGTGCCAGTGCCTTTGCCATAGGTGCTGCTTGCTTATTTATATCGAGAGAATCTATATGGATTGATGGATTGATGGATTGCTAAGCGAGATGCTTACTTTGCTGCTGCTCACTTAGATGCATTTGGATCTGCTACTGATGGATCGATCATATGCCGCTACCTCTACCTCCGTTGCCCTTGCTTCGAGGTATTTTGACTTATAGGGCTTGATTTTTGAGCTAGTGGTGCTGAACCTAGTTAGCTAGTTGTGCTGGATAGAGAAAGTTATGGACCAGGAACTGCTCCTGGGTATCGATCTGGTAATTGAATTTGAAGGTATGCCGCTGGAATTGGGGATGAAACCATATATGGACATAGTTCTGGACTGAACAAACGAGGTAGAGATACCACCTATGCTATATTTACCCTTTACCGTAAGTACCACAGCCGAGTGCTGCAGCAAAGCCTGGTCCCAGTGTAGGTGCTTATGAAAGAAAGGAAATAACACACCCAGCTGCTCAGTATACTGCTAAGTACTGGATCGTATGGACCAGGAACTGGATCTTCTCTAGCTGCTTATAGATGATTTGCTCTAGGTGCTCTAGGTGCTATAGGCGCTATAGGTGCTGCTAGCTATGGGGCAGACAATTCAATATTGAGATGGGATATTATACTATGGAGGTACATCTTGTTTACATGCTGGCTTAGATGCTTAAAGAAATGGTTATGCTGCTGGTAGCTAAGCAACTGGATCCACTCGGGAAACTAATAGAGAAACTGATACTGAAATTGGTCAAGCCGATGAGTACTTTGCTACCTCTGCTCCTGGCTATAGATTAGCTTGCTAGAGATTGGCTTATACTGCTTTATAATGCTTCGGGATCGAGACATGGAAGGGATAAGTAGGTGGATATTTGTGATACACCGATGCTAAAGAAAGGTGCTTATGGTTGTTTTGGTGAAAGGGAACTTGGCGCTGGGGATTCGAACCCCGCGAACTGATCTTACCTTAAAAGGTGTGCATCAGAGTTAGACCATAATCGTGATAAGGTTATAACAACAGTGTGCCGGAAAATTCTGATAGATATCTTGTAAGTTATCCCATTCTCATCTACCAGGTGCTAACTAAGCAATGAAAGCGAGTGTCTTCAGCAATGAGGATTATTTATGGATAGACAGTGGTTCCAGCGGGGGGGTCAGGGAGAAATCGCATTGGGTCTTTTAGTGAGGGAGAACCCGCATTCAATGGGTCTTCGGGGGAAACACTGCATGAAATGGATCTTCCAGGGAGAGAAGAAGTGCATTGGGTGGGCTTTATAGCTGGGCTGGATGGGATAGATAGCTGGGTGAGCCGGCTTTGGATAGATGGATGGGCTGGGTGGCATTGCTGCGATTGCTGGCTTGCTTTATGGGGAATGGCAGGAGGGATGGGTCTTCGAGATAGAACGATCCAACCCGATGAGGTCTCTATTACCCGCTGCCCTGCCTGCTAGACGTGGTGGCCTAACTCGTTTCAAACCTAAAGCTGCAAAACCTAATCAACCCTCTCAGTTAGCTCTCTCTTACCTGCATAGCCAGCCTGATGCACTCAACTTACCTGCATCCACACCACCTCCCTCATTCTTCATTAAAGAAAAGAAAAGCTAAGTAGCCAAGGAAAGTGACTCACCCTCATTCTTCATGAACGGAAGAGATTTCTTATTTGAAGAGAAGAGCGAAGAAATCTTTCTCTCTTTTCTTTTTCCCCAATCTTTCTTCTCTCTCTCTAGCTAGGAAATCACTCTCATTATATATGTCATTACGGCAGCAAATGAAAAAGACAAGAAGAAATCTCCTCTTCCTTCCTGCTATCATAAAAAGATTGTATAAGACCACCCTGTCCTACCGGCTGAAGACAGGCAGGAAATGAAAAGTATAATCCATGCACTTTAGCGAATAAAGGCACTTACTGGACCCAGCACTTGACCCAGCATAAAGCGAGCCTGAACCGGATAAGCAAGGTAGGACCAGACGTCAAAGCTTGGGCCGAGACTGCCTCGCTAATAAAAGAGAAAGAGGCTGTGACTCTGATCCCCTCTGATTCGCATGGCTCAGCTTGACCAGTTGATGAACCAGCAATTGAAGTTGATCCCACAGAGGCAGTGGTTTTACCCGTTAGAGATCAGGATCCAGATCCTATAGTAGGCTAGGGATAGTTACAGCCCACTAGCTTAGGAGGTTCCCCAACCAACCAACCAGCTAGCCAGGATTACCAGCCCATAGTCATTAGGATTACCACCTATGATTCGGTCTAATCAGTCAAGAAGTAGGGTAGGTATGCTTGCTTGTAGGTTAGGCAGATCAGCCCATCAGACTATAATTAGACCCCAACTAGAGGTACTTGGGCCGGCAAGAACTCATCTACAGGGTCAGGTTAATCCCAGCCTGGAACTACTATTCCTACGGGGAGCTTTTCTCCAGCCAGACACTCTATACCGGAAACGAAATAAGATACTACGGGATGCCTATTTAGTGGAACCTAAGTCTCTACGGGGAGCTAAGCAGCCGGCACACAAAGTACAGGTTTAGGTAATCCCGGCAAGCACCAACTCGTCCAGGATCAAGTAGTATCCCAGCCTTAGGATCACTACCTACAACTCGTACGGGTTACCTCACAATGATCTAGCCTGAAACAATATTGTACACGGGGATAAGGTCCCGGAGGGGCTTGCGCTTCCTAGTGCAAGGAGACAGCACCAAATGTACAGGTAGCTTTTCAGGAAGGAGCCGGCACCTATACTTGCATGAGGTGGGTGGTCCAAACCTAAACTACCACATGCTCATATATAACTACCACCATTTCACCGGGCTATCAATTAGGAGGGAATGAGTCAAACAACCAAGCTACTTAGCTTTTCTTTTCTTTAATGAAGAATGAGGGAGGTGGTCTGGATGCAGGTAAGTTGAGTGCATCAGGCTGGCTATTGGGCTCTTTCTCTCTTTTCTTTCGGTAACTAGGTAGCCTTGAGCAATATATAAACCCCCCCAAAGAAATAAATATCATTATATATGTCATTGGTGGAGAGATAGAGTCTTCTTGGAAGGGGGGGGCTACTTGGCTTGGATACTTTTATAACAGGCTTGGTTGGGCTTTGTTATGTACCTAGGGGGGATAATATGGGGTACCAAGGGAGGTACCCAAGGTAATAATGTAATAATGGGATGGGCCATAGTAATAAATAAGGTGGTTAACCCATGTCATGTAAGGGACCACAAGTAGTTAATAATAATGTAATGGGCCCATGGTATTAGTTGATGGTATGAGGGAACCATGGTAATGACCCATGGTATTGTATGTATGAGGCCTATATAGAGGCTAGAGACTCCACATGGAGAGATATGAAGATGAAGAGAAGTATTATTGTATGAACAAGCATATGGCTTGTGGAGTGCTCTCCTTCCTTAAGGAGTGAATGTATGGTGTTGCCCTACCTTAAGGGTTTTGATCAATAAAGAATATTTTCTATCTATTTCTCTCTTATTGTTTCTGGGTTTATTCCCATTATCATATTATTTCTGGGTTAGATCTACAACAAGTGGTATCAGAGCTACAACAAGTGGTATCAGAGCTATATTTCCATATCAGATCTATAATATTTCTGGGTTAGATCTACAACAATTTGCATCAGATCTACAACAAGTGGTATCAGAGCTACAACAAGTGGTATCATAGCACTTTCTTGGGCACAAAAGTGGAGATTTTTTTTTTTATTTTTGCAGGGTTTCGGGGGCGACGACTTTGCAGGTCAGATCTGTATGTTTTGGTGCAAGATCTGTAGAAAATAATTGTAGATCTGTATTCCTTGTGCAAAAATAGCCAATTTCAAAAAAAAAAAAATCGGTTGAATCGGAGTCCGGATGAAGGAGATATCGCTGATTTAAAAATCAGTGGGGTTGCAGACAATTTTTAGGGCAGCGAGTTTTGCGGTGCAGATCTAGACGTCTTGGTACAAGGTCTGCAAAATCTAATTGAAGATCGGGATTCTTTGGGAAAAAATACCCAACTTCAAAAAAAAAATCAGCCAAATCGGAGTCCGGATGAGGGAGATATCGTTGATTTAAAATCAGCTCTTTTTGTAGAAATTTTGGGTGACGGCGGGAGAGTAGCAGCGCAGATCTAGAATTCTAGTGTCTGAATCAGGATTTCTATCACATGGGTAGATGCAGAATGGTTGTTCCATTTCCAAAAATAGGTTATAATAGAGATTCTGAGCAATATTGACGAAACTGTAACAATTTCAAATTTTTGCCAAGTAAGTGAATTTTTTTTTCAAAACCCTCTTCATGGCTTCTAGCAAGGTTATGATATTTACAGGAAAAGATGATGGTCCTACTATTGAAGAATACATAAAAGAACAGAAGTGGGTATGGAAAAACCATTGGAAATGGTGGGTAGTGGCGCAATTTGAAGATGAGGCAACCACATGGTGGGGATTACTTAACCAAAAGAAGTGTTTGAACCTGCCCGATGAAGAATTTGAAAAATTACTTTTAGACAGATGGTCTCATGCTAGGGTGAAACATGTGGGTCTATTTCCTACTGGTATATCCTTATTACAAGTTCATGGATTGATTCAGAAGGAGAAAATCATTGTGTCTATAAATCCTAGTTGCAAACAAAATCTTATAAGTATTAATTTGGCAAAAAGATTGCAAGTTCCAGCAAAACACATTGAAACTGCACAGATTGATAATGAAGATGTTCAAGTGTATAAGGATTTGAAGATTTCTATGGATAAGTATGTGCTTCATGGTGATTTTTATGCTTCAGATATGGATAACATGGATGTTGTTTTGGGATACTCTTGGATGGAATCCGTGGGTACTATCAATATTAATGTGCAGAAGAAATTCTTGAAGCTATGGTATAAAAAGAAGAAAATTACATTACAGGATATTTCCATCCATAAACAGGTAGAGCACATGGAGGCTGAAGCAGAAGATGTTCAAGGGACTGACATATCAGATGATGAACCTTAGATGATCGACAATCCAACACAAACAGAGGCTGCAGAAGAAAAGGTTACAGGTGATGATACATCAGAGGAGGGTTCAGTGGTTGAAGTCATATTGAAAAAGAAGACACCACAACAGGCACCACCGCAGGGTGAAGTAAAGAAACAACCATCGTGGGTTAAAACTACAACATATCATCACCCACATCACCCAGCGAGACAACCATCAAGATGGAAACCAAGTCGTCACATGACGGATCGTGAGGAGAGAGGATCCACCCACTGCACATCAACACAGAAGAGCTGCCACGGTCAACTTCCATCTCAAGCGAGCGAGGCACCAGCGAGATCAAGGGTTCACCTTTCTCTTGGATGGCTAGATGCACGTGCATGGTATCAGTGGACTACTCTCTTGAGTAGATCTTATTATTTATGTTCTTCCCATGTTTCGGGGACGAAACATGTTTAGGGGGGTGGAATGTTATGTACCTAGGGGGGATAATATGGGGTACCAAGGGAGGTACCCAAGGTAATAATGTAATAATGGGATGGGCCATAGTAATAAATAAGGTGGTTAACCCATGTCATGTAAGGGACCACAAGTAGTTAATAATAATGTAAGGGGCCCATGGTATTAGTTGATGGTATAAGGAAACCATGGTAATGGTACATGGTATTGTATGTATGAGGCCTATATAAAGGCTAGAGACTCCACATGGAGGATATGAACATGAAGAGAAGTATTATTGTATGAACAGGCATATGGCTTGTGGAGTGCTCTCCTTCCTTAAGGAGTGAATGTATGGTGTTGCCCTACCTTAAGGGTTTTGATCAATAAAGAAGATTTTCTATCTATTTCTCTCTTATTGTTTCTGGGTTTATTTCCATTATCATATTATTTCTGGGTTAGATCTACAACAAGTGGTATCAGCCATGTTTCGGGGACGAAACATGTTTAGGGGGGTGGAATGTTATGTACCTAGGGGGGATAACATGGTGTACCAAGGGAGGTACCCAAGGTAATAATGTAATAATGGGATGGGCCATAGTAATAAATAAGGTGGTTAACCCATGTCATGTAAGGGACCACAAGTAGTTAATAATAATGTAATGGGCCCATGGTATTAGTTGATGGTATGAGGGAACCATGGTAATGACCCATGGTATTGTATGTATGAGGCCTATATAGAGGCTAGAGACTCCACATGGAGAGATATGAAGATGAAGAGAAGTATTATTGTATGAACAAGCATATGGCTTGTGGAGTGTTCTCCTTCCTTAAGGAGTGAATGTATGGTGTTGCCCTACCATAAGGGTTTTGATAATAAAGTGAAGCATTTCTATCTATTTCTATCTTGTTATTTCTTGGGTTTAGTCTATTATCATAATATATTTGGATTAGAGCTACAACAAGTGGTATCAGAGCTATATTTCCATATCAGATCTATAATATTTCTGGGTTAGATCTACAACAATTTGCATCAGATCTACAACAAGTGGTATCAGAGCTACAACAGTCTTAGCTCCCCGGCTGGGCTGGACGCAGTCATTGTCAGAGGATCCATAGCCAATAGTCGATCAGTACCAGGAGGTGGTATTCGCCAGTGGTCGTTGATAGACAGTCTCACCCACAGGAGGTGCTCATTGCCAGTGGTCGCCGAGTGGGAGGACAAGGGGATGTCGAAGAAGGACAAGTAGAAAGACAAGACAATTTCTTTATTTTATAAACTTTCCACCCCGGGAAGTAAGGCAGCCAGCATTGGATTGGGAAGATGGAAGAACCCCAGTTGCCAACAGGCGAGGTTGAGCCAAGTTCCCCATCATAGCTAGACAGAAGTTCCCCTTCAATGGCCGATAGGAAGGAGAAGGAGAAGGAGTTCACTGATCGATACAACGAACAAGATTTAGTATATTACCATTTGACCCTCGTTCCCACCAGAGGGAGGATATTGAGCCATGTCTTTTTTTTCCGTTATACAATCATTTCCAATAGCATGTTTGGCGCTGATTAGCCTGCTTTACGCATAGCTGCTGGCTCCTTTGCGCGTAGCTACTGGACATGGCTCTCGATCCCCAATGAAAGGATCCACTACAAAGGACTCTGCCACTGCATAACTATGGATCTTTATATGTATCCGAATTTGAAACCTCCCCACCAGCAGGCCACGGCTCTCCAATAGGCTCTGTGCCTCAATCTACGGGGTCTCGATCTCGATCCGGAAGGGGTATGTATGGCCTGTGCCTTCGCTCTACCCGCCTATGCCCCTGTAGTCTCTGCTATTGGTGGATCTCGATTTCGATCTCTAGCCGGGAGGTCCAAGTGGATATTTTCTCTAAACTGATGCTTTCACTCGGCCAACGAGGTAAACTACTCGATCTGGATCTGCTCTTGCCTCTGTGTCCTTTGCCTATACTGATGGTGGGTGAACTTCAATGGATTAGGAATCCTTCCTTTGTGTACTATTGGATGTCTGACATAGCTATGGTTTTGTTGATCGAGAGCCCAGGAGGGAGTCTTGTTCTCCAATTCATGTTGGAAACCCAGTTCTAGGGGCATAACTGGAAGCAACATGGATGGTAATAACATAAAGTCCAGGAACACGGACAAATGCCAGAACAGGGGTTTCAGAACCAATAAGGGATGCTGGTAATTCTTTCTTGTTTTTTTCTTTGAATTACACTTGTCTTTATTTATTTATGGGCAACAAGACCTGCCTGAGTAGAGCTCCGGACCAGTCTTTATGGATGGAAAGTATATTATTCCCCACCCTTAAATCAGTCTAACGGTTGCATGAAGTGTATAATTACTATCTACTTTCTTTCTTTACTTTAGAGAGTTAGCAGAAAGCCCTAATTCAATATACCTTTTGTATACTTACGGCCTTGTGACGAAGGTGGGGTGGGCGAGTAAGTGACGTTGGCTTCTCTGTATCATTCAATGGCCTCTCAGATACCTACCATACCTGGGTGGGGCTCCTTTGTATTCTTATATAGGCTGCTTTCTCCTCTAACGAGAAACTATTCACCCCTCACGAGCAGAGGTTAGATTTGGTTAATCTCGAAATGATCTACTTGGAATGATCGAAATGATCAAGTTATTGGTAAAACCTCCTAAATCTCCAGGAAAACCTGTAAAGGTGGTGTGCTGGAAATGCGGAAAGGAAGGGCACTTCAAAAGGGACTGTAAATCTAAAGCTCCTGATAAAGGAAAGGGATCTGATGATGCTCCTTCTACAGAGGTGAAAACCACCTCAGATGAAGGTGGGGATGTGTACTTGGATTCTTTAAGTACAAATGTAGATCATGAGGCATGGTTGATTGAATCAGGTGCATCTTTTCACTTCACTCCCCATAGAGAGTGGTTCTGTGAGTATGAGAAATATGATGGTGGTGATGTCTTCTTAGGAGATGATAGGAAGGCTAGAATATTGGTCGTGAAAAAGTAAAGTTTAAGTTGCAAGGTGGAAGGGTTAGAACACTTCTGGGTGCTCTGCATATTCCTGCATTGGCCAGAAATCTAATTTCTGTAAGCAAGTTGGATGATGCAGGTGTAAAAATAATGTTCGAGAAGGATACCTGCAAGATGGTTCAGGGAGCACTGGTATTGATGCGGGGAGTTCAGACTCGAACTCTGTACAAGCTGCAAGGTAGCACTGTTGTTGATGGATGAAACAATTCTGTGGTTCTTGAAAGTGGAGCTGAAAATCTAGTGGTCTCTGGAGAGAAGACCATGCTGTGGCATCAAAGGCTTGGACATATTGGAGAGAAGGGTCTTTGAATACTTCATGGTAAAGGTATGGTAGAAGGTATGAGTAATAGCTCTCTGGATTTTTATTTCTGTGAAAATTGTGTATATGGGAAGTAGAATCGGGTGAGTTTCCCCTCTGCTGGTAAGAGGGCGAAACAGATATTAGAGCTTGTGCACAGTGATGTGTTTCGACCTGTGAAGGTTCCATCACTGGGTAAGTCTGTTTACTATGTATCATTTATAGATGACTTCTCAAGGAATACATGGATATATTTCCTTAAGAAGAAATCTGAAGTATTTGACAGGTTTAAAGAATTTAAGGCCCTAGTGCAAAATCACACAGAGAAGAAGATAAAGGTTTTGAAGACAGATAATGGTGGAGAGTTTTGTAGCAAGGAATTTGAAGAATTTTGTAAGAAGTGTGGTATAGCACGACAGAAGACTACTCCATATACACCTCAGCAAAATGGAGTCGCAGAAAGGATGAACAAGACATTGATGGAAAGGGCAAGAAGCATGCTCAGTGGTGCCGGGTTAGGACATGAATTCTGGGCAGAGGTGGTGGATACTGCATGTTACTTGGTCAATAGTTCACCCTCATCAGCGTTGGAGGATAAGACTCCACAAGAAGTATGGATTGGTAAGAAACCCTCTCTTTCACATCTGAGGGTATTTGGATGTGATGCATATGTACATGTTCCAAGGGAGAAACGAACCAAGTTGGATAGTAAATTTGAAAAGTGCATCTTTATTGGGTATAAGTATGGTTTAAAGGGTTATAAGCTTTGGAACTCAGTCACACGGAAGGTTATGTATAGCCAAGATGTGGTGTTCAGAGAGGTAAAATATGTTATTAAACATGAAGTCCAACCAAAGGAACTTGAGAAGATAGAGTTTGAGCTAAAGGAGGAAGAATCAAACTCTGCAGCAGAGGAGGAATCAGAAGATGAAGAGCCACAAACTCTAGTTGTGAGAAGATCAGTTCGAGAAATAAGGCAACCAGAAAGGTATAGTCCTTCTGCTTTCTGTTCAAATTTTGCTTTGTCTGTTACTGATGATGATCCCAGAACTGTGAAGGAAGCAGTAGATTCAGAGGATGGAAAACTCTGGAAAGAGGCCATGATTGATGAAATGGCATCTTTGCACAAAAATGAGGCTTTGGATCTGGTGGAGTTGCCGGCCAAAGGAAACCCATTGGAAGCAAATGGGTGTTTAAAAAGAAGACAAATGCAGAAGGGAAGGTGGAGAAATACAAAGCTCGGTTGGTAGCAAAAGGTTATTCCCAGGTGCCGGGAATTGATTTTGGTGATATTTTTTCTCCTGTTGCCAAGGTAACTTCTATTAGGTTAATTTTATATGTTGCTGCTTCTTTTGATTTTGAGGTAGAATAGATGGATGTGAAGACAGCATTTCTTCACGAGGATTTGGAAGAGGAAATCTACATGAAGCAACCTGAAGGTTTTGTGGTGAAGGGTAAGAAAGAACTGGTATGCAAGTTAAAGAAGTCTTTGTATGGGTTAAAACAATCACCAAGGATGTGGTATTAGAAATTTGATACATTTATATGGGGACTCGGCTTCAACAAAAGCAAAGCAGATCACTATGTGTATTTTAAATTAATTGGTGACCGTGTTATTTATATGTTCTTGTATGTGAATGATATGTTACTAGTTGGAAATGACAAAGAAATTATCCAGGACTTGAAGACCCAATTTTCCTCCAAATTCGACATGAAAGATCTTGGTGTTGCAAACTATATTTTGGGCATGGAAATTAAAAGAGATCGGCAAAGAGGAAGCTCTGGTTAAACCAGAGGAAGTATGTCGAGACAATATTGCAGAGGTTTAATATGCAGGATAGTAAATCGGTGAAGGTTCCTATTCCTGTAGGTGTGAGGTTATCTGCTGAATAGTGTCCCAAGACACAAGAAGAGGAAGAGGACATGTCCCGTGTTCCATATGCGAGTGCAGTCGGTAGCCTGATGTATGGAATGTTCTGTACTAGACCAGACATTGCACATGCAGTGGGAGTATTGAGCAGGTTTATGTCAAAACCATGGAAGGAGAACTGGACATCAGTGAAGCAGGTTTTCAGGTATTTGTGTGGCACTAGTGATTATGGTTTGTGCTACCAAGGAAGACCAGGATTGTACAGAGTGTTGGATATTCGTGGCTTTGTTGATGCAGACTGGGCTGGACATCTGGATCAGAGAAGATCTACAAGTGGGTATGTGTTTAACCTATTTGGAGGTGCAGTCAGTTGGATGAGTAAGAAACAATCTGTAGTGGCACTATCAACTACAGAGGCAGAATACATGGCAACCACTCATGCAAGCAAGGAAGCAGTTTGGTTGCAGAGATTGTGTTCAAGTATGGGGTTAGTACAGGGAGCTATAAAAATAGACTGTGACAGCCAAAGTGAAATTTTCTTGCAAAGAACCCTGCTTATCATTCAAAGACAAAGCACATTGATGTTGAGTATCAGTTTCTGAGGGATATGATAAAAGACAAAAAGGTGTTGCTGGTAAAGGTGGACACTTTGAAGAATACTGCAGATGCATTGACAAAATATGTGAGCTCTGAGAAGTTCTCTTGGTATAGAGAAACAATGGGCATTTCAGGGCTAGAAAAATGACTAAGCTCTCATGTGGCCCCCTGTCGAAAGAAAACAACAAGTGGGAGATTGTTGGGTTGTGTTATATTCATTCCACGACTAACCCACGTAGTGAACCGGGGAGTTAGAGGGGGGGCGGAGCCCCCCCTTCGTTACGTCGATTATGCAACGGGGGGGTCATAGGGGGACGGCAGCCCCCACTGTTCGGGGGATTTGAGGGGGGCGGGTAGCCTCCCTCTATGGGGTCCGGGGCAGTGCCCCGGGAAAAAATATTTTTTGGACCCTATATTAGGTTGGGCGAACCTACCTATGGTTTTCGATCCTTGGTTTTGGACGCGATGGTTTTCGGTCCATGGTATTGGATGCTTCGGCATGTATAAATATGTATTGTGACATTGAAAGAAATATAATGAAAAATCAAGCTAGTAGTCCCGGTTTTGGGATCTAGGGGAAAATCTCTGTGTATATGTGTTTTATGTGTTATGCTCTCGCATTGTCTATTTTTCTGTGATTTAGAATTCGTATGCAGGTAATTTCTGTACGGGGTTAAAACCTACATGTTATATGTGCATGTGCCTTCCTCCAACCCGATTTGTCGAGGATCGGCAATCGGGGGTGCTTCCCCTTTTCACTTAAATCCACTCTTTTGCCTCCCTCTGATGCAATTTTCTTCATAAAGCCTTTTAGGCCATTTTTAAAGGATTTTGCCTCTTTTTCTAAGGAACAAACGACATCTTTTTTTAGTGATAACTTCTACAGCCTAAGTCCATTTTTTCCCATTCAATTTGCTGTAGATTGTGAAGGAAAGGATCTCTGCAATGGGGCTATTTCCAGTAACTTCCTTGGACTTTCATTTTCCTCAGTGAGGAACACTCAGAATTAGGAGTCTATCCAAAATCTATGTTGGATCATGCCTTCCCACTAAAAGAACTTTTGGTCTCCAAAATACTGATATACTGCTCTGAACAGTAAATGTGAGTGACTCACCCTCTTCTTTCAACCTCCCTACACTTGCCTTGCATAGTGCCTCCTGAACCAAAGTTTCTGACCACTTCCCTTCTGGATGGGTTGGTCTTCCCGGGAAGAACTATCTTCCTCCTTGCCTTCCTACAGAACTCCTGTTGAAATGGTTATAGAAGGTAGTTTGAGCTTCTCTGCCTTGATCATTGATCCAAGGTGGCTCAAACAAATGTGAAGTACATCTGCTCCACAAAACTTTCATTTGTACCTGTTTGACACGCTGTCAACAACAATTGTTAACAACAATGGGAATACAGACAACAGCTAGATGGACTAACTCCTGCTTCATTGAAAGAAATAGATTTCACATCTTATGAATTCCTCCATGTCTTACATCTGCATACAAATGATGGACTAGGTCACAAGCCTACAAAACATGCCTTTAAAACAAATGACCCTTCAAGTCAAGCATGTAGAAAAATACCATAAGTACTCTTTTCAAAAGATGAAACAATTCATTATTATCTCCATCTTAGAGACCAAGTTAACTTCTCCCAAGTAAACATTGCATCACATGCATTTCAAAGCAATCAACCCTACAAGTTAATTATACATACATGTTGAAAACAAGGAAAACATCGACATCCCTGTGTCCATACACATCATGCTCATGCATGCATTTCATCCTTCAAATTTCACTTAAGTACACTGTACTTTCGAAGATGAAATTAAATATAATGTTGCAACAATAAAGTGAGTCTCCTACTCAATCGTTTTTCCATTCACCTTCTTGTTAGCAACCTGCAACTTGCATCTCATCATCAAAGAAATGCAAATATACGCATCAATAGACATGCAAACTTAATTGGATAAGAACACTAACCATTTCTTACCAATCCATTTCAAATGTCCTTCTTTTGTCTGCACATCAGTGTCGACATGTGAATCATACTGAGACACATCATTCATGGAAATGTCCTTTCTATTTCTGCCATCTTCTCTTTCCACCTTCTTCAGATTTTGTGGAAGCATTTCTAGATTCAGAGTCCAACACCTTTTAGCAAGATGCCATTGCTTATGGCAGTAAGTGCAACACATGTGCATCCTCTTGACAGCATGGTTTGCCTTGTCCAATTGACCTTTGGCTTTTTGCTTCTTTTCCTTCAAAATTTTTCTGTATGTGGTCATTCTCTTCCAACATCTACAAACATGATGGTTATCCAAACCACAAAAGGAATATGATTAGAACCAGATTTATACTTGCCTCCTTCACCTTTATTGCCTTCATGAGGAGGTGTAGCAAATGAAGAAGTGGCTCCCTTTGGAACACCATCAATCTCTTCAAGGCTGTTAGAGTTTCCACAACTCTCTGGTTCTGGTGTGTGCTTCTGAACACCTGCATCCTGAAATTGACTTTCCAAGCTATGGCATCCCTCCTGAATACAATCTTCACACTCTTGAGGTGGAGGACATGAAATGAAACTGCTTCTTGGGACTGTTTCAATGGCCTTCATGGCAGCTTTAGAACTTTTTCCATAAGACTCTCCATAGCCAAGACCCAAATACTTAGGCCTTTCCTCAACCATTATTGGTTCAACAATACCTTGTGCATAATTTCCCAAGCCCTTTCCTTCATAGCCCATCTTGGACATTAGCTTGGAACCTATGCCTCTAGTATGTTTTTCAAAAGAACCAATATAAGCATGCTTAGAATAATTTGAAGACAAACTGGAATGGTTTACCTCTTCTTCAAGCTAATACTTGACCAAGGCTTCTTTGGCAACAAAGAGCTGTGACTCCAACTCATGCATCCTCTTCAGGTTCATATTTGCAATATGAAGTTTCCTATCCATTTCCTGTAGTCTATCAGAAATCAATTGCTTCTCTTCCTTCATGGAATTCATCTACTCTCTAAGTATGTTGCTCTTCCTTCCATCCTCATACATCTCTCTCACATTTTCCATCATGATGGACAAGTCTTGATTCAAGTATCCATCATAGAGTCTTGTGATGAGGAAGGAATTTGAGGATTCACTTGTAGAAGTTCTCATTATACAAATGAACAAAAGAACTTCAAACAAGATTAATAAAGAGCTTATTTAAGCAAACGTTTGCAACAAACCTCTTGTGCTTCATGGATTGCTTTGAGGTCCTTTTGGGTAGCATAATTCCTTTAGCCCTTCTTCCTTCTTGTACATCTTGGACTGACCTATCAAATAGATTTCCCTTCACTTCTACAAACTCAAGCAAAAGTCAGTCTGCAACAAGCATACCATCAATCAGATAATCAATCCTTGACTACCCAAAACACCTTTTAGACAAGAAATATTTTCTCTGTCAATCAAGCATTCTGATATAACCTTCTTTGAAGGTGGGTTTAATCAAACTTAGGCTCCGATACCACCTGATCTGAAAATGGGGCACTTAGGTTTCTTGTCTAGCTTACAAGAACCTCTCCCACTTCCAAAGCTTATTTATTCCCAAGTCTTACTGATTAACCAATGCGAAATTGATAATATGTGCTTGAAGATAAGATGTATGCAGCAATTTATTTTAAACTATTTATGTACTTTAAAATCTGTTTTTTATGCTAATATAACACATACGTATAATAGTAAAGAATGTAATAGTGAAAACAAATACATAAAACAACAATTTAATGAGGAGTTCACCCAAAACTCTTGGGCTACATCTCCTTGAGCTCTAGTCAACTCGACTAAGCTCTCTGTATTATGGAAGCAATATTTTTACAAACTCTCTGGCTCAACTCCATGGTTTACATAGAAAAAATGAGTTTAGAATTCCATTCAGTCCCCAACTCTGAATCTCTCGACCTTCTTGCTCTGGCTTTGGCTCTTAGGCTCTCGCGCTAGCTCCAAGTCTTCGGCTCTAGCTACCTTGAGCTCTCTTTCTCGGCCTCTACGTGCCTCTGTGATCCGCTTGACCTCCAAGCGATCCTGGATAACCTTCCAATGACCTTTCTATAGCTTTCCTGCCTATCATTCATAGTCATAGGCTTTTTGGCCCCTTCAGCTGTCTACACTGCCTGCTTATGCCTCTCCATCATGCTCTCAGACTCAGCAACGCCTCTGTCTCTGTCATTGAACGACTTTTAAGCCTATCGGTGCTTGTCTTCTCATTTCAGCTCTCGTGCTTTTTGGCTCATGGTTGATGTCCCTTGATCTTCCTTCTGGATCATTTAACAATCATTGCTAATGTCCCAAGGTATGGTGACCACTTGTTTTACAACGAAAAGGGCCACTGGTGTGTTGAAATCCCAAAGATATCATTTCTCTATTTACACAGAGAAACACACTGAAAACACACAAAAATCTACATAAACACCTTTTATCGAACTTGAAAATCCCTTAAATCCACTTTATAACTCCTATTAGGTTTGCCTTTTTGTCGTTTATCGCATCCCCACCATTGATATGGGAGATCTAGATCCAACAGCGGTGGTTCATTTCAGGCAGCTCTTTCATACAGAGGTTAACCACCCGATAAGGGTGGTTTTCTCACTCCGGGGCCTGGACACATGGCAACCAATGTATGGGCTCAGGGAGAGCTCGGCCAAAACCATTTACTGCCCACAGCCCATCCGAAATCCTACCTGTTTTGTGATTTCCTTTATATTTTGAAAATAAATTAAAACATTGCAAAATCTCATAAAACGGCCCATATCAGACTTGAAACAATATATATTTTCATTCACAAACCTTTTCGGTATCACATCAGTGCTTCCCTTTGTATTTTGTTTAATAAATGAAATACGCAAAAATAGATAGAAACTGCCATTTAATGTATCTCAAATTACATTGAATATCGTTCATAACTCCGTCGGGTCTGGATGTATATCGCAAGTCACGTATGTATTGGTCCCCCACTACGTGGTGTTTCTCTGATGCAATTTTGTGATGTGACTTGTCGCAATCGCATATTTCATGAGCCCCAGGGTCTGTCCATATGGTGTGGCCTATGCTGACATGATCCACTGACGCCGATATCTGCGGTCGCGATATCGCTCAGCCCAGGGTCCTGCCTTTGCTTCATGGCATCACTGATTGTGATCCGCTCATATCGGTGATTGCAATATCGGTGGCTCGGTCCCGCCTTTATGTTATATTTGCATGTGCCTTCCTCTGACCTGATTTGTTGGGGATTGGCAATTGTGGGTGCTTCCCCTTTTCACTTAAATTCACTCTTTTCCCTTCCTTCGATGCGATTTTCTTCATAAAGCCTTTTAGGCCATTTTTAAAGGATCTTGCCTCCTTTTCTAAGAAACAAAGGGCATATTATTTGAGCGATAACTTATGCATCCTAAGTCCATTTTTTCCCATTCAATTTGCAACAAATTCTGAAGGAAAGGATCTCTGCAGTGGGGTTATTTCCAGGAACTTCCTTGGACTTTCATTTTCCTCAGTGAGGAACACTTTGACTTAGGAGTCTATCCAAAATCTATTTTGGATCATTGAGGTACTGAATGAGATTCATCAATAATCGTTTGTTGTTTCACAAGACAACGTCATTATGATATGCATCACTACCAACACTTGAGTCTATTGTTAATTCATTTCCCATCAAGAATCATAGGAACCCTAAGAAAAATGAAAATGAAAATGATGAAGTAGCATAGTTCTTGCAAAAACATTTTCCCTACAGAATATAAGAAAAGAGAAAGTTGAAGAGAAAAAGATAGAAAGAGAAAATTTGTATAGACTTTGCAAATGTATCTAATATTGTGCGTGATGTAGTTTCCCATTGTAGAGGGAGTTGAAAGACAAGGGGTAAGAAATGTTAAAATATATTCAAGAAGGAAAAGATGCTCTTGACATCTGAAGTCATATCAAAGTTTGAAATATTATATGCCTCATTTCATGGAGTTTTTATTTGATAGTTCAAAATACTCTTAACTTTTCTCTTGCTTTAGTTCATGAAGTTTGTGTCCCTCCCAAGGCTCTTCTGTGTTTGAACTCCTAATGTAATCTTCGCTTTAATGAATTACATATGGTGTTGGTTGATTTAAGTGTACATATTTTTCTTTACAAATATGTCACAATTGTCTTCAAGTGATGATAAATGACTAGAGCATAATCTAGGGAAGTTTGCCTCAGTGAGTAAGAACGTAATGAGTTATGCAGAATCAAAGGTTGATGCCAATGACACTTCCCTGTGGAAAGCACTATATGATTCATGAAATATTCTTATCATTGAGATACATAGCATTGTTATGGAAAATAAAGCTAGAAATATTAGTGATTTTAATGGGAAATCTGTAGCGACATGTTGGCTTAGGGGGTCCTGACCTAGGTTTAGATTTAGTTGCGCCAACCAACAAACCCATACACTACTGGCCCTTTCAGCAAAAACCCATGTACCATAGGCTATAGTCTCACCTAAAGCAGTATGGGGGGATGCAAGAACCAAGTTTCGGCATCCAGATACTAGTGTGATTTCCTTTAGTGCCTCATATCTGCCTTCATAGATTGATACACTCCTAGGGCACCCTGCTACAACTCTGTCAAAATGGTCTTTAGACCTTCATGAAGGTCTACGATCAGTATTTGCAGACCTTTAACATGCAATCCGTTTACTTACCTGCAATAGAGAGAAGTCCTATATTGGGTTTCACGTAGTTATACTTAGGTTATTAGTAAACATTAGAGTCTTCACGAAAATAATTAAACATGCATTGCGTACATCATTAACAGAGATTCAACAAAATCGCACAACATTTAATCAATAATCTAGAAAACACATTATTCATAGACAACATATAGCATTAACAGAGATAAAACATATGTACACAAGATTTCTTCGACAACTATCTTTATTGATCTTCAATTCATGATTACAGACTCAAAACTACCCTACGTACTCAGCTCCAGGGGTCCGCGCACTCAGTTGCGAACTCTACTTAGGCCTTTTTGCACTCAAATGCACAGCGTTTCTTCTCCTATCTAGCCTACTTCTATTCGCTATCACTTCTCTTCTATTAACCCATTACTTATCAATCTCTTAACATGCCTTAGACTCTCTAAGACACACCTATTTATAGCCTTTTTCATACAATGCCATGGTCTGTGGAGCATAGGTGGATCTCAAAACTGACTCAAAATTTACATAAAACAAGGTGACTCCTACTCATCTACGCGCACCGTATCCAGAAATTACAGAGAGTTTACATTAATTACAAAATTGTACCAAAAATTAGGCTATCTTAAACCCAAAACTGACCCAAGGGACCCCATCCCAACAGGCCCCCAACACAAATATCATGGCTCACACTCGAGTCACTCGGTTGGCGTTGTGATCTTACTGTGAAGATTCCCTAGCTCCAGCTGGATTACTACAACCTCGAGAGCGCTTTACATTGCTTCCTACTTGACTTCCTCAACCAATTGTTTTGTAGCTGGTGCTTCGACTGCCAGCCTCATTGTCTGTTGTGTATGCTGCAACCCTTTAAGCTTATCCTAGATGGTAGTTGTGATTTGATAAGATTCCTCTAACCATGGCTACAACCTGGCCTTTAGCAAGGCCTCCTTCTTCTGCAACTCCTCTACCTGCATTAGGAGCTTGTTTCCCTCCTGTAATTTAGCAAGTCGCTGCACTGGTGCTATGGAGCACACAGTTACCCTGATTTCATCGTATTACCACTGCAACTCCCTTACTTTTGTATTTAGTGTCTACATGTTCAGATCCTCCTGCAGGTTGGTCACTAACTCCATTACTTGCTCGAAAAATGTCGTACGGTCAGCGACTGTGGCATCTAGGGTGTCCATTCCTTCCTTTATCATGCCACTGTGCTGCTGCTAGACCTTAGGCAGAGTCGTAAGCTGCAAATTTAACTGTAGCTCTGTAATGTTCATGTTGAGCTCAAACGCAACTCACCCAACTTCGGCTTTAGCCTCGCGCACACCAGCGACTAGTTTTCTGATCTTTAATTCTAGCTGTGCATCCTCTAGGATGTGAAATTCATGAACTGACTTACATGCCTCCACTACTACTGACTCCAGTCATGAACTATGTACCTGTAGAGTTTGCTTTTCCTTCATAACCTGTGTCTTTTCAGCGAACAATTGCTGATTATTGACTTTAATTTCACTGACAGCACTGAGTGCTCACTTTTCCCTGATCCAAAGCTCTTCCATGACTCCCTGAAGTAATGCATGTAGTGACTCAAGTGATATCGCAGCAAGGTTCAATCCCATTTTTTTGAATTTGTCAAGGAGTGCACGTTGTTCATCAATTTCGATGCAGACTAACGTTCAAGAAATGAGAAGAATCTCACATCTTGCGGCCAGGCCATCTCCGTGACTGTACCTTTCCCTTTGCCAAAGTTATTTGTGTGCCACTCGCTTTCCCAACATCTTCTTGGATCTTGGATTCTTGTAGCTGCAACTCTCAGAGATCCTTTTGAATGCCCCACAATGTCTACATGTACTGCTACTCAAACTTATGGAGCACTTATGTTGTGGTGTCCCTGACTTTATCATCGATCTCATCAAGACCAATTTCTGTTAATACCATGGGATCAACCTCTATTTTATGAGCTTTTTGATTTTTCCACATTCCACCTTGCTGCTCCAAGTCACGCCTTTTCAAAATGAAGGAGGTGCACTGCCCTTCCTCACTTCCACCACCTTTTCCCGAAATCTCTTCTATCTCTGTATCCATCGAAGGTGACTTGTCACCTTTCTGGGACTCGCGCTGGTCTTTGTCCACCTATTCCTTATCAAGGCATTCCTGCTCAACATGAGCCTTCTCTTCAGCTTCCTTCTTTTTCTGCACAACCAGGTTATGTGCAACTTGCTTAGCTTCCTCCTTCCTTTTCTGTGTAGTATAACTTTCTGCACCCGTGCTCGGTCTAGTAGCTAAGTCTGAACGGGTGTGCAATTCTATAAGCCATCTTGCTACCACCTCCTACACATCTGTTTCTATCATTAAATATGGCAATTCATGCCATTTCTATGTTGGACCCTTTCGCGCTTAGATGTACACTCAGTGGAAGTTAGCCTTAAACGTCTCATAGGTTGATAGCTGCATGAACAAGGTTGGGGAAAACCTTAGACACTGATTGATGGCCATGCAGAGAATCGTTTCCATAAGGACCCAAAATATCTTTGTTTCTATAATTCGTAAGGGATCCTTTGTAGGCCATAAGGAAGCGAATTGCACTACCACCAAAAATTCTTCCTTAAAAGAAGGAAATAGGCTGTCCTTCGACAATTCCCACACAACAAGCACAATTGACTTGAGAATAACCAAGCATAGTGAAACGGCTTCGTTTCATCCTGGGACTCTCGGCAGTTTGCTAGGAACTCCTGACAGAGATATTGTGACCAATTAAACTATACACCCTTCGTGCACTGTGCAGCCAAGGAAACTACTGACGCTAGAATTTCATCCACATGGTGTTTCCTCATCACCTTCCTTACTAAAATTTGGGCAGCCAATTGAACTGTCAGATCTGTTATAGACATAATTGAATACCCTCACGACTTCTTCACAAGGTCGTAATCTCTCTTCATTCTTTCTACAAGGTCTTTCTCCCCAGTCTTTCCTCCAAATTCCTTAGCTAGGTTCAGACCTTCGTATCATAGGTGTGTGATTCTATGAACTATCATTTCTGTGATGGGCATAGGCCCTCCTAGCCATACGCAGCAATCGTGCACCAATGTGAGAAGCTGGCGCACATAGATTGTGTTAATGGGGGTGAGACGATAATGTGGCACTCATAGCAAATCGAGAAACCTTGATTGGTTGACACTGCAAACCCATTCCTTTGTTTCCAGTAGTGTAACACCTATTTGTTCATAATAAACCCTCCTCATATATTTTTCCATCACCAAGTGTGGGAACTTAGCGTGATCTGCGAGGTCCTAATCCTCCATTTTTAACAGTGGGATCCACGCGAGCCACAGACCTTCAAAAGGAACTTGCTCAAGTAGCAAGGGAGTGGAAGTGGTGAACTTCTCATAATCAGGTTCCTTCGTGGCCTTTTTTTTTTCCCTTCCTCAGAGGATATAATCAGGGAGCCTTGTTATGGGCTCCGCTCCTTCATCGTCAATGTCTTCTATTCCTTGGCCTGCTTCCACCTCCAAGTCAACTACTTTCGCTGGTTGCTTATCTTTTTTATGCGTTTCTGTCGCGGTATGCTTTCTTGGGGAGGCATGTACCTACACCAGATTTTTCTTCTTTTCCTTTACTGCAGGTTGCTTCTCTTTCATGGCAGTTTGTTTGTCTTTTTCCATGGCCTATTTTTCCTTGGGTGACCTTGAAGCTGTGGGCACCGTAGACGTAGCTTCTACACTTGATACTTTTGGTCTTGGAGTGTCGGATACAACTACTTTCAAACTCATGGCTTCGACAAGGTTGGTGGCAGTCATTCTCTCCATAAAAAACTCATAGGATTTAGGAGAAATGTTTGTGTGTGAGAGGAATTCTTCCCAAAACGCTGGCTCATAGGCGATAGACAGTGAAATTCATACCAATTTTGAGAGCACAAATTGTTCTCTGTTGAACCGGCATGTGTAATTTATAGGGAGTTTTGAATTCAAATCTGACTGTTCCTCCCAATTTCTGATAATAAATGTTGTTTTTGCGGAAAATATTCAAATATTTTCACCTTAAATGCCTCCACCATGCTCCATTTAACCATATTCTAGCCATCAAGTCATCAACAATGAGTCCAACGGCCACTTTTCTCCTATGCTGCATGGCACCTATCTCCATGGCATAACTTCCTGGATTGCATCTCTGGCATTGTCTGTGCAACCTGCTTGCTCTATTGTCCTCTAAACCTGACAGTGTAGGTTATAATCCTGCACTCCCTTGCAACTGCCTAGAGCACTAAGAATATCCTACTGTCATATAGTCATTGTGCGGGATCCCCTATCTACAAATTCAATCGGCTCACATTCACTCTTCCCAGAAAGGGTTCCCCATTCAGCTTCATGAGCTCAACTGTGCCTCCATCTGTAATTTCTTTGATAATATATGGCCCTAGCCAAGGCATCTGGAATTTCCCTGGAAACATAGTGAATTCACTATCATACAATAAGATAAGATCATTTATTTTGAACATTTGAAGCTTGCTGTGGTGATTGTGCCATGCTTTTTCATGTTCCTTCTGTACTTGTTGATGAAATCCTACAGAAAATCAATTCTCTTCAAGCTCCATCAGCTGCGCAAGCTGTTCCTCCAAGGCCTCGCGATCTGCCATACCTGTCAGAGCTATTATGCACAGACTAGGCACAATATACTCCATCAATATTACAACTTTGACCCCATATACCAATCCGAACTGTGTTTTCCCTGTCAGCTTCTTACAAGTAGTTATATAAGCCCATAGTACCACAGGCACACACACATCCCAATCATTTCATTGCACTTTGCAGATCTTTGTCAGTCCATTCTCCAAAATCGTATTAAAGGCTTTAATAGTTCCATTGGCCTATGGGTGATACAATGTACTCTTCTGATGGTAAACATGGAATTATTTAGTCGAGGCATTGATCATTTCATTTAGAAAGTGCATACCTCTATCACTCATCAACACTTTCGAGCAGCCAAATCTGGTTAAGGCATATTCAAACAAAAGATTTATTGGCATAGCCCCTGTACAATCCTTAACTAGCTGTGCTTCCACCCATCTAGTTATATATTCCGTCACAGTGATGATATAGCACACACCTGTTTTCTTCCCTAGGGGCTGAATTGGCCTAACAAAATTAATTGCCCATTTTTCGAATGGCTGCAAAGATACTTGAGGATTAAATGGCAATTCATCCCTTCATGATGGTTTGCCCATTCTATGACATGCATCGCATGCCTTACAATATGCCTTGGAATCCTTGTGCAGTGTTGGCCACCATAGACCTGTGTGCAAAATATTTTGTATAGTTGCCTTGCCTGCACAATGACCTCCTGCAGCTCCCCTATGAGCTTCAGCAAGAATTATATCCCTCTAAAAATCTGGCACATATCTTTGCAATATTTCTTCTACACCCATCTTATATAGATGTCCTGCAATAGCTGAAAAATCTGCTACGTGCACTACTAGTTCCTCTTTTTCTAATTAATATACCCTTTCAGTGCCACCCTCGTAGTTAAGAAATGAATAATGTCTGCAAAATGATTATCTTCTATGTGCACTGCAAAAGAGCTACGCATCTGTCAACCCTTCCTCTAGATTAGTAGGTTCCTCGCCTGTCTCGATCAATGACAAATGGTCATGTCCTGCATTTAACCTCCCTGGCTTCATAATTACTTCAAATTCATACTCCTCAAATAGTAGAAACCATCTGCAGATCTGCCCCCCCAACACAAGCTTATTGAACAAGTATTTCAAGGTAGAATGATCTGTGTACATCTTGAAATGTCCTCCTAATAGATAATGCCTGAACTTATGTAGTGCATACACCATGGCCAATCCTTCACGCTCAGTCATTGAATAATTCTTCTCGGCCTTCGATAATTTACTACTCACGAAGGCTATAGGATGGTCCATTTCCCCTTCACCGTCCTGTGTTAACACTGTACCCAACACAATGCAAGAGGCATCCACATGTATGTGAAACTCCTTTTCCAATCAGGGAATACTAAGATCGGCACTGTGACCATCTTTTCTTTCGATACATCTAAGTTACGCTGACATTCTTGATCCCAGTAGAATGTTGCGTCCTTCTTCAGCAGATTTTCCATGGGTGCAGTAATATGAGCATATGCTTTGATAAATTTTCTATAGTATCTCATATGTTGCAGTGTTGCTTGCAACTACTTAACGCTCCTCGGGGACTCCAAGTTTACTATCACTACAATCTTTCCAGGGTCCACCATCAATCCTTACTTGCACACCATGTGACCCAGCAAGATCCCAAAGGGAACATGGAATATGCATTTCTTCAAATTTAGCGCAATCTGGTATCTGCAACACATATCCAACATCAAGTGCAGACTTGGTACATGTCGCTTTACCAATTTGAACACTGTCCAATCATCAAAGTATACTTCCAGGAACTTATGAATAAACTCCTTGAACGCTGCTATGACTACGTGGGAAAATATCACAGGTGCATTCTTAAGTCCAAATGGAATCACAGTGTATTGAAAACAACCCCACTCCATTGCGAAGGTCATTTTTCTCTTATCCTCCGGCATGATCTTAATCTGATGATATCCAAAGACCCCATCAGTAATAGAATAGGCCTCCGTCCCTCCCACATTGTCTAACACTTCATCTGTAAATGGCGTTAGGAATGGGTCATGGACACACGCATCATTAAGCTTCTGCAGGTCTACGAAAATCCTTATCTCACCATTTTGTTTCGTCTCCTGAAATGCCATCGAGCTCACCCAATTAAATTCTTCAACTAATTCTATGATTACTATTTCCAACATCTTATCAATCTCTAGGCGAACCTTTTCCTTGTATTTTGGATGAAGGCGATACGACCTCTATTTAATAAGCTTCACGTCTGGCTTCAGGGTGATCTTAATAGTGCCCAAATTGCTAGCTATACCATTCAGATCTGAGAACTTGGTAGGGAAGAAGTCCTGATATTCACGGAGTAACTCAGTAGATTTATCCACGGTAGTGTTGTCCCAGTAATCTCCAATCTTTGTGAACTTTGGTTCTGCTTCAGTACCAATTTTTACATGCTTTGTTTTCAACAACGTGGTGATATCTGGACTTTCTATTTATGGGCCTTAAACTTCGTGATGCCTTTCTCCCTTCGGAATATTAGTTTTTCTTGGATCTTCATCTTCCTCTTCAGTGGTCACATTATAGCATTCCAACGCATGGCACAACTAGGTGCTCCAATCTGGTTGGGTCCACTCCATAGGTTCTTATGGCGTTCTGAAGATAACCACCTTAATTTCTTGTAGTGCTTCATCAATGCTTGCAAAGCCATCTTCAAAGTTGAAGGTTAATAAGAATCCTTCCTTCAATATATGCCACTTTGAGGTGCCATGGCGGAACTTCATTTCCAAATACCAGTTCATGGGAATTGTATCTAAACTATGGAAAAATATGTGTACCCACTCTGGCTGTAGTTTTTCCCCCATGCTTTAGTCCATTTCGCTAGGTGATCACATAGATCATCCTTCCCATTATATTTATCAGTCAGTCGAGTGTTAGGATGCGCAAATTGTAATCTCATCATTCTTCTGTAATCTCGCCATCCATCAAAACTATCTTTATGCATACCCCACGATTGTGCAGGCGTAGAGTGTAGTGCAAAATCTAATGCTTGGCAGTGATGATCCTCAAGGACTTTGCGCTCAAATGCATCCAAAAGCTTATCTATGTCAATAAAACCATCCTAATATTGTAATTTCCTTACCTCCAATGAAACACAGTGCAACAACTTTGTCATCATATTGCATCGTGGTGTGGATACTTCATGAAAACAATTCTACCAATGTTCGAACTCTTCTTCTGAATTAGAGTTGTAGGAACTCTCCTGGTCCCATGCAATACATCCATCTACCATCGAGTTGATTTATTCCTAGTCTCACATTGTTATTTTGTAAATTTAATCCAGTTCGTCCTCACTTTCTTCATAATTGTGGATTGGTTTAGTATATCACACCCCTTCTACAAGTTACAAAGGCACTACAACCTGAAGTGATTCCCTTTCAAATGACATTGTCCTTTTCTTCAAATTGATGGCCCTATTCATATAAATTTCCCAGTCAATACCCAGGAGTGCAAGGTATGGATTACTATCATCGATGATGTCTATAACCTCAATGTCGGACATCGCACTCGTGCCTTCTATATCAACTATTACTACATATGATCGTCACATAGGGATGATTTTATGCTGGTTTACCAGTCTAAGATGAATCAGAGACCATTGCATTGCAAGTCTCCCCATTCTTTCCCATGTCTATTTTGGTAATACGTTCACATCAGACCCCATATCCAAGATGACCTGGTCCATCTCATAATCACCTATACGTGCGGTGAGCCTCATCTCGCACCCTATTCCTGCCTTATGTTTGCCAATTTTTCTAATCACCTGATGTCCATTAGGGACCTTCTCTTTGCTAGCGCATTTGTTTATTAATTCCTGTAGGCCTTCCACAACTTTTCTATTGCACAACAACTTTATACAGGTCTCCAAAAATGTAGTAAGCACAAAGGAGTAAACCTCTGCAAGTGCATTGGTTTCTTGCACCTTGTCCTGACTTCCTGAGGTGGACACCCTAGTGAAGCTTTTCTTGGCCTCCATAAATTCTTCCTTCGCACAATTCAGATCAAAAACCACTTCATTCTTTGGGGCGTTGCGGAGCCATCCATCCTCTTTAGGTTGTTTACCCTTATCATCGTCGATCGTTATTCCACTTTTTAGCACTATATTTGTGCTTTGATCTTCCTTGCAGGTCTCAACTCTCATCATCTGTAAGTTCTGCATATGCTACTACGATTGCACTTTCTTCTCTTGCATTTTATCTATTAGCACTGGGCACTCTTCTATAGAATAGTCAAACTGGCTGCAGTATTGACATGAGGGGCATGTCTGATTTTGAAATTCTCGCACATAGTGCCCTCACTATCTGCATTTGTAGCAGATGACCTGACCATGGCCTCTACTAGGCCCTCCTCCTCCTCTGTCCCATCCTCGTCCTTAATAACCTCCACACGCTCCTCTGGTGCCTTGATCTAGAGGCCGAGTTCTGCCTACATCTGGTATGTAGGTGTTCATTCCATCATCAAATCATTGTTGTGACAGTGGCACTCATCATCGCCCACCAATTTGAAGAAGTTACAGAAAAACTATTGGGTGTCTGGATTCTTTTGAAGTAAATAATAATTATTCGTTGGATGTTCTCCAGCAACTTGACGAATAGCACCATAGTGCAACCCACACGCTCAGCCCCACTGGATATTTTGGCTTTAGGGGAATGGGTCCCCTTCCTGTAATATAATTCGAGTACACAAGACAATTGTCTTTATTGTGACCCTGGCTCTTGCAACTAAGACACAAGACTTCCACGCACACCTATGGTTTAGTCTCCTTGTCTTTCTTCAAGCTCTATAGTTCTAGTGTAAGTGCTATCACTGAGAGTGGATCTTCTATGCCCCCAAGTTCGCATCCTGAACAGGTGTTGTGTGCAACCTCATCACGATTTCCTAGGATTCTACCTGTGTTCCTATCATTTGTTGTGATAAAGAAATTCTCAGGTGGGGCAGAAGTGAAGCTATAAACCATTCACGATGTTGGCTATTTGTGAGCTGCATGTTAGCTTCCCAAATATGAAACTTCAATCTTTGATCTAATTCCCAAGGCATCTCATGGACCCTCATGATAATTTCCCTGAATCCAATCATAGACTGTGAGTCAAACTTAGGCTTACTAAATTGCTTTTTCAAATCCGCCTTAGTCTCTGCTAGCATGCAAGAGGATTATCATAACAATACTTAATATACCAAGTTACCACGTGATCCTATAGATCGATAACCAATTGTGCCTTCTTTATATTATGATTAGTAATCTGTTGTGTTATCCATACAACATTCGGAACAAACCAGAACTTCTTTGTGTCTTCACTCCTAACTCCCTTGAAAATCAGCAGCTTCAATGTGTTTGCCATGTTGAATGGTCATGGTGGAGGTGGAGGTGTTGGTGAAGGTGTATGTATTGGAGGTCGAGGTGGAGGCAGAGTGGATGGATGATGTGTCCACAGAAAACCCTATGTTATCACATGGACAACACTTCGCGGTGAAGTCTACACCGCTCCTTCGTCTTCGCTTGAAGTTAACAAAATATATTCCTGACCTAATCTTTCTCGATCTCTATAGAGTCTTCTACTACGCATTACTCTAAACATCAAGGCAATGGCATAACCCTTTTTTTACATAACATTATTTTAATCCAAGTATTGAAAGATCTTAAATACTTACCTCATGGTCCTTTGAAAAATTGTTGCTCTACTTCGCTACAGCTGACTGATGTATCAAATGCAAATTCTATAAAAAATCCTCCCAGAATACTATCGAGCCAATGATCAACAACCTACGCAATCTTGTTGATAGAGGCTTCTAACCGTCGCACTAGTTCTGGAGTCCACTCTATAAGATTATCGAGCTTCCACCTTCCTTGGCTATATGTTAGTTTAGCCAACCATTCGTACAAATCAATGGGGAAGGTGCAGAAGAATATCTCGTGTATTTCTATCTACAAATAACTATTCAACCACTCTTCCTTTGATAGGTGTAGATTCCAGTTTTCCTGCACCGCGAACTCGTGAATCTTCCAATCCAACCACTTTTCAATTTCTTTCTTGGTCAGATTCGAGTGATGGGACATCACACATCTCTTTTAAGAATATCCTAGTCTAAACAATAGAACCATTTGTTTGCTTAGGGGTTCCTGACCTAGGTTTAGAGTTAGTTACACCAACCAACAAATCCCTACAGTACTGGCCCTTTCAACAGCAACCCATGTAATGCAGGCTGTAGTCTCACCCGAAGCAGTATGGGGGGATGCAAGAACCAAGTTTTTGCATCCAGAGACTAGTGTGATGTCTTTAGTGCCTCAGATCTACCTTCATGCAGATCAATACACTCTTAGGGCACCCTGTTGCAACTCTATCAAAATGGCCTTTAGACCTTTTCGAAGGTCTACAATCAATCTTTGTGAGGCTTTAACAATCAATCTATCTAGTTATGTGCATCATAGAGCAGTCCTAAATTAGGGTTCATGCATATTTACTTAATTTGTTAGTAAACATTAGAGAATTCATCAGAGTCTTCACAAAATTACTTAAACATGAATTGTTTACATCATTAATAGAGATTCAAAAAATCGCGCAACATTCAATCAATAATCCATAAAACACATTATTCATAGACAACAAATAGCATTATCGGAAACAAAGATAAAACAAGTGTACACAATAATTCTTCGAAAACTGTATTTATTAATCTTCAGTTCAGTATTACAGACTCAAAACTACCCTGTGCACTCATTGGCAGGGGTCCGTGCACTCAGCTATGAACTCTACCTAGGCATCTACACACTGAGTTGCAGAGCCCTTATTCTCCTATCTGACCCACTTCTCTTCACTATCAATTCTCTTCTATTGACCCATTTCTTATCAATATCTTAACATGCCTTAGACTCTTTAATACATGCCTATTTATAGTCTTTTTCATACAATTCCATGGTCCATGGACCATGGGTGGATCTCAAAACTGACTCAAACTTTACATAAAACAAGGGGCTAAACACCTTTGACTCCTACTCATCTATGCACTCCGCATCCACAAATCACAAACACTTTACATAAGTTACAAAAATGTACCAAAAAGTCGGTTCTTTTAACCCCAAAACTGACCGAGGGGGCCCCAACCCAACAAGACAATCTCCACAATGAAACTTGTTATAAATGTAGAGCTTCAAGAGGCTCATTGATTTAGAGACTAGTTTGAGAGAGAGGTAAATCAATATTATATCATAAAATATGTAAATAGTCAAAGTCGATTGTCAATTCTATTGGAAGTAGTTCACTAAATGGTTTCATATGGTCAATATTGGTTGCAACGTGTGTGCCAAGTTTGTTCCACCAGCCAACTATCGAGAATCAATCTGTGGGCTATTGAGATAATACACAAGATGAAATGTCATCTCCTTTGGACTCATTAGAGGTCCTTTCTCACAACAAACAAATCACTCATGGTTATATTTTCATGATCAATTGTATAGTAATCGTGGGGCTAATACTGCTAGTTTATATTCATTTTCTTGTGTTGTAGCTCCATATCCAAGGAACCATTTACTAGGCCTGCATGTGATAGAATAACAAAAACAAAAATAAAAAAACACAGATTTACCATAAATGTTTTATTATTGGTAAAATGTGTTCCCCTTGTCAAAAAACATCTAAAGATACTTCATCTATAGCAATGAATTGATTTTATTTATTTTTTGATTGATAATCCAGAAACACCAGGTTAAGGACTCCAAATATTTTTTTCAATGGTGACACCCTACTGGATGACACATTTGTTCTAGGGTGATGTTGTATTAATTATTTAATTTATGCAGAGAGAAGGATGGAATATGTGTGAGAGTCAGATTGCTTAGAGTTCAATCCTAAAAGATGGATCAAATAATGACAAGCTTGAACCTCCACAAAATGCTTATATGTTCCTTGTATTCAATGGAGGGCCTTACATTGCCTCAGATTTGTTTGGTGAAATAGCAATGGTAAAATGGTTTGGTGAAGTCACGACCATAAAGTACCAATAACAGTGCCTAATGAACAAATATGGAATGTTTTTATTTGGAAAAATATTGGTAAAATAGGTGGTAGAGTTGACCTGATTTAGATTCGCAGGCATAGAAAAGAGCAGTTAGCAAGTTTTCAGGAAGTATTCAACAGATTCAGATTTCCAAGGAGGAGAATAAACAACTAATCAACTTATTTGTAGATTTTAGGGTAGAAATTATTTGAAGGATGAATATTAGCATTTGAAAATGATTGGATTTGCAATATGAATTATCATGTTGCCTCACATAGGTGGCAATCCAAATTCAGCCAAGTTTCAAAGGCATTTATTATACAATCCATTTTAGATTCGAACACACTTAATGACGAGATAGAAAATTCAATAGATTTTGGCACAATATCATTAATCAAAGAATCTAATCCATATTTGAAGGAGAAGGATTAATCAACAGTATATTAAATCACAATTTCAAGGGGACTATTCCCCGTTTTCTATAACAAGATAGTGATTATTTTATTTTTATTTGTTTTTCAAGGATTTGATTCCTAAAGATTATGTAACAACTGTAATATTTGGTTTTCCTATACATTGTTTCAATTTCAATGTAGAAGGGTTGGCTTTTGATGCCAAAATATTGCCATTTTTGTAAAGAATTCTATTGCATAATTTTTAATTGAAGTATTTTGACTTTAGTTTCATGACATAATTTGTTTATCAGGTATGTTTTTCCCCATGATGTCATAATTTGTTTCTACATATGTTCAATGTAATATAGGAGCTAGGGCAAGGCTAGGTTTGAGTATCAACCTCCCTGACAGTCCACTGCAAAATTATCATCATTATGGAGACAAGCTAATTGAATAGTCTTTTTAAAACAACTCCCCTGCATCATTTAATTGTTTCCATTTGTTATTTATTGGATGCATATTTTTTTGGCTGTAGAAATCTTCTACACGCATCTAATATATCTGGTTGATTAAGTATCCATTATGAATTTTAAATTATCATATATTCTCTTCTATTCCTCTACCAATACCTTTAAATCTGTGTTATTATGTCAGAACTGGACATTAGCACTTTGTTCAATTTTAAGCAAGAGAGGGCTTTATTTGTGAGAAATAATATATCTAGCCGTTGTGCTTCATAGGTTTCTTTCCAGTGACAATTAACAACGTTAAAAAAAACCTCGTAATATTTAAGGATCCCCCCTAGTTCAAGGTCCAACTTGAACATAAAGACTAGTCAACTTGGTTTCTCAGTGCAGTTTCACAACCAAGAAATGCCTTCAAGAAACAAATACAATAGGATCATTAAACAAAATACCATACAATCTGCCTTAATTTTTCTCGTTTTGGTCAACATCTAGTAAAATTATTATCCAATGATATAAAATTTTGTCTTGTTAGATTTGTGTCTTAATCTTCCAATTTTCATTAAATACAATTTGTGTTAACCTTTTATTTTGATTTTTATTTATTCAATTATATAATTGCTTCACTATAAAAAGAAAGTTCAAGGTGGCAGTCATCTTCTCATAACGTATACTTACAAGATTTCCTTTTTTAATGACTCAAGTGATTCTAGCGCATCATTAGAAAGGAAATGGATTTAAAATTTATCAACAATCTTAAATGCTAACCCAAGTTCAATATGATAAAATTACATCTATTACAAGTCATGATGTATTTATTTGTTAACAAATAAGAGATAAAAGAAAACAAGGGTAACCTACTATGCATATACTCCTTTTGTTTGCAAGAATGAAGGAAAAAAATACCTTAAAATTCATTGAACATATTAATGGTCCATACAACTATCATAATTCTCTCTAATTGACCTCAACCTAAAGCCTGGATATAAATACCACCCAGTTATTAAAAACTATTAAATAAGGTTCATTATTTGGAGCCTGTGATATAGAGAATATTCATTTATTTGAAAATTTAAATTAAAAATCCATCTATTAATATGTTCAATCACTATTATATCTATAAAAACTCTGTAACAATATTAAATACTAGAAAATTGGAAACAAAGGAAAAATACAAAATTCCTGAAATATAAATATTGGTGAAAACAATTGTTTGCAATTTTGATATATTTACATTATTACTATTAGATAAATGCACACATTTTATGACTTGAAAAGATTATCACAATACTAGATTTCCCAGCTAAACAACAAAAGGATAAGTTATCATAGATTATCTTCAGGATTTAATAGAGGAATTTTCTATTTAAAATATAAAAATAGTAGGGTAAATGACAACACCCTTTGGAAAGTCTCACTCTTCATTCAAGATTAAAAAAGGCAAACCCAATTGCAATGTTTTGTCTATGTCTGGAACATACGTCATCAATCAGAAAGATCCTCCCCTCAAGAAGGTACAATTCATTTAGAAATTAATAAGGTATTCCTCATTGATATCTAAACAAGAAGTTGAACTCTATATACATTATTTATGTTGGCTACAATTTGAGGGAATTTCAATCAAATAGAATGGTAGAAAATCATTTGCTTTTATTCTATGTATGAAGTAATATTTCCAAAACAGAGAAGATAAATAAGGGGCCAAACATATGAAGTAGCATCTTCAGAACAAAGAAGACAAATAAGGGGCCAAATAGGGGAGGAAGAGGTGGCTTAATAAAGGCTGCAGTTGGATCCCTTAGGATTTCATTCTCATATATAATCATTTCTCATTCTTGTAATCCACATCCTGCATAAAATTGGTTTCAACCACGTACCTCGCTTTCTTCAATTTCCCAATCAATTCCCGTAGCTTTGAGAATATCTCTTTTTTTTGTGGATGTGACCTATCTCCTACAACAAATACACTTATGTGATCCTTAAATTCATTCCAAATGCATATGGGTTCCTTCTTCACTGCATTGTCATTCATCATTCTTATCATTTGTCTTGCATGATTCCATTTTCCAATTGCTGCAGGGACATTTTACTACAAAACACACGATCGTCCATAATGTGGTTCCAACTCAAGAATGTGTTTTTTCTCATATTTTCAATTTATATATCATCATGGAATTTGGAAGAAGTAAGAAATATTTGCCACACCAAAACACAATGTTGAAATGGCATTTCACTGGTAAGATCCATTGCCTCTTCCAACCTTCCAACATGAAAAACAATATCCACCATGCTATCATAGTGTTCCAATGACGCTAGGATAGTGCATGTGCTAAAAATACTTGAAAATATGAGCTAGTTTGGGTTCATGTTTGTCTATAGCATCTGACAAAATTATTTTGAGGCCTCTTCATTGTGTCCATTTTGGGCATATCTTGTGATCAATGCAGTCCTTGAAATCCTACCTCGTACATGCATTGCATTAAACTTTTGGTGAGCATCATCTATACTCCCACATTCGGCATACATGTCAACCACAATATTACCCACACATTTGTATAATTAAAACCTGGATTTTATAATTTTGGCATGTATCTGTTTTTCATATTCCACAATAAGTAAATTATACAAATTGTGATGTAGATTAAAAACTACTCATAAAATCTAATAAATTACAAGACTCAAAGCTACTATACTACTCTATAGAATAAAATTAACAACCTATAACACAAATAATAGACATGCAAGAAGAAACATCATACATGCACAAAGATTTATCTAGGGGAAAGTAGATGCTCAAAATCGCTTCCTGGTTGTATTTCATTAATCAAAGCATGGAGATGAATACATATGCTTGCTCAAGCCTAGGCACAACTTTCAAGTGGATAATCTACCTCTCTGTGTGATTGAATGACCTTAGTCAACAGTTTTCAAGTCCTCCAAGCTCCTATTTCCGTTTTTTGTTCATTGAGGAAATTAGCCCCTATTATTTAGGAAATTCCCTCAATTGGATTACGCAATTCCTCTAGGATCATCCTCTGACTACATGCACCACTTGTACACATTTGAATAGTCTAGAATTGATAGTACACTGCCTTGGAACCTCCATCTCCACTGGGTAACTCAAATTCTCTACATCCAACATTTATTTTGGGCTAATTAATCAGTTAACTGGATGATCATTGAGTGCGACTGAAATCACACAACACAACTTGACCTTCCATTAGTTCCCCCAACAATTAGAACTATTTTAATCTGAAATAACTCAATTTAACTGAAATAGATTGCAATAAATTAGAAATCAACCATACTGAAGTGATCTCAAGCTTCCCCAAATCAAATTAACTGAGCTGAGTAACAAGTGTTATGTGACCTATTAGGTCCCTATACTACTGGTGTAACCCCTTACTATTATTAGTGAAACCCCCTTATTGAATTATTGTGCCCATATAGTCTCCATGTTGTTATTATTATGCCTCATAGAAGCCCACTATTGTTATTATTGTGCTCCTACAATATTATTGTTATGTAGGCTCTAATTATATTGGGAACCCTTAGACTCCTACATATGGAAAGGAGGTCTTGTCATTTATATCATCCAAGAATTGTTCATTTGCGTAACATAAAGGAGGTTTCCCCTTGAAGAGGATAATTTTGAAGTCGTTTATCTATATTTTCTATCTTTTTGTGAGATGGTTTCTTAACATTTGGTATCAGAGCTTTGGATTCTAGGGTTTTGCTGCTCCAAACAGGTCATCGTGGCATTTTCGCTATAACTTTTTCGCTAAAGTTTTAGAAGTAAAAAAAAAAACATTTTGAACAAAAATCATTCTGAACCTTGAATCTGAATTTTAGAACTTGTCTCGCTGTATTTTCGGAGATATGATCTAAGGAAGTTATAGTTTTTGCAAGCTCTAAAATTCCATCTCAAACAAGTTATCATGGAATTTTCACTATAAATTTTTTTCTACAAAGGTTCAGACTCTAAAATTAAAACTCGTTTGAGCCAAAATATTGGTGAAGTTCAAGCCCAGTTTTCAAATCTTGTTTCTCTATATTTTTAGAGATACAGTCCAAGAAATTTAGGGTTTTTGTAAGCTCCCGAATTACATCCCAAAGATGTGACCTTGGTAAAATCATCATAACTTTCTCACTAAGGATTAGATTGAAATTTCGTGAGACATTATAGAAAGAGGACGTGATGTAATTTTTTTTGTATTGTTTTCTGTTCCTGTTAGGATTCCAAGAAACTCTCCTAGGTTGTAGCTCGGAGATGCCTGGTAACATATAAAGTTAATTGTTATTACAGGTTTAATGGAAGGAATGATGGTTTAGCTCAAGCCAGATAACCATTTCTACTTTGTTTCACTTCAGACATGCATGAACACCCCCAAACTACAAGGCTTTAGACCACCAATTGCTCACAGTTTGAGGTATTAGGTGAATATGGAGAATACTAACCACACCAGCAGATGCACAAGACCATGTGATGGCCAGCTGTAACTAGTAAAGAAGTCTGTAAATCTATTCTACTAATGCAAAGATAGGATGACAGCTCTCCTGCATTAGATAGAAAGAAACCTGGGCCACCTATTCAATGATGCATAAAATATTCTAACACAGAGATAGGATGACAACTATCTAGTGTTAAACCTCAAAGATCAAAGACATAGCATATCAGGCACAGCTTAAAACAGAGGGAAAATGGAAAGTGAGCAGTTAACAACAAAATAAGCTTGTATTAGCTGAAAATGAAGACGAGACACTACAAGTGACAAAATATCTACAATCTCTAGAAGTTGAACTTTACATCAAATGCCAACCTTTATCACATCTTGTTTCTGGGTATTTATAGATTTACATTTCAGGGGAATTTGGCCGCTTAGGTATGGAGGGGTCATAATTGACCACCCACCACATCTAACTACCCGATGAAGTCTCTGAACGTGTTTGCTTGCTTCAGTGGATAGATCTGATTTGTTTAGGTGCTGTGCTATCCCTTTAGACGATTGGAATGCTCGTACCAGTGGAGTCCATGATTGATAAATTCAGTTACAAGATCGTGCTTGTCCTTTTCTCCCTTTGCCATGCTTTCTATTTAATATGGTTGTTGGGGGGGTCTGACAGTGACTTATGATGGCAGAAGTGGTCATTTCTTTCTTCGGGCAAGCAGAATGGTGGAGGACTCGGAATGCAGGGGCAAATAGTCAATCAAGATGAGAATGAAGGATGATCGTCAAATCAAGGAAATGAACAGCGGAGATGTCTCGATGGAAGCTATAGACCGAGGTTAGAGCAAGGTGAATTGATGCTGTCAGATCTTCAGCGGATAGATCGGACGGTCATTAGCCTAAGGAGTTGCGTGGTCATTTAATGGGCGCAGGTGGTTTGGATGGGTGGTAATGGTATTCATCGCACCACTTTCGAGCATGCAGCTGTAAAAGCCTGAGATTGCGTGATTCCATTCAGTGATCGACACGTAGCATCGGATGAGAGAGAAAAACTTCTCTCATCGTGTGCTATCGCTCGATTGAGTTGCGGGTGCAGAAAGAGCAAAAAGCGTCGGATCATGGTAGAGAAGGATTTGACGGTGGAGAGTAATCGAACATGTTACTTTATTGGGCACGATGTGGGTTGTTAGATTGGTGGGGGTTAATCAACAGTGGGAAAGAGGCGCGATGGGTTTATCAGTGTGTGAGGTCATATGGGTGTGTTTCTATGATGGGATTGGGGTTTTCACTTGAGGCTAAAGTAAAAAGGGGCTTATTTTGCAGGGTTTAGCAGCAAAATAGAGGAATGGAGGGAAAAGAGAAAGTAGGATAGAAAAGAAATAAGGGAAAAAAAGACCGAATATGAAACCTATTTCAGCACAACCAAATAGACTAGATCTCTTCTATCCTTAGAAAATCAACATTGCATAGCAGAGCTAATAGGTCTAAAGGTCGAAACAGTGACACGTGGCACTTCATACAATTTCTCTCTACTGAAAATGTATATAATCAAGCCATCTTGGGACATTGGGCATATGTCTTTCTTGGAGAATCCAATTTCGATCAAACTAGTGGCATTGGAAAGAGGGCAGAGAGGGCTACTACATGTTGAAATTTTAGACCTTGGAGATTCAAAATTTCAGAGATACAACAGATTCAAGATCGAGTTGCTAAAAGCAAGAAAAAAAATTACTCGAATCAAGAAAATAGAAACACCTAGTAACAAAAATTGGATGGATGATTTGAATAATGTGATCGAAGTTAAGAAAAATAGTTTTTTATGTGCCATGGAAGCAGATTTCAATAAAGGAATGGAATAATTGAAGAAATAAATGGAAGGTTTGAAGGAAGGTGGGTCAAAAATGCTACAAGAAAGGCCTCCTAATGACAAAAACGTAGTAGAGGAGACTCATGATGAGAAAAAAAAAATGTGAATCATGATTTCATAGAATCTAAAATTGGATTGAAGAGCCACCATATTCTAAAGATTGATATGAGGAAGTTTGATGGCAAGGATCCCATAAAATGGATACTACAGATGGAGAAATATTTTGATCTACATGATGTGCAAATGTTACAAAAGGTATGTGTTGCATCTTTATATTTAGAACCGAATAAATTTTTATGGTATAAGGGGATTTGTTCTCAAAAACCACTTGTCACGTGGTCAATTTTCATGAAGGAAATGGTAGCACATTATGAGGATACAAAGAGAAACACCATTTTTAGCCAATTGATAAATCTCAAACAAAGGGGTTCAATGATGGAGCATATTGAGGACTTCCAAAAATTAAATATAAGGTTAAAAGTTATTCTAGAGCAGCATAAGATTGATGTGTTCATAGGGACTTTAAAGGATAGCATCCAACGTGAGGTTGAACTTTGTTAACCTAATTCATTGGAGAAGGCATTCAGGTTGGTAAGAAAATGGAAAGAAAGATTATGGCAACAAGGAATCCTATCACTCACAACTATAAAGATGGAAGTGTTATTTCTCCTAGCCTTTCATCACCTACAAGGTTGACACCACAACAATTGGAAGAAAAAAGAGAAAAAGGGATTTCTTACAATTGTGATAGAAAATACACTAAAGGTCATAAGTGTGCTGAGAAGAAATTAATTTACATAGATGAGGAAGAGGAGCAAGAAAAGGAACAAGAAATGTCAAAAGAAAAGGATATACACTAGGAACCAATCCCAGAGAAAGAAGCAATGAATCTAACCATATCTTGTAATGCATTGACAAGAATTACCACTCCTCAAACTCTCAAGATAGAAGGGCATATCAAGAAGAAAAAGTTAATAGTGTTGATTGATTCAGGTAGTGCCCATAATTTTATTCATTGTAAAATAGCCAAGGAATTGAATTGCTTCCTATATCCAACACAAGAGCGTCAAGTAATGGTTGCAAATGGAGGAACCACAAATTTCTCTGGAAGGTGTCATAATATCAAGCTATCCATGGGATAATATGTCTTGAATAGTCCAATGCTTTCCATTCTAATGGTTGGTGTAGATGTTGTACTAGGAGTCCAATGGCTATAATCTTTGGCTACGATAGCTTTTAACTTTCAAGAAATTTTCTTGAAATTTTTTGGGGAAGGAAAGGAAGTTGAATGAATGGCTATTAAAGGGAAACCAAGAAATATAATCAATTCTAACATCATCATAAAGCTTCTAGAGAAAGAACAACAGGGTGTAATTGCACAATTATGTTCACTAGAGGTTTTCACATCAAAATCGTCTATTTCAACATATCTCCAAAATGTTTTGGACAATCATTCCAAGGTATTTGAGACTCCCAAAGGCCTTCACCTATTCATGATTATGATAATGCTATTCATTTGATTTCAAGGGGTGTTCCCCCAAACATTAGGCCTTATAGATATCCATATACCCAAAAGAGAGAAATTGAATGTATGGTTGCATAAATTCTAGAGATTGGTATAATTCAACCTAGTCAAAGTTTTTTCTTTGCTCCAATGGTATTGTTACACAGGAACGATGGATCATGGTGCATGTGTATGAATTATAGGGAGTTCAACAAGCTTACTAATAAAGATAAATTTCTCATTCCTTTTGTCATGTGGAAAGAGTCAATTTTGCGGACAAAACCGACCTCCCTAGAAGCTAAGGCTTTCTAGTGACAAACAAGACAATCAAGCACTATCTTTCCCTAAATATGCATTTAAAACACAAGCAACCAGGTGTTTAAAGCATACCTTTAGTCCAACGTTGTTTGTAGCAGCCAAGCCTCTCCGATCCAGATGAGCTCCTCCTTCTCTTGGAAACCTGCATTCACTAACAAGCAAACGATTACATAGCACCTGAATAACTCATATAATAAAACATATTCATCATAAAGACCAAGGAGTATATGAAACAAATTATATATAACAACTTGTTGAGAAAAATGAACTTAATTGTATTAATTGGAAACAAAAGAAACCATTACAACCAGTGCCTTGGTGTTGTGCAGGTCCCTCCCAGGGTCCAGCAAGAGTTCTCCTTTACTTTGATCAGCTCACCCACTTCCAAATGAAGCTAAGAAAGGATGGGAATCTCTCCTCTCAAGCTCTATAAGGGAGTCCTAATTTTAGCAGCATCTACCCTTAGGAATGTTCAGCTTTCAACCTCCCCTCCCTCTGGCCCAATGCCTGTATTTATAATTCTTTGGAGGAAGTTAATCAGGTCCACCATCAATGGGATAAGCCCCTCTTTCAATGGGATAGCTCCCCTCTTGATGGGATAAGTTCCTCTTTCATAGGGATGCATGAACCATCTAGAGGCGCTCAATACACGTCAAACCATCTTCTAGAATGCTCTAGAATCGACCACAAGTAACTTTTTTGAAGTAAAACTTGCGCCTTTTGACCTTTACACGAGTACGCACCCACCCCTTTACAGACAGAGCGTACAAGTACGCAGGTATTGTGAACTTGAGGTGCGTACACGCAGGTAAGGTTAAGAGAAACTGCGTAACTAGAGTTAATTGACTTTTTAAGGACTTTCTCTCTTTCTTGGGGTTTGACATGAGGAGCAGAGGTATAAGACTTGCCAAGGAGGATAGTATGACAGTTGATGGAGCCATACCGACTGTAAATAGTCATGGTGACAAATTTTAGTGTAACAGATTGCCCCCTAAAGTGTGAAGCCTGTAGTAGATTAGGGTTTCATATCATCTAGGAAGGGTGAAGTACTTTATCATTTCAAGGATTATCTTGTGGAAAACCCAGTCGTAACCTGCAAATATTCAACACAAAATACATATATGAGATCATATCATCGCTGAGGTAGGCATTCCCATACTCAGATTGAAAACTTTAACTAACAAACTAACTACTGCTCTGATATAGGAATGATTTCACAGTACATCATAATCATAGACTCATGTAGACACAGTATGGATGCAACCATATGTTTATGATTAGTCTACTATATAATGAATACAAAACTCCTCGCAGCCTGGATGGTGGAAACTAGATCCAGGGTCTTCATTTCTACTTCCCGAAATAGTACGATTCTATCCATGCGAATAAATGAGTTTATGTCGAACATGGTAGAAACCACTTGATTACCAGTCGATGATGTAAACTGTTAACAAGTGTGAGAGAGAACCAGTGATGTCAATGGTTCTCAAAGTACCCAGTACAATCCATGAGATGTGAATGAATGTGTTGATGTCGAACATATCACAGAATCCTTCGATCGAAATTCAATGATGTAAACCGTCGTCAAAGGCGAGAAACCTACCATTGATGCATGCAGATTTCAAGGTACTGATGATTTCTAGGTCATCTTTCTAGATAATGTGTTGATGTCGATAGAAAGCGACCCGTTGCAGGCAAGCCGACAACACGAAATCATAGATCAAGTTGAAGAAATGTAGTTGTAAGGACTGACTCAGGGATGTTCAAAATGGATGACAGGTATTTTGCAGATGGATGGTTTATTTGCAGTGACCTCTTGAACACATAACGACACGACAGATGGCTTGGCGACAATTGACCCAAAGTTAATACCCGGAAATAGCTGAAAATTTTCAATGTGGTTTGATCAACTGTCAGGCAAAGGATTTCCCAACCCAGGTGAATGAAAAGTGTCGTGTTCAAGAGTGGTGATAAGGTTTTTCTGAAATAAAGGATAACAAATAGGCTCATTTTTCTCTCTTTTCCCCCACCATTTCTCGCAAGTACCTCTTTATATTTTACAAGCTTGAGGAGGATAACATTTGCTTGATTATAAGCTCATCCTTCGGATGAGTCCAACTTAGTTTAGATTCAAACCCTAAGAAGGAGTGGTCTGTTCCTGTTTGTAATCTAACAGGTCCTTTACTGTGAAATTTTAACGAGTCCAGTATAGGAGAAACTCGGTGTTTTTCAATTTTAGAGAGTCTGAAAAAACTTAAGAAGACTCCAGGGTTGACCTTTTTCGTAAATTTGTGTCTCTCAAGCCCGAAAAAGTATAAAATAATACTTGAGAGAACCGCTTGATCTTTACAACCAAGGAGTACTTTCATGATTAGTGTCTTTGACCTGAAAAGTAAAAAGCGATCAAGGAAACGTCGTTTTATTTCCAATATCAAATTTGAAACGACAAAAATCTGGCAATCTTTTCATGTTTTTACGGTCAGAAAAGGGCTATAAGAGGACCGTCTTTTAATTCTATTTTAACGAGTGTAAAAGAAATGCTCGGCAATCTTTTCATGTTTTAGGAGTCAGAAAAGGGCTTAAAGATGACTCTGATGTTTTTGTTTGTAAAAAATGACAATTTTCCCTGAAAATCCTTTTATCCTGCACAAAAACCAACACATTACTCATACCTGTTTAAGATAGATAAAAATACTTTGAAAAATACCTTTTCATGGTGAAAAATAAACAAATTTACCATTTACTTACCCAAAAAACCTATAAAAAGGGCTTTTACCAATTCATTTTTACCATTTTACTGTTGAGGAGAGAAAAAGGGCTTTTGGCAAGAAACTTCCCATGGACATTGCGGAGAATCCGACCGTCGAAATCGAACGCCGTCTCTTTCAGGTATTCTACAATATCCTCCTCTTCATTTTCATCCATTTAGAATTTGTTTTTAGGCCCTAGATGTCATTTTTTGGAGGCTTTGGGGTTTCAAGATCCGCCTTTCGGGGTACGCAGGTGCCACACTAGGGACCCACGTACCCCAACATTTTCTCAGTTGGGAAAATGCCGGGCGTACGCATCTTGCCTTAAGGGAACCTGCGTACACACGCTCTGTTCCTAAAGGCGAGGTGCGTACTCCGCGCAAAGGGTTTACAAACCCCAAATTCTCCAAATTGGACCAACAATTTTTGATTTCATGGATTCTAATGGATGTTTTCTGGTGTGTAGATTGCCCACCATGATTGGCACGAGAGAGAGCAGGAAGATGTTGATTTGGCTGCCATTAATCATCAACTGTCCATTGATGCTTTGAAGGCATGCGACATTTACAAATACTAGGCCATGCCTGGCATGAGGGCCCATGTGCGCTTTCTAGAGTGGCTAGTAGAGAGATGGAATGTTCAGGACCAGTGCTTTTATATTGGAGGGCACCAGCTCGAGATAGAGCTTGCAGATATATACTTTCTCACTGGTTTGCCCAAGAGAGGCGAACACTTGACTCTATTCGAGACTAGGCCGGGTGGCTAGTCCATCGCTAGTCTCCGACTAGAGTGGTGTAACACTCAGTCTCAGGAGAAGGGGATAGAGATCAAAACTATATCCCGCCTTGAACTTATGGTGATTGCTTTTATAGTTACCAGACTTTGCGGGGCTGCCGCTTTACACATTGTCACTGGATCCCAGATGCGGATGGCGATTGATTGCTATCGAGGCACCATTTTCAACTGGTGTGATGCTGTGTTGGCCAATTTAAAGGGCCAACTGACTAGGGCCAAAAACGGACAGCTAAAGACTTTTGGTTATGGGCCTTTAGTTGTGAGTTTTGGCTTAGAGAGGGTTCCGATGCTGATCCCACAGCAGCTCACTGTTGAGGCTAGGCTTCCCCAAGAGCCCAAATTGATGCGATGGGTTGCAGTTATGGCCCGTCATCCTGATGAGGGAACGGAGGTTGTCCGATTTACTCCGGAGTACTTTCACTAGTTAGAGGACCAGGTCTTTTCTATACAGGATTTTCCTTATGCCGGAGTGGATTTTCGTGGAGATCCGGACATGGTTCTTCCACCGTGAGAACAATGGGATGATACAGGTATTTCATTTTCACAAGTTTTTTAAATTATCTACATTTTTTGTTTGTTTTTATATCGTCTCAAAACTGATAGTAAAAATTTTCGAAATTCAGATGTAGGCCCACGTCGTCTAGCCAATATCCAGCCTTTCGAGAGGAGACTACCGGTTGCAGTGGCACCGGCCCCATGGGACGAGGCCACAGAGACCTTAGCTGAGTTGGAAAAAGACCTAGATCGTCTAACGGCAGATATACCAGAGACTACTATAGATGATATTCCTATCAGGCTTCAGCGCTATGTAGTCGGGGTCCCAGGACCTTTTAGGAGGTTCTTGTGTAGGGTGGCCCGTGCAGTGGTATCATATAGAGATCATCACTAGTGATTGGATGGTCATTTTTGTAGACACATGTGACATTTTGGTTTTTTGTACTTATCATTTTTTCCAATCATAAGGTGTTTCTCAACCTATGATCGAAGACGATGTATTTTTTGACACACTGCTATCTATATATATCATTATTACCAGCTTATCTTGTTAAACATGTGTGATGAAATGTTTTTAAATTTACATGTATGATTATTGCAAATGTCTATTTAACATTCGAGAAGCAATTGCATCTGCTAATGTATTTAAAGACCTTGGAATATGCTGATATTCAATGTAATCAAATTCACGTTCCAAGAGACGCACTCTCAAAAATAACCTTAATAACACTGGATTTCTAATGGCATACACTCTATTAAGCTGTAATACAACGAGTTCAAAATCTAACCTCACTCTCAAACTCCGAATCCCAAATGAAATAGATTCAGACAATAACTCAATCACTGCACTGTACTCGGCAATGTTGTTTGTTGTTTGACCAAGGCTCACCCCATGCATAGAAACTAACTCGTCAGAGGGTGAATAGATAACCCAAGTTGCGTAAGAGATATTCCGTGTACTACGACAAGCACCATCAACAAATCCAATGTATGTTTGGAGAGGCATCAACATCTGCAAACATCAAGGGTAAAACCAAGATAAGCAGAATAACGACGAAAAACACACTCTCTAAGCTAAGCACACTGTCTAAACTAACAAACACACCAGCTAGAAAGAAAAACTAACCTAACTAAAAATTCTCCATACCCATCATTTAAGCATAATACCTCTTTAGGTAAAGTCCATTTCTGGGTTTACCCAAAGAGTCCTCGTCAAAGTCTACCAGCTCATAGGCCCCTTTTGCTAGCTTTCGCTTGACAATATAGGGCCCATGCCACATAGGAACGAATTTTCCAGCACCTAATTTATCATTAACTTGATCATATAATAGCACTAGGTCTCCTTCTGAAAAATTCCGAGGGGTCACATTTCAATCATACTAAGCTTTCATACGTTTTGCGTGAGTCTCGATCGCCAATGCAGCATCACGTCGAGTCTCATCTAATTGAGCTAAGTATAATAAACGCTTCTCCTCTTCGGAAGTAGCTGGAAGTAATTCGATGGCCATTTGAAGTGACGGGATTTTGCATTCAATGGGTAGCACAGCTTCCAAACCATAAACTAGTTGGAAAGGAGTGAACCCTGTTGATGTTTTCACTGAGGTTAGGTATGCCCAAAGCGCTGAAAAAACATGTTGTGCCAATTAGACCGATGAATACCAATGATTCGTCGGATCATGATAACTAAAACTTTGTTGATGGACTCAACCAAACCATTCGCTTGTGGATAATAAGGAGTTGAGCTATCATGATGCAAACGAAGCTGGCCTGTAAGTTCTGTCATCATAACGTTTCGAAAATGGTGCCCATGGTCAGTGATTATCGCTTGTGGGACACCAAACCTAGCAATAATGTGATTAACTACGAAAATTGCAGTTGTCTTGCCGTCTGCCTCGAATGTAGGCATCGCCTCGGCCCACTTAGTAAAATAATCTACCGCAAGGATGATATACGCATGCCCCCCGGCCGAGTGAGGGTTACATGTAATAAAATCAATAGCCCATTTGGCAAAAGGACCAACGACAATTATAGGGTGGAGAGGAGTAGGTGGAGCGCGCATCTTGCGATCAAACACTTGACAGTTGTGGCATTTCCGGACCGCAGTAATACAATCTTTAAACAAGGACGACCAGAAGTAGCCAGCGCGCAATATCTTTTGGGCTGTGGCATACCCAGACATATGACCACCACACACTCCAGAGTTACAGTCATTCATAACTCTTTCATCTTCCTCGTGAGTTAAGCAACGTCGAAAAACCAAGTCCGCCCCACGGCGATAAAGAGTATCTCCAATAATTTTGTACTGTTGGGACTAGAATCAAATTTTCCGATGTTCCAACTTTGAAACTTCGGGCCGAAAGGATTGGGTCTGGAGATAGACGATGATATCCCCATACCACAGATCTAAAGTGCTGATGAGAAACAAAGATTCATCCGCAATGGGCTCCTCTGCCACAGTTTCCGTGTCAGCACGCGGGAAGTCACACATTAACTCTGCAAAAACTAAAGATTTCTTAGACTTAGATTTTTCAAACTCCAAGTCAAACTCTTGCAGGATAACGATCCATTTAGAGTACTTGCCCCCTAGCAATTGTTTAGTCAAAATATAGATCATAGGGTTGCAATCCGAAATGACTGTAGTTTTACGGAGTAGAATGTAGTGACGAAAACGTTGGACAGCTTGAACGGCTGCCAATGCCAATTTCTCCACATGTGAATATTTGAGTTCAGTTGGATTTAATTTCCGACTAAGTAATATATCACATGTTCCGTTCCGAATTCGTCTTCCTGAACTAAGACCATCCCAATGGTGGAATGAGCAGTGGCGAGGTACAAAAAGCAATCCTGGTTGTAGTTGGGAGGATGCAGCAACGGTGCATGGGTCAACGCATGCTTGAGTGCATCAAAATATTTCTGAGCTATCTCATCCCAAGAGAATTGAGCGTTCTGTTTCAACAAACAGGTAAAACCCTTTGTAACCTCGGCGTAGTTAGGAATGAATCGTCGTAAAAAGTTTGCTTTCCCCTGCAAACTTTGGAGTTGGCGAAGACTCGAAGGAGGAGGCAATTTGATGATAGCTTCTACCTTCGAAGGATCGACGTGAATGCCGGCTTTCGAAACTACAAATCCCAGTAATCGACCCACTTCTATACAGAAGACACATTTGTGTGGGTTCAACCGAATTCGATAATGCCTACACCTCATGAAAATTGCTCGTAAATGGACAAGGTGATCAGCGCGATGTAATGAATGAGCGGGCAAATCATCGAGATACGGTTGCACAATGTGTTTGATGTCATGAAACGCATAAGACATCGCCCTTTGAAAAGTTGCTCCGGCATTCTAAAGCCCAAAAGGAAATTTGCAATAAGCAAATGTCCCCCATGGACAAATGAAAGCCGTTTTTGGTTGATCGGCAGGTAGAATATTGATTTGATTGTAACCAGAAAAACCGTCCATAAAGGAAAATATTTCATTGCCGGCACAATCGTCAATTATTTGAGCGATATAGGGTGTTGGGTAGTTGTCCTTTGGACAAGATCGATTAATGTCCCTATAGTTGATGCATATTCTTATTGTTCCCTATTTTTTGTTAACCGGAACAATATTAGATACCCAATCCATTAACGGGATCGGATAAATGAAACATGCTTTCAACAACTTCTCAACTTCTGCTTTAATTGCAGTCGCTTTTCGTGGGTGAATCTGACGCAAATGTTGCCAGACGACTTTAGCGTCCGGGTAAGTCTTGATCTCATGGACAACAATCGCGGGATCAATTCCTGGCATTTACCCATAGGACCAGGCAAACACGTTGTGGAATTCTTGAAATAGGGCCTTGTATGTCTGAATTTCGTCATCTGTACACGAGGCACCTATATGAATGTTCTCAACAATTCCAGGCTTGACTGAAATGTCAATGGGAATAGTGTGAGAGATGTTTCCCAAATTCAGCTCTGAATCAGGATGTTTCATTGGATTCTGAGCTTCTTTGACATATTCAGCTGTAAATATTGATGAGAGATCATTTTCAAAACGATCATCCTCAGGTAAAAACGAAGATCTGTGATGGAGATCTTCCCATGGTAAATCGTCTACACACAGGACTTCACGAAGTTGCTCGTCAGATGACACAACTTAGGGAAACGCTATTAACTCCGAGGTTGACGTGAAAAGTGATTCCTCACGGACCACATTCATTTGGTCGATTTTGGTTGAACGCGGGTTAGTAAAATACTGCACGGCTTCATAGGCAATTTCATATGGACTCAAAGGCATAGCATCACCAAATGAGTCTATCTCAGATTCAGAAGGAACGATCCAAGGATCGTTATAAACAATGGTGTCTGATGTAATCATATGAATATATGCAAATGAAGACAATGTGTTGATTGGAGGAAAAGGAAAAGTTCCTAGTAAACCGGCATCTTTAACTAATCCTACTCCAACATCCTTATAAGGGATAGTCGTTTTACCGACATGCTGAATACTCTCTGAAGAGGATGGGTCGGATGAAAGTTAAGCTAGCTGGTCTATTGTTACGATCTTGCCATTATGTGGAAACTTTATTACTCGAAAGACTGATGAAACGACCGCTGTCATAGCGTAAGACCAACTTCGACCCAAGAGAAGGTTGTAGTCTAGAGGGGCATCAACCACCTCCACATCTAGACTAACAGTTTTTCCTTCAACCCCTATAGGAAAATCCTATAGAATGCCAAAAGGATGAAACCCACAGCCATCAAAGGCCTTAAGAATTGTCGGGGATTGATTTAGTGAAGGAGAACCAAGCAATCTCGAACACTGTATCGACATAATACACGTGGAAGCTCCCTCATCAATTACAGTCCGATGAATAGGCCTGCTTTTGACTATCACTGGGATTTGGAAAGCCATTTGATGAGGAAAACACGGTGTACTATTTTCTAGATCAAAGATTATTAGATTCGGGTCCTGAATATCAACAACTCCTATAGCCGACAAAAGTAATTTGCATTGTCCTGGGCATGATTGCAGCACTTCCAAAGCCGACATTGCTGAGGGTGAAACAGCTAAGTCCTCAACAATGTTATAATTATGGGCCGCTCTCGCATGTGGATTGAAAGCAGACTTTCGAAGTATACCCTTGGCGGGCGGTTTGATTACTAAGTCCGGGTTAGGTTTCTCGATCTGTAGTGGATCGGAACCGGGGGCTGAGGTTGATGGATTAGAATGAGAAGATTCTGCTTCTTTGCCATCAACAGGACTTTTACTACCATAATCTTGCGATCGAGTCGCAATCCTTACATGAGACATCATCAATATGGGTTCTTCACTCGCACTCGAGGAAGAAACTATCATCTTACTCTCCTGCTTTGGAAATGGATCTTTCAAAACAGCAGGAGTTGGGGAACCTTTGACGATTTTCACAACCTCTGCCCGATGAGGGAAATCTCTTGTAAAATGATCCTCCTCACAAATAAGACAAGGATATCGAGGTTTGCATTTTTCGTCATTGGTTTCCGACTTTTTAGTTTTCTCCTTTGGAGTTTTGTCTGCTTTATTCTTCTTCTTGCCTTTCTTTTTCCCACCGGATTTTGATTTAGCTATAGATGACTCTACAACGTGAATATCAACAGAAACTTCAGCAGAAGAATCTCCTGTCAGGGAGTCTGGTAAGGTTATAATAGGAGAAGAACTCTTGGAAGACTTCTTCTTACTTTTAGTGTTCACCATACCAATCATGCCATCAGCAGCATGAGATCCCGAAGGAGCAGCAACGATTTGATTTGACTTAGGAAGATCTGGGATCTTTTCGTGTAACGTACTTGACTAAGTATAAACTAAGTCAAGGTACTGTGCTTGAGCAATCACTTGCTCCTCAGTAACTAATCCAACCTTAGCTATGTCTTCAGTAATCTTCAGTAACAATGATTTAACAAACCATTCAGCTAAGATCTGGTCCGGGATAAAAACTTTCACTAACCGCCTTCGACGTCTCCATTCATGAATATGATCGGAAATATATGTGGACGTCGATTGTTTTAATGAAGTTAGTAACTCCGTGCCATTATCATATTTGATCGGCAACTGAAAATGAGTTAAAAACGAGGTAGCTAACTGGCTAAAATTATAAAAAGAGGCCCGTGGTAACTCAATGTACCACTTGGCCGCAAGACCAATGAGAGTACGCTGGAAAAGACGTAAGCGGATCGAATCATCCGAGATGGAATTAGAGGCACACCAGAGGTGGTAAGTCATCACATGACTCGACGGGTCCTCTCCAGACTTACCTTCAAACTTGGGAATGTCACTGGGCAACTTATTTGGCATTGGCGGCCAAAACGGAAGATAATTTATTGGATCGTTCGTTAGGCGTGACAAGTCTGGTAAATCCAAAGTTGTGATAAACGGTAATTGTCGATTAGGATCCCTAAAACTCTGGGTCACGAGACCAGTCCCAGGAGGAGGATATCCAGGATAACTAGGAATGGGAATCGCATTTGGGATATTTTATCCTCCCGGGAAACTAGGATTAACCGCACCGTACTGGGGTTGTTGTGATTGTTGATAAGTGTACCCAGGATACGGTTGATACTGGTAAACTGGCTGCTGGACAGCAGGACCGTATTGGTACTGTCCCTGGTACGGTTGATAAGTGAATTGTGGTTGACTTGTGACGACCGTACTCAAACCAGGTTGTCCTACAGGCATCTGAACCGTAGTTTGAATCGTAGATCTAGACAATGGTAAAGATGTCTGAGGAGTAGATACAGAGACAGTAGAAACCGGAGCTGTCTATACTCCAGAAGTAAGTGGGGTAGATTGAACAGATGTTGCGGTAGTTACAACAGTCATTTGAGATGGAGTACTAGGTGCAATAGGCCCAGACTGAGAAACTACCGAAGGTACAAAAGTTTGAACATTAGACTGGACTGGTTGCTGGGGTGAACTAGAAACTAAGGGTTGTCCAGTTTGAGATGACAACTGTACACTCGGCTGCAATACCTGTTGAATTTGCGATGGATCCCACACTATGTTCATTCCGGGGTATTGACCCATCACAGGTTGAGGATGTTGAGATACATAACTGGATTGAGGGTAGGATTGATAATTGAAAGGTACATTTCCCGTACCTTGAACATAAGATTGACCTTGGGGTGGTTGGTAACCTTGACTCGAGTACTGACCTTGGGGTAGATACCCTTGAGGTATGTACTGATACTAGGGTTGACCTTGAGGTATAAATTGATATTGAGGTTGACCTTGGGGTACATATTGAGGCTGGGGTTGTCACACGGAATTTGTCAAGGGTGCGGACACGACTGACCTTCCTAGAAGTCTAAGACATTCTAATGACAAACAAGACAAAATGGAGTGATCTTTCTCTAAATACACCTTTTACAACATGAAAACTACAAGTGTTTAGGCTTACCTTATTCCAAAATGCTGTTGTTGAAGTCCGTTCTTGACGATCCGGATGAGCTCCTCCTTCAAGTCAATTCCTGCAACCACAAACAATCAAACAATTACCAAGCACTTGCATTTCATATAATAAAACATATATTCAACATGCAGACCAAGGAACACATGAAATAACTCATTAACACAAGCTATTGAGAAAAATAAACCAGTTTGTATTAATAACGAAACAAAGAAACTCTTACAACCTGGCCTTGGTGTTGTGCAAGTTCCTCCCAGGGTCCATCAAGGGTTTTCCTCTACTTTGACAAAGCTCACCCTCTTCCAAGTAGAATCAAGTAAAGACAATCTCTCCTTACAAAGGCTCTAATGGAAGACCTAAATCCTGCAGCATTTACCCAAAGAAAATGTATAGCTCCAACCTCTTCTCCTTCTGGCTCAATGCCTTTATTTATAGTGCTGTAAAGAGGTTATTCAGGTCCACTATCAATGGGATCATCCCCCTCTTTGGGTGGGATAGCTCCCTTATTGATGGGATAAGTTCCCTCTTAATAGAGATACATGAACCAACTGGAGGCGCATCCATTTCATCAAACCGACCTCTAGAATGTTCTAGAAGTAACCACAAGTAACTTTTTCAAGATAAAACTCGCGCATTTTGCCTTTTACAGAGGGACGCACCTGTCCCTTAACATACAGAGCGTCCATGGACGCAGATTTTGTGAACATGGTCAGCGTCCCCGCAGGTAAGGCTAGAGAGAACCTGCGACCCCAGAGATAAACATATTTTTTACAAGACTTTCTCTCTTCTTTGAGTTTGAGATGGATAACAGAGGCATAAGACTTGCCTAAGAGGGTAGCATGACTGTTGATTTGAGCCATACTAACTGTAAGTGGTCATGGTGACATTTTTTAGTGTAACAGATTGCCCCCTAAAGTGCGAAGCCTGGAATAGATTTAGGGTTTTGTAATTCTAGGAAGGGTGAAGCGCTTTATCATTTCAAGGATTGTCTTGTGGATGACCTGGTTGGAACCTGCAATTTTCAACACAAAATACATGTATAAGATTATATCATCACTGAGGTAGGCATTCCCATACTCAGATTCAAAACTTTAACTAATGGACTAACTACTCTGATACAGGAATGATCTTGCAGTACATCGTTTTTATAGACTTTTGTAGACACAGTATGGACGCAGCCATCTGTTTATGATTGGTCTACATAGATAATGAATACAAAACTCCTCGCAGCCTGGATGGTAGAAACTAGATCCAGGGTCTTCACTTCTACTTCCCGAATTGGTACGATTCTAGCCATGTGATTAAATGATTTGATGTCGAACATGTTAGAAACCACTTGATTACCAGTCGATGATGTAAACTGTTAACAAGCGTGAGAGAGACCACCAGTAATGTCAATGGTTCTCAAAGTACCAAGCACAACCCGTGAAATGTGAATAGATGTTTTGATGTCGAACACTTCACGGAATCCTTTGATCGAAAGTCAATGATGTAAACTGACGTCAAAGGCGAGAAACCTGCCATTGATGCATGCAGACTTCAAGGTACTGTCGATTCCTAAGTCATCTTTCTAGATAATGTGTCGATGTCGATAGAAAGCGACCCGTTGCAGGCAAGCCCGCAACACGAAATCATTGTTCAAGTTGAAGAAATGTTGCTGTAAGGACTGACTCAGGGATGGTCAAATGGATGACAAGTATTTTGCAGATGAAAGTTTTTGCTTGCAGACCTCTTGAACACATAACGACACGACAGATGGCTTGGTGACGAATAACTCAAAGTTAATCCCCGGAACCCGGTTAAAGACTTTCAAAGTGGTTTGATCAACTGTGAGGTAAAAGATTTCCCAACCCAGGTGAATGAAAAATGTCGTGTTCAAGAGTGGTAATAAAGTTTCTTTTGAGACAAAAGGTAACAAACAGGTTCATTCTTCTCTCTTTTCCCCCACCATTTCTGGCAAGTACCTCTTTATTTTTAACAAGCTTGAGGAGGATAACATATGCTTGATTATAAGCTCATCCTTCGGACGAGTCCAACCTAGTTTAAATTCGAACCCTAGGAAGGAGTGGTTCGTTCCTGTTTGTAATTGAACAGGTCCTCTACTGTAAAAGTTTAACGAGCCCAGTATAGGAGAAACTCGGCGTTTTTCAATTTTAGAGAGTCTGAAAAAACTAAAGGAGACTCCACGTTGAACTTTTTCGTATATTTGTGTCCCTCAAGCCCGAAAAAGTATAAAATAATACCTGGGGGAACCGCTTGATCTTGCGACCAAGGAGTACTTTCATAATAGTGTCGTTAACCTGAAAAGTAAAAAGCGATCAAGGACACGTCGTTTTATTTCCTTATCGAGTTTGAAACGACAAAAACCCGGCAATCTTTTCCTGATTTTGCGGTCAGAAAAGAGCTAAAAGGGGACCGTCTTTTAATTCCGTTTTAACGAGTGAAAAAGAAACACTCGGCGATCTTTTCATGTTTTAGGAGTCAGAAAAGGGCTTAAAAGATGACTCTGATATTTTTGTTTGTGAAAAATTACAATTTCCCTCGAAATCCCTTTGTCCTGCACAAAAGCAACACATTACTCATACCTGTTTAAAATAGGCAAAAATACATTCAAAAACATCTTTTCATGGTAAAAAATGAACTAATTCATCCAAAAAACCTATAAAAAGACCTTTTACCATGTCATTTTTACCGTTTCACTGTTGAGGTTGAAAAAGGAGCTTTTGACAAGAAACTTCCCGTGGTTGCTGCGGAAAATCTGACCGTCGGAATCGAACGCCGTCTCATCCAGGTATTTTACACATCCTACTCTGCATTTCTATCCATTTAGAATCAATTTTTAGGTCTTAGTTTTATTTTTTGGGGGGGTTTTTGGTTTTGGAATGCGCCTCTCGGCGGACGCAGGTGCCCTTCGGGTGACCTGCGTCCCCCGACTTTTTCTCATACGGGAAAACGGTCGGAAGACGCAGCCCGCCTTCAGGCCAGCTGCGTCCGGGCGCCCTGTGCTACAAAGCCGGGGTGCGTCCTCCGAGAAACGCGTATTTCAAAACCCCAACTCTCTCAAAAAACCACCAAAAATTCCCAAATCAATTTCTAATTGCTATTTTTGATATGCAGGGCATTAATCATGTTAGACTGGAGAGAAAGAGAGCATGTAGAGGAAGATGAAGCTGCAATAAATCATCAACCTTCCCTGGATGCCCTAAGAGCATGCGGATTATACAAATATTGGACCATACCGGGCATGAGGGGCCAGGTAAGATTCTTGGAATGGCTGGTTGAGCGATGGAACGTACAAGAACAATGCTTTTACATAGGAGGGCACCAGCTCGAGATAGAGCCCTCGGATGTATACTTTCTCACTGGCTTGCCAAACAGAGGTGAGCAACTCAGTCTTGCGGGGACTAGGCCGGGTGGCCAATCCCTTGATAGTCTCCGCGAGGATTGGTGCACACGTGGGGCTCACCATTCGAAAGGCATAGAGATAAAACACATCACTCTACCGGAACTCAAAGTCATAGCGTTCACGGTTACCAGAATTTGCGGCGCGGCCGCTTTACACATTGCTTCCGGATCCCAAATGCGGATGGCAATTGACTGTTACCAAGGCACCATTTTCAACTGGTGTGAAGCTGTGTCGGCTCATATGAAGAGCCAACTGACCAAGGCAAAGAACGGACGACTAAAGACTTTTGGATATGGGCCTATAGTCGTGAGCTTTGCCTTGGAGAGAATTCCAATGCTGATCCCTCAGCAACTCACTGTTGATATCTTGGGTCCTCGGCAGCCAAAGCTGATACGATGGGTTGCGGTGATGGCCCGGCATCCTGACGAGGGCGCGACAGTAGTTCGATTCTCAGATAGTTATTTTGACTGGTTAGAGGGTAGCATGACTGTTGATTTGAGCCATACTAACTGTAAGTGGTCATGGTGACATTTTTTAGTGTAACAGATTGCCCCCTAAAGTGCGAAGCCTGGAATAGATTTAGGTTTTGTAATTCAGGAAGGTGAACGCTTTATCATTTCAAGGATTTTCTTGTGGATGACCTGGTTGGAACCTGCAATTTTCAACACAAAATACATGTATAAGATTATATCAGTTTACTAATAGTAAAATTTTTTCAAAATGCAGATGTTGGTCCACAGCGTCCAGCCAACCTCCGGCCTTATGATAGACTACATCCAGCTGCACCGGTACCGGCCCCACAGGACGCGGCTGCAGACGTACTAGCTGAGTTGGAGCATGATCTAGAGCGTCTCACGGCAGATATACCTGAGACTACTATGGACGACATTCCTATCAGGCTTCAGCGTTTCGTAGTCGCGGTCCCTGGACCGTTTAGGAGATTTTTGCGTAAGGTAGCCCGCGCAGTGGTGTCGTACAGAGAGCACCACCAGTGATTGACTAGTCACTTTTGTAGTCACATGTGACATTTTTGACTTTTTGTACTATCATTTTGCCGATCATAAGGTGTTTTCAACCTATGATCGAAGACGATGTATATATTTTTTGACACACTTCTATCTATATATATATCACTATTACCGGCTTATCTTGTTTAACATGTATGATGAAATGTTTTTAAATTTACTTGCATGATTATTATAAATGTCTGTCCAACACTCGAGAAGCAATTGCATCTGCTAATGTATTCAAAGACCTTGGAATATGTTGATATTCAATGTAATCAAATTCACGTTCCAAGAGACGCACTCTCAAAAACAACCTTAATAACACAGGATTTCTAATGGCATAAACTCTATTAAGCTGTAATACAACAAGTTCAGAATCTAACCTCACTATCAAACGTCGAATTCCAAATGAAATAGATTCGGATAATAATTCAACCACTGCACTGTATTCTGCAATGTTATTCGTTGTTTGACCGAGGCTTACCCCATGCATAGAAACTAACTCGTCAGAGGGCGAATAGATAACCCAAGCTGCGGAAGAGATATTCCGTGTATTACGACAAGCACCATCAGCAAATCCAATGTATGTTTGGAGAGGCGTCGACATCTACAATATCAAGAGTAAAACCAAGATAAGCCAGAATAATGACGAAAAACCACACTCGCTAAGCTAAGCACACTGACTAAACTAACACACTTGCTAGCTAGAAAGGAAATCTAACCTATCTAAAAATTTCTCCATACCCATCATTTTAAGCATAATACCTCTTTAGGTAAAGTCCATTTCTGGGTTTACCCAAAGAGTCCCCATCAAAATCAACTAACTCATAAGCCCCTTTTGCTAGCTTTCGCTTTACAATGTAGGGCCCATGCCACATGGGAACGAATTTTCCGGCACCTAGCTTATCGTTAGCTTGATCATATAATAGTACTAGGTCTCCTTCCGAAAAACTTCGAGGGGTTACATTTTTATCGTACTGAGCTTTCATTCGTTTCGCGTGAGTCTCGATAGCTAAAGTAGCGTCACGTCGAGTCTCATCTAATTTAGCCAAGTATAATAACCGTTTCTCCTCTTCGGAAGTAGCTGGAAGTAATTCGACAGCCATTTGAAGTGATGGGATTTCGCATTCAATAGGTAACACAGCTTCTAAGCCATAAACTAGCTGGAAAGGGGTGAAACCTGTTGAATTTTTCACTGAAGTTCGATATGCCCATAGCGCCGAAAATAACATGTTATGCCAATTCGTTCGATGGATACCAATGATCCGTCGAATCATGATGACTAGAACTTTGTTGATTGACTCAACCAAACCGTTGGCTTGCGGATAATAAGGAGTAGAGCTATCGTGGCGCAAACCAAGCTGGCTTGTAAGCTCAGTCATCATGACGTTTCGAAAATGGCTCCCATGGTCAGTAATGATTGCTTGTGGGACACCAAACCTAGTTATGATATGATTGAATACGAAAACTGCAGCTGTCTTGCCGCTTGCGTCGAATGTAGGCATCGCCTCGGCCCATTTTGTAAAATAATCAACCGCGAGGATGATATACGCATGCCCCCCGGCCGAGTGAGGGTTACAAGTAATAAAGTCAATGCCCCATTTGGCGAATGGACCAGCGGCAATTATAGGGTGGAGAGGAGCAGGTGGAGCGCGCATCTTTCGATCAAACACTTGACAGTTGTGGCATGTTCTGACAGCAAGGATACAATCTTTAAACATAGACGGCCAGAAATAGCCAGCGCGCAACACCTTCTGAGCTGTGGCATACCCAGACATATGACCGCCACATGCTCCAGAGTGACAATCATTCAAAACTCTCTCAGCCTCTTCGTGAGTTAAACAACGTCGAAAAACTAAGTCTGCCCCCCGGCGATAAAGTGTATCTCCAATAATTCTGTATTGCTGGGATCGAAACCGAATTTTTCGACGGTCTTCCTTGGAAGCTTCAGGCCGAAAGGTTTGGGTTTGGAGATAGATGATTATATCCCCATACCACGGATCTAAAGTGCTAATAAGAAACAAAGATTCGTCCGCAATGGACTCCTCTGCCACAGTCTCTGTGTCAGCACTCGGGAAATCACACATCAATTCCGCAAAAACTAAAGATTTCTTAGACTTGGACTTCTCGAACTCCAAGTCGAACTCTTGCAGGATAACAATCCATTTAGAGTACTTGCCCCCTAGCAGTTGTTTTGTCAAAATATAAATCATAGGGTTGCAATCCGAAATAACTGTAGTCTTGCGGAGAAGAATGTAGTGACGAAAACGCTGGACAGCTTGAACGGCTGCCAGGGCCAATTTCTCCACATGCGAATATTTTAACTCAGTGGGATTTAAGGTTCTACTAAGATAATATATCACATGCTCTGCTTTGAATTCATCTTCTTGAACTAACACCATTCCAATGGTGGAATGCGAAGCTGCGAGGTATAAGAAGTAGTCCTGGTTGTAGTTGGGAGGATGCAATAACGGTGCATGGGTCAACGCGTGTTTTAATGCATCAAAAGATTGTTGGGCAATCTCGTCCCAAAAGAATTGTGCGTTCTGTTTCAACAACCGTGTAAAACCTTTAGTGACCTCGGCGTAGTTTGGGATGAATCGGCGTAAAAAGTTCGCTTTCCCTTGCAAACTTTGGAGTTGGCGCAAACTCGAAGGAGGAGGCAATTTGATGATAGCCTCGACTTTCGAGGGATCGACGCGAATGCCGGCTTTTGAAACAACAAATCCCAGCAATCGACCTGTTTCTATACAGAAAACACACTTGTGGGGATTCAACCGAATTCGATAATGCCTACACCTCATAAAGATTGCTCGTAGGTGGACAAGGTGATCAGCTCGATGTAAAGAATGAGCAGGCAAATCATCGAGATAGGGTTGCACAATGTGCTTGATGTCATGAAATGCATAAGACATCGCCCGTTGAAAAGTGGCCCCGGCATTCTTAAGTCCAAAAGGTAATTTGCAATAAGCAAATGTCCCCCATGGACAAATGAATGCCGTTTTTGGTTGGTCGGCAGGTAGAATATTGATTTGATTATAGCCTGAGAAACCATCCATGAAGGAAAACATCTCACTTCCGGCACAATCATCAATAATTTGATCGATATAAGGCGTAGGATAGTTGTCTTTTGGACAAGCTCGATTGATATCCCTATAGTCGATACAGATTCTTATTGTTCCTTGTTTTTTATTGACGGGAACAATATTCGATACCCAATCCGTTAACGGGATCGGATAAATGAAACCTGCTTTCAACAGCTTTTCGACTTCTGCTTTAATCGCAGCCGCTTTTCGAGGGTGAATCTGACGCAACCGTTGCCGAATGGGTTTAGCATCCGGGTAGGTTTTGATTTCATGAACAACAATGGCAGGATCAATTCCCGGCATTTCCTCGTAAGACCAGGCAAACACGTCGCGGAATTCTTGGAATAGGGCCTTGTAAGTTTGGATTTCTTCTTCAGTACATGCGGCACCTATATGAATGTTCTCCTCGATTCCGGGCTTCACTGAAATATCAATGGGAATAGTACGAGAAATATTCCCTAAATTCAGCTCTGAATCAGAATGTTTCGTTGGATCCTGAGCGTCTTTGACATATTCAGCGGTAAAGATAGATGAAAAATCATTTTCAAATGCATCATCCTTAGGTAAAAACGAAGATCTGTGATGGAGATCTTCCCATGGTAGATCATCTACACTTAGGATTTCGCGAAGTTGTTCGTCAGATGACACTTCTTCGGGAAACGTTATCCGTTCTAAGGGTGAGGTGAAAAGTGACTCTTCACTGACCACATTCATTTGGTTGGTTTCGGTTGAATGAAAGTCGGTAAAAGACATAAGAGCTTCATAAGCAATCTCATACGGACTCAACGGCATAACATCACCGAGTGAGTCTAGCTCAGAGTCAGATGGAACATACCAAGGATCATCATAAATAATGTTTTCTGACGTGATCATATGAATTGTTGCAAACGAAGGGTCTGCATTGAGTGGAGGGAGAGGAAAAGTTCCCAGTAAACCGGAATCCTTAACTAAACCTACACCAATGTCCCTATAAGGGATTGTCGTTTTACCAACATGCTGGATAGTTTCTGAAGAGGTTGGGTCGGATGAAAAGTATGTCAGCTGATCAATAGTCACGATCTTACCGTTATGTGGAAACTTAATGACTCTGAAGACCGATGAAACGACCGCTGTCATAGCATATGACCAACTTCGACCCAAAAGAAGGTTGTAGTCTAGAGGGGCATCAACCACTTCCACATCCAGACTAACGGTTTTACCTTCGACCCCTATAGGCAATTCTTGTAGAATACCAAACGGACGGAACCCACGGCCATCAAAGGCCTTAAGGATGGTGGGGGATTGGTTCAACGAAGGAGAACCAAGCGATCTCCAACATTGAATCGACATAATACACGTAGAAGCTCCCTCATCAATCACAGTCCGATGAATAGGCCTGTTTTTGACTATCACTGGAATTTGGAAAGCCATTTGATGGGGGAGACGCGGTGTACTATTTTCTAGATCAAAGATCATTAGGTTCGGGTCCTGAACATCGACAGCTCCGATAGCCGACAAAAGCAATTTTCGTTGCGCTGGACATGATTGCAGCACTTCGAGTGCCGACATTGCTGAAGGTGAAACAGCTAAGTCTTCAACAATGTTGTAATTCTGGGCTGCTCTCGCATGTGGATTGAAAGCAGACCTTCGAAGTACACCCTTGGCGGGCGGCTTAATCACTAAGTCTGGGTTAGGTTTTTCGATCTGTAGTGGATCGGAACCAGGAGCTGAGGTTGATGGGTTAGAGTGAGAAGATTCTGCTTCCTTACCATCAACAGGAGCCTTACTACCATAATCTTGCGATCGAGTCGCAATCCTGACATGAGACATCATCAAAATGGGTTCTTCACTGGCATTCGAAGAAGAACCTATCATCTTATTCTCCTGCTCTGGAAATGGATTTTTTAACACAGCAGGAGTGGGAGAACCTTTGACTATTTTCACTACCTCGGCCCGATGAGGGCAGTCTCTCGTAAAATGATCTTCTTCACAAATGAGACAAGGATATCGAGGTTTGCGTTTTTCGTCATTGGTTTCCGACTTTTCCGTTTTCTCCTTTGGAGCCTTGTCTGCTTTAGCCTTCTTCTTTCCTTTCTTCTTTCCACCGTTTTTTGATTTGGCCGTAGATGACTCTACAGCGTGAATGTCGGCGGTAAGTTCAGGAGGAGAAGACTCTCCTGTCGGAGAATCAGGCAAAGTGATAATTGGAGTATTGGAGGCCTTGGAAGACTTCTTCTTACTCTTCGTAGTCACGATACCAATCATACCATCAGCGGCATGAGATCCCGAAGGAGCAGCAGCGATTTGGTTTGACTTTGGAAGATCCGGAATTTTCTCGTGTAACGTACCCGACTGAGTGTAAACTAAGTCAAGGTATTGTGCCTGAGCAATGACTTGCTCCTCAGTAACTACTCCGGCCTTAGCTACATCTTCAGTAATTCTTGGTAATAATGATTTGACAAACCATTCAGCTAAGATTTGGTCCGGGATAAAAACTTTCACTAATCTTCTTCGACGTCTCCACTCATGGATGTGATCAGAAATGTACGTGGATGTCGATTGTTTTAGCGAAGTTAATAATTCTGTACCATTATCGTATCTGACTGGTAACTGAAAATGAGTTAAGAACGAGGTAGCTAACTGGCTAAAGTTGTAAAAAGAGGCCCGTGGTAACTCAATGTACCACTTGGCTGCGAGACCAATGAGTGTACGCTGGAAAAGACGTAAGCGGATGGAATCATCTGAGATGGAATTTGATGCACACCAGAGGTGGTAAGTCATCACGTGATTAGACGGATCCTCTCCAGACTTACCTTCGAACTTGGGTATATCGCTGGGCAACTTATTTGGCATTGGCGGCCAGAACTGAAGATATTGAATTGGATCGTTCGTTAGGCGCGTCAAGTCGGGTAAATCTAAAGTCGCAATAAACGGTAACTGCCGGTTAGGATCTCTAAAACTCTGAGTCACAATACCAGCCCCAGGAGGAGGATATCCAGGATAACTAGGAACAGGAGTCGCATTTGGGATATTATATCCTCCTGGAAAACCAGGATTAACCGGACCGTACTGGGGTTGCTGAGGTTGTTGATAAGTGTACCCAGGATACGGTTGATACTGGTAAACCGGTTGTTGGGCAGCTTGCCCAGGTTGATACTGTCCCTGGTACGGAGGTTGAACAAATTGAGGTTGAGTAGTAACAACCGTACTTGTACCAGGTTGGCCTGCAGGCATCTGGACTGTGGTTTGAACCGTGGGTCCAGACAACGGTACAGATGTCTGAGGAGTGGTTACAGGGACAGTAGAAACCGGAGCTGCCGATACTCCAGAAGTAAGCATGGTAGATGAAGCGGTAGTTGCTGCAGCCGTGTGAGGTGGAGTACCAGGTGCAATTGGCGGCTGAGTAACTACAGAAGTTACAGGGGTCTGAACACTTGACTGGACAGGTTGCGGTTGCTGGGGTGGACCAGGAACTGCAGGTTGTCCTGCTTGAGGTACCGACTGTATACTTGGTTGCGACATCTGTTGACCCTGTGACGGATCCCATGTTAACATTCCAGGGTATTGACTCGTAACAGGTTGAGGATACTGAGATCCATAGCCGTATTGAGGATAGGGTTGATAACTGTAAGGTGCAGTCCCATATGATTGCCCTTGAGGTGGTTGATAACCTTGACCAGGGTATTGACCCGTAGGTTGATAACCTTGAGGTAAATACGAGTACTGGGGTTGACCTTGACCTTGAGGTTGGTATCCTTGAGGTTGATACCCTTGGGGTTGATACCCTTGGGGTTGCCATCCTTGAGGTTGCCATCCTTGAGGTTGATATTGATACTGAGGTTGACTTTGGGGTACATATTGAGGCTGGGGTTGATACCCTTGGGGTTGATACCCTTGAGGTTGCCCCCCAGTCACGAATGAAGTACCTTGAGGTTGCCCCCCAGGCATTAACGAAGGTTGCCCCCCAGGCGGTAATTGGCCACCTTGAGGTTGGTTAATGGGAGTTGAACCTGACATCATATAAACGTCACCTATACTCAATGGTACATTACCACTGTTTCCAACTAATAACCCATGATCAATGGGTTGAGGAGATGCTCCCGCAAAGGTACCAGAAAGTGATTGATACCCAGTAGGAACAGAAGGACCGCCATGTAAAAATGATTCAGGACTTTGTGAAAACACAGATGACTGACCAGACATATTTACAGGAGAATGAATTCCTCTAGGTGGAATAGGAGTACGAGGTGTAGAAAAACCTACTGAGTTGTCTAAAAAATTGGTTAATGCAAGGTACCAAGATTCACTTCTAGGAGGACTGTAAAAGATGGATTCACGCTCCCTTAGATCAAGGGTAATTAGATCTTCAGAATCAGAAACGCCTATTTCTTCCTCTGGAACAAGTTCTTCTATAGAAATTAATCCAACAGGAAGATTTTCGGTGATAATTCTTTCTATTCTTGGTGAATCAGGAACACTAGGAGTTGGAGTAACAGGTTCGGAAATTTCAGGTTCTTCGCCTGTTTCACTGGCAGATGAAAAACTACCAGCAAGCTCGGAAACTGTAACAGCTTCGGGATTGTAACCTGTTTCTAATCTTTGGTAATCTGGATGGACTACCAAAGAAGATTCTCCTTCTTCAGGTGAACCTACTCTACTGCCACTAGGAGGAGTTACAAGGACCTTTAACCCTTCTAAATTACCTGGGTCGTCTCGAGGAGGGGATCCCCTAAGTCTACGGGATCTTCTCAACAATTCGGCCACAGAAACAACTTCAGGAGACTGGCCCGCAATTCGACGGGACCTTCTCGGTAATTCCGCCACAATTAAAGATTTTTAACTACAACACACGAAAACAAAGTAAAAATTTCAAATCAAACCACCTAAAGTCTTCTAAAGAAGCAAACAAATTTGAAGCACACGCCTAAATAATCTAGAGCGTCAAACCACACACAAACAGTAGTCTTCCGGACCAAAAGCGCTAGTTGGTGATTAGGCCCAACCTCGCAGGATTCAGTACAGAAATGGCGGGTGGAACAGTTACCCCGGCAACCTGCTTAATGAATAGACTGGACCAAGTTCCTCCACTTTAACCGTCTCGAAGTGAAGCGAACCCCCCAGAAAATCCAAGTGAGTATAACCGACGTCTGCTCCAGGTACAGTGGGACCTTCCCTCCACCGTCACCTTGGGTAGAATCCTAGATATTATGGCCACTAAGGTTACCAATCACAACAATTACACCTGGGGGAACAGTCTAAACTCCGACAGCACGCAAGGGCAGAGTAGCAAGCTCCAATCCCCTTACCGGCTCCTTGACAACAATCCAAGGTTTACCGATAAGTGACCCCTGGCTCCTCGACAATGGTTAATCCGAGGTTTACCGTTTGTAATACGTACTGCCTGGCGTCGTTCCCAACGAGGGAGGAATGATCCCCTCACTGGTTCGGACACGAGCTCGTGCTTCTCCTTTAAGAGGAGCTTTCCCAGAATGTAACTGAAACAATTGGATTTGTTCTACTCAAGATAGACTATCTGTTTGGTTTTGTAGTCTTGGAGAGTTAAGTACTCACCTACTCCAAGACCCTAGCCTAAGCTATGTTGGTGCTTCAGAGCCCTAGAAAAATAAAGATTACTAGATTGATTTTAATTTAAGCGTTACTTTTAAGGTTGTTTCTTAAGTCAAAAGGTGATGGAAGTGAAACCAGTGGTGTGTTGACTCGACTCGAAACCACTACAAAATGCACCTAGAATGATTTGTCCACTACTTTACTTTTTCGATGAATTGCTTAACTAAAAAGTTGAGAGAATGCAATCTTTATAAAAGCAACTTCTTAATTGAAGACAATCAAAGAAACAATTCGTTTTTCTTTTCCAAGCATAAAAACATAACCTCTCTTTACATGCACGAAAAAACTCTTTTCTTCTTTCAAAAACAAAAAGCTACTTGAAACAAGACTTTTTAAAGAAGATGTTTTTGTATTTTCTTTTAATAAAGCAAATAAATCTAATATAACCAAAAATCAATCTTAACAACTATTAAAATCTAAGAAAATCCACTCATAAGCAAACTAAAGGCAAATTTATTCTAAGCAATCTTAACGAGGCCAAAACTAACAATGATTATTTCTAAGGTGTTTTACTTGATCACAATCAAATCAAGGACTAGTTTATTGCAGAACCAAAAACTAGCCAAAACAAAACTCTAATCTTTTTGTTCTTTTTGTAAAATGGAAATCAATACTTTATAAACAAGCAATTCGAAATTTGACCCAAAACAACTCAAATGGCAAGTTGCTCACACAAGGAAACTTTACGACAGGCCCGACTTCTAAGAAGGTTGACTAACCAGAGAGATCTAAGGCTGGACAACTTTCTACTATCAAAGTCACTACAAAACCTATCCAAAAATCAAACCCTAGGTCTAAACTTCGTTGAAAACCACTAAAACACTCAAAGCTCACAAAACAAGTTCAGGTGAAAATTCTTGACAGGGTACTAAAGGATCTGGGCAGAAAACACTAAGGAAAATCAAAATCTAAAAGGAATTTAAAGCAAAAATGGAATTTTCTTAAGTTTTACAGGAAGACGCAGGCAACCCGTTGTCACAGGTGCGGCCCCGCTCTGTGCAAACGGAAACAGCGCGTCCAAAGACGCACTGTGCAGTACTCAGAGGGTGCGTCCTTCTGGAAAAATGAAGAAAAACCAAATCTAACTAAATCTAAAGCTAAGCCACCCAAATACTAATTCTCACAGTCAAAAACCAGAAAATAAAAATGATTTTCTCAAAGCAAAGTTCATATAAAGGAAAAGACTCTCTCATTAATGGATTCCCCAGTGGAGTCGCCAATTTGTCACACGGAATTTGTCAAGGGTGCGGACACGACTGACCTTCCTAGAAGTCTAAGACATTCTAATGACAAACAAGACAAAATGGAGTGATCTTTCTCTAAATACACCTTTTACAACATGAAAACTACAAGTGTTTAGGCTTACCTTATTCCAAAACGCTGTTGTTGAAGTCCGTTCTTGACGATCCGGATGAGCTCCTCCTTCAAGTCAATTCCTGCAACCACAAACAATCAAACAATTACCAAGCACTTGCATTTCATATAATAAAACATATATTCAACATGCAGACCAAGGAACACATGAAATAACTCATTAACACAAGCTATTGAGAAAAATAAACCAGTTTGTATTAATAACGAAACAAAGAAACTCTTACAACCTGGCCTTGGTGTTGTGCAAGTTCCTCCCAGGGTCCATCAAGGGTTTTCCTCTACTTTGACAAAGCTCACCCTCTTCCAAGTAGAATCAAGTAAAGACAATCTCTCCTTACAAAGGCTCTAATGGAAGACCTAAATCCTGCAGCATTTACCCAAAGAAAATGTATAGCTCCAACCTCTTCTCCTTCTGGCTCAATGCCTTTATTTATAGTGCTGTAAAGAGGTTATTCAGGTCCACTATCAATGGGATCATCCCCCTCTTTGGGTGGGATAGCTCCCTTATTGATGGGATAAGTTCCCTCTTAATAGAGATACATGAACCAACTGGAGGCGCATCCATTTCATCAAACCGACCTCTAGAATGTTCTAGAAGTAACCACAAGTAACTTTTTCAAGATAAAACTCGCGCATTTTGCCTTTTACAGAGGGACGCACCTGTCCCTTAACATACAGAGCGTCCATGGACGCAGATTTTGTGAACATGGTCAGCGTCCCCGCAGGTAAGGCTAGAGAGAACCTGCGACCCCAGAGATAAACATATTTTTTACAAGACTTTCTCTCTTCTTTGAGTTTGAGATGGATAACAGAGGCATAAGACTTGCCTAAGAGGGTAGCATGACTGTTGATTTGAGCCATACTAACTGTAAGTGGTCATGGTGACATTTTTTAGTGTAACAGGGGTTGACCTTGAGGAATGTACTGCACCACGGGTACATAGTGTCCTTGAGGTTGCCCCCCAGACGCAATTTGCGTACCTTGAGGTTGCCCCCCAGGCATTAATTGAGGCTGCCCCCTAGGCAGTAACTGGCCACCTTGAGGTTGAGAACTGGGAATTGAACCTGACATCATGTAAATGTCTCCTACGCTCAACAGTTTATTACCATTGTTTCCAGTTAATAACCCATGTTCAATGGGTTGAGGAGATGCTCCCGCAAAAGTACCAGAAAGTGACTGATACCCAGAGGGAACAGAAGGACCACCGTAAAAAAAAGATTCAGGCGATTGAGTAAACATGGACGACTGACCTGACATATTTACAAGAGGATAAAGACCTCCAGGTGGATAAGGAGCACGAGGTGGAGAAAAACTTAACCCTGAGTTGTCCAAATAATTAGTTAAAGAAAGATACCAAGTAGTACTTGTAGGTGGACTGTAAAAAATGGATTCACGCTCGCTTAGATCAATAGTAGGTTGATTTTCAGGGATAGGGACGCCTATTTCTTCTTCTGGAGAAAGTTCTTCAATAGCTATCAAACCAGAAGGAAGATTTTCAGTGATGACTCTTTCTACCCTAGGTGAACCAGGAGCACTAGAAGTTGGAGTAACAGGTTCAGATATCTCAGGTTCTTCGCCTATGTCACTAGTAGATGAAAAACTACCAGCAAGCTCGGAAACTGCAATAGCTTCAGGATTATAACCTGTTTCTAGACTTTGGTAATCAGGATGAACTACCAACGAAGACTCTCCTTCTTCAGGTGACCCTACTTTACTGCCACTAGGAGTTACGAGGACTTTCAAACCTTTGTAATGACCCGAGACGTCTTCAGGAGGTTGGCCCCGAAGTCTACGGGACTTCCTCAACAAATCGGCCACGGTTATAATCTCAGGAGACTGGCCCCGAGGTCTACGGGACTGTCTCGGTAATTCAGCCACAATTAAAAACTTTTAACTACTGCACACACAAACAAAGTAAAATCTCAAAGCAAACCGCCTAAAGTCTCTAAAAAACCAAACAAATTCGAATCACACGCCTAAAGAATATAGGGCGTCAAACCATACACAAATAGTAACCTTCCGGACTGAAAACACTAGTTGGTGATGAAATCCAACATCGCAGAATTCAGTACAGAAGTGGCAGGTGGAACAGTTACCCCGGCAACCTGCTTAATGAATAGACTGGCTCAAGTTCCTCCACTTTAACCGTCTCAAGTGAAGTGAACCCCCCAGAAAATCCATGTGAGTCTAGCCGCCGTCTGCTCCAGGTACAGTGGGATCTTCCCTCCACCGTCACCTTGGGTAGAACCCTAAATATAATGGTCACTAAGGTCACCAACAGCAACAAATATACCTGGGGGAACAGTCTACGATCCGATAGCACGCAAGGGCAGAGTAACAAGCTCAATCCCCTTGTCGGCTCCTTGACAATAATCCAAGGTTTACCGACAAGTGACCCCAAGCTCCTCGACAATGGTCAATCCGAGGTTTACCGTTTGTAGTACGTGCGTATCTGGCGTCGTTCCCAATGAAGGAGGATTGATCCCCTCACTGGTTCGGACATGATCTCGTGCTTCTCCTTTAAGAGGAGCTTTCCCAGAGCATAAATGTAATAGTTGGATTTATCCTATCACAAGATGAGCTACTTGTTTGGTTTTCCTGTCTTGGAGAGTTAATTACTCTCCTACTCCAAGACACTAGCCTGATCTATATTGGTGTTTCAGAGCCCTAGTAAATAAAAAGTTACTAAGTAAATTTTACTTTAAGCGTTAATTTTTATGGCTTTTTTTTAGGACAAAAGGTAGTCGAGATGAAACTGATGGTGTGTAGACTCGACTCAAATCCACTAAAAAGATGCACCTAAGATGATTTATACTATCTTTCCTTTTCAATGAATTCCCTAGCTAAGAGAGTTGGAGAATGCAAAATTTATAAAGACAACTTTCTTGGCAATGAAAATCAAAGAAACAATCTCTTTATATTTTCCAAAGCACACAACACATGACCACTAATTATTTCACGAAAATTCCTTTCTCTTTTCAAAGACTTCAAATGCTACTAAAACAAACTTTTCTTCAAAAGAGATTTTTGTATTTTTCCCTATATTAACAAAGCATGTAAAACTATTTAACAAAAATCAAATTTAAGATCTATGAAAATCTAAGAGAAATTTACCTAGAAGCAAATCTAATGAGAAATTTACCTAAAAGAAAATATAATGAGTTAAAAGCTTACAAAATATAATTCCAGGATGTTTTACTCAGTTAAAATTCAACCAAGGACTAGTTCATGCAGAATCATAAACCAGTCAAAAACAAAAATAAAAATCTTTTGTTCTTTTTCTTAAGAATGAAATTCACAGCTTAACAGACAATCCTTCTCGAAATTCCGCAAAGAGACAACACAAAGGTAGGTTTCTCACAAAGGTGGATTTTATGAAACGTCCGACTCCTAAGAAGATTGAAAAGATCAGGGATATCCAAGGTTTTTACAACTTCTAAAGCCAAAGTCACTACAAGACCGATGCAAAAATCAAACCTAGGGCTAGAACTTCTATGAACTTCACTAAAACCCTTGATGCTAATGAAACAAGCTTAGATGAAGACTTCTGACAGGTAACCAGTGGATCTGGGTAGCAAAAACAAATTATAAACAAAATCTAAGAGGCAAAAAGGAAAAAATTGGAATTTTCTCAACTTTTGACAGGGTACGCAGGCAACTTGTTTGCACAGGTGCGGCCACGCTCTGTGCACAAAGCTGCAGTGCGTACAGGTATGCACTGTGCTTAACGCAGAGGGTGCGTACTGCTAGCAAAACCAAGAAAAATAAAAACTAACTTAACCCTAAGCTATTCCACCCAAATTCATAGTCAATCAGTCAAAAACCAGAAAGAAATCGACTTTTCGCAAATCAAAGTATCAATCAAAAGAGAAATCAATCAAATCCATGGATTCCCCAGTGGAGTCACCATTTTGTCATGCAGAAAAGTCAATTTTGCGGACAAAACTGACCTCCCTAGAATCTAAGGCTTTCTAGTGACAAACAAGACAATCAAGCACTATCTTTCCCTAAATATGCATTTAAAATACAAGCAACCAGGTGTTTAAAGCATACCTTTAGTCCAACGTTGTTTGTAGCAGCCAAGCCTCTACGATCCAGATGAGCTCCTCCTTCTCTTGGAAACCTGCATTCACTAACAAGCAAACGATTACATAGCACCTGAATAACTCATATAATAAAACATATTCATCACAAAGACCAAGGAGTATATGAAACAAATTATATATAACAACTTGTTGATAAAAATGAACTTAATTGTATTAATTGGAAACAAAAGAAACCATTACAACCAGTGCCTTGGTGTTTTGTAGGTCCCTCCCAGGGTCCAGCAAGAGTTCTCCTTTACTTTGATCAGCTCACCCACTTCCAAATGAAGCTAAGAAAGGATGGGAATCTCTCCTCTCAAGCTCTATAAGGGAGTCCTAATTTCAGCAGCATCTACCCTTAGGAATGTTCAGCTTTCAACCTCCCCTACCTCTGGCACAATGCCTGTATTTATAATGCTTTGGAGGAAGTTAATCAGGTCCACCATCAATGGGATAAGCCCCTCTTTCAATGGGATAGCTCCCCTCTTGATGGGATAAGTTCCTCTTTCATAGGGATGCATGAACCATCTGGAGGCGCTCAATACACATCAAACCATCTTCTAGAATGCTCTAGAATCGACCACAAGTAACTTTTTTGAAGTAAAACTCGTGCCTTTTGACCTTTACAGGAGTACGCACCCACCCCTTTATAGATAGAGCGTACAAGTACGCAGGTATTGTGAACTTGAGGTGCATACACGCAGGTAAGGTTAAGAGAAACTGCGTAACCAAAGTTAATTGACTTTTTAAGGACTTTCTCTCTTTCTTGGCGTTTGACATGAGGAACAGAGGTATAAGACTTGCCAAGGAGGATAGTATGACAGTTGATGGAGCCATACCGACTGTAAATAGTCATGGTGACAAATTTTAGTGTAACACCTATCATTGATGAACTATTGGATGCATTACATGGAGCAATTTATTTCACCAAGTTGGATCTTCGTTTAGGATATCATCAAATCAGAATGAAGACTGAAGACATTCCAAAAACAACATTTAGAACTCATGAGGGTCATTATGAATTTTTGGCCATGCATTTTGACCTTAGCAATTCACCTTCTACATTTCAAGGTTTTATGAATTCCATTTTCAAACCCTTCATTAGAAAATTTGTGTTAGTAATTTTTGATGATATACTAATCTACAACAAGTCTTGGAAGTATCATGTTCAACATGTTGATAGAGTGATCAAACTATTGGAGGAGAAACAATTATATGGAGAAACATCCAAATGTTTCTTTTGATTACAAGAGGTGGAATATTTGGGTACTCATTTATCTCATAGCTCATCTTATCATCCACCATCCATCACATCATCTTTAAAAATAAAATTCTAAGGTTCAAGCAGTGGAAGAGCACATCGATTATCAACAACAAGTTCTCAAACTCTTAAAGGATAACCCCACTTTGGCGCAGAATAGAATGACACAACAGGAAAATAAACATCACATCGAAAGAAGTTTTGATGTAGGTGAGTGGGTATTTCTATGGCTACAACCATACAAACAAATGTCCCTCAAGCAAGCTAAGAAGGATAATAAATTATCACCAAAGCATTATGGTCCGTACAAGGTGTTACAAAAGATTGATATTATGGAATACAAATTGGAGCTTCCTGCATCTTCTCAAGTGCACCCATTTTTCCATGTTTTATACTTAAAGAAGGTTATAGGTGAGAAGATCCCAATTAAAACAATATTTCCAAAACTTGACGAGGAAGGAAAAATCATATTGGAACCTGAAGCAGTCACAAAAACAAGAAATCAACAGCTAAGAAATATATCAATTTCAGAGTATCTCATCAAGTGGAAGAACTTACAGCTGAAGATTCCACATGGGAGGATGATAATTTTATACAAAAGCATCCAAAAATATTCAAGCATTGAGGACAACACTTTTTGAAGGAGAGGGTCACATTAGGTCCCTGTACAACTAGCATAACCCCGTACTGTTATTAGTGAAACCCCCTTATTGTGTCATTGTGACCGTATAGTCCCCATGTTGTTATTATTATTCCCCATAGAACCCATTATTGTTATTGTTGTGCCCCTATAATATTATTGTTATGTAGGCTCTGATTATTGGGACCCCTTAGACACCTATATACAGAAAGGAGGTCTTATCATTTGTATCATCCAAGAATTGTTCATTTGTGTAATGTAAAGGAGGTTGCCCCCTCAAAGAGGCTGATTTTGAAGTCATTTATCTATCATTTCTATATTTTCGAGAGCTGGTTTCATAACATGACCTCATTTAACTACCTCCAAGATTTCTGCTGAAATGGAAATTCGATTTTTATCTAGTTTGCCAAGGCAAGGTCAAACTAAGATTTTCTTGTTGTTCTTTCAACACTCCCTCTTAGCAACAAAGAGATTATTAACCACCCAAATATTGCTCCTGTGAAACTCAAACTTCCCTCTCGACAATTCCTTTGTCAAAATGTCAACGTCTTGTTCCTTTGTCAGAATGTACTGCAACAACATTATGTGCCTCTTCCCATAAACCCATAAAAGGTGATACTGGATATCTATATTCTTGGATCAATCATAAAAAAATGGATTTTTAGAGAGCTTGATGAAACTATGGTTATCATAGTCAATCACAATTGGATCCATCATCTGACCAAACAATCCACCAAGTATCTTTCTCATCCAGATTGCCTCACATGTTGCTTGAATTGCAACCATGTATTTTTCCTCTGTCGAGCTGTGTTGCAGATCTTTGCTTCCTGTTGTACCAAGAAATCATTCTAGACCTAGCACTAAAAATTCCACCTGACGTACTCTTTCAATCTGATGAGCTCCCTGCCTAACTTTCATCTAGGAATCCACGCAACTTCACTCCATATGTCTATCTATACCAAATTCTAAACTAGGTAGTGCCTCTACGATACTACCTTTGAGGTAGAACATGCTTAACTACCCTCCAAAATAATTTGGTTGGCCTAACCAAAGCTTGGCTCAGTTGGTTGACTGCATAGCACATCTTTCTTCATGTGCTCACAAGGTGCATTAGTGAACACTACAACTATCGATAAACGATAGCATCCACTTACTCACCTAAAGTGGCATCCTCTTTCCTCCAGTTTGTCGCTAGAGGTGTCTCCATGAGTTTGCAATTACCCAACTGGAACCTTTGAAGTATCTCGTTGGTATACTTTCCTTGAAAGACAAATAGTTCCCCATTGCCTTGCCATACTTCTAATCAAAGAAATTAATGCATGAGACCCATGTCCTTCATTTCAAACTCTCTTACAAGTTCCTCCTTGCAAGATCTAACTAGCTTCTCATCACCAATTAAAATTAAATCATCAACATATAAGACAATAATCAACAATTTACCTTCTACCAAAATATGGTAGAGGTTTTCATTGGATTCACTTTTGGTGAAGCCCAAACTGATGAGATAGCTATTAATCCTAGTGTGCCAAGCATGGGGTTCTTACTTGAGACCATATAATTCTTGATTGAGTCTACACACATGAGAATCTTGATCAAAAGTCTTAAAGCCTTTTGGTTTCTCAATATACACCTCCTCCTCAATAACTCCATTAAGGAATGTTGTTTTCACATCCATCTGGTGGATCTTCCACCCCAGCTGAGCAGCCAGAGCAAGGATTGATCTAATGGATGAGTACATTGCTATAGGAGAAAACGTCTCCTCATAGTCAATCCCCTCAACTTGAGAGTACCCATTGGCCACAAATATGCTCTTGTACTTTTCTATGCTTCCCTCATCCACATGATTTACCTTGAAGATCCATATCGAACTCACAATTGATTTGTCTTCTTGTCTTGGGTACACTTCCCAAACACTTTTCTTTACCATGGATTCGTACTCCTCCATCATTTCATCAACCCATACAGGTTTCTCTATTGCTTCCTCGAAAGAGGATGGCTCAGTCTCTACAATATCAGTTATTAGAGCCATTTAGCCAGTGTACAGATCTGGTGACCTACTCTCCTTGTGCTAATTTGAAGGATCACCCACATTGTCCCTCGCATCCTACACAAGTCTCTAAACTTCCCTGGTCTTGTCTAGGCAATGCTCTCTGCGGATAGAGAGGATCCCTCTAGCCCAATGAGTGGGACTAGCAACCTATGTGACAATCTATTGGACACTTTCCTATGTTACAATCGAAATAAGAGACGAAGAAGATGACCTACCTCGTTCTGATGCTATCATGTTCTCCTTTGTTGAAGAGTTTGAGTCACTTGCGTTATGGGCTCGGTCTTGCTTCTCACATTATTTGAAAACCTGCACAGGAGATCAAGACACACAAGGCATCCAAATACAAATAGGATATTCAAAAGTAACCTACTTAACAGATCAATGAGCATTAAGATAAATGATACATGCTCATACACATTTATGGAAAATGAGCCAACAGTTTAATATTAATAGAATAAAGGAGGAAGCATAAAACCAAGTCTTGATTTTAATAGGCTCTCCTTGAATTAATGCCCAAATCCAAGCTAGTATCTCCAAGCACTCCTTCTCCAAGCCAAATGAGTAGCATATAGGCACAATCTTAGCACAAGGGTGCAAATAGACAGAGACCAACCATTTGGGAATGGGAAAAGACGAATATATAGGTATGGAAAGGGAGTTAGTATCTCTCCAAAGATAGGACAAGACCTTAATCTCAAGGAGGTAGCTCATAGGGATAAAACCAAAATGCCAAGTTGAGAGAACTCGACCTCATCCACGCCAAACAACCTCCATCTCGTTGCTCTAGAAGATTCTAGATCACAAAGCTTCAAATCCTCATTAGGAAAATTGCCTTTTAGGGATCATCGTGGGCATACAAGCAAACAAAGTGATGGCATTGTGGGGCTAGTATAGTGCAACTAGCAACCATCGTGGATTTTAGTATCATAAGATCCATGATTCTAAAATTAGGGTTTTAGAGCCATTTCCTTCTCGAGAAGCTCAAGGCATTTTCCAATCAGTGTTCTGGGGAGGATCTGAGCTGCATATCTGAATGAGTACACTACATGATGGTCCTGTTTTAGGCTCTTTGGTGTATGTCACAGGGAAGTGCGGGAGGTATGACAAAATACTATGTAACAGATACCCCTTAGAGCATGAAGGCAGAATGGGGAGTAATGGCTAAGATTCTTTACTTGATTTTGCAAGGATGAGAACAAACACTTTCAGGAGACCAGAAAATCAAGGACACATGTACATATACATATTTGATATCAAACATGAATGCACAACATGGACACATTCACACAGATAAAAGATTATATATAAAAAGATTCGTGGTATGGGTGTAGCCATCCGAATGAGAAGGATCATCTGTATCTATGATCCAAGGTATGGACGCAACCATCTGAGATAGAGGGATCATCATAAATGTAAAGTCCCATGGTATGGTCACAACCATTCATATAGCAGAAACATGTGTACAATCATGAATAATACATAACTCCACGCAGCCTATGGCATATCAGACAAGACTCAGGATCTTGTGTTCCATCCAAACCCTATCAAAGTGTGAATTCTAACATTCAAATGAATGTGTTGAAGTCGAACATGCTAGAAAACTTCCTGACTACCAGCCAATGATGTGGACCATTAACATGCATGAGAGAAACCACCAGTAATGACAACGGTTCTCAAGGTACAAAAGTACAATTCATGAATGTGAAAAAGAAGATGAAGTAGAACACTCATGGAATCATCCAATCGAAGGCCAATAACAAAAACTTGTCATCGAATGTGAATAACTTTCCATTAAGGCATGCAAGCTCCAAGGTACTAAAAGGGAGTCTCTAAGTCATCTTCTTGGATAATGAGCTGAAGTCAACAGGAAGAGACTCGTCGAAAGAGGGCTATGATGATTACCCCATCATCGACACGAGACAAGTAATAAAGTGGAATGAAATTAATAGGATCCAAGACTCTAGCAAGAATTTATACAATGTATAGGTAATAAACTGCAGATAGGACTGCTCTTGAAAATCGGCAACAAGACTCCAAAGTGTGGTAGCATTAGACTCAACATAGGACCAAGGGTCATAACAATGAAGTGGAATAGTTAGATGAGAGGTAAAAATGGATGACCCATACTAGGAAAGATAAGTGATTGAGCGAGAATATCCCAAACCCAACACGAGATATAGATGAGTGTCATGTTCAACAATGACATGGTGCCTATACAAGAGATGTTTCACTTTCATTTTCACCACTATTTCCAGTGAGTACCTCTTTATTTTTACACAAGCTTGAAGAAGATACCATATGTTTGTCATATAAGTTCACCCTTCGGATGAATCCATCCTAGTAAGTTTTACGAGTCCTAGGAAGGATAAAATCGATCTTGTCATGGGGGCATAGCCTTTTATGAGTTTTACTCCATTATTTGGCCGAGTCGATGCTTACATGTTATGCCAATGGTGAAACTTTAGTTTCATTCTCTGTTGGTCGATTACTTGAGTCCAAAAATGGGTTGCATATGAACTTTTTACACGTGGTTATATGTGTAATTACTTTTTGTACATTAGTGTGTGATTTCATTTGTGTGCACTTTTTTATTTTTGGTGTGCTTGTTTGCTTTGCAGACATGTGTTTTTTACTTACCTTGTGTTCCACTCAATTTGCAAATGTCATCAAACTGTTATGTCAATTTTGCTTATGGTTCTTATCGTAGCACACAAAATTTTTCTTCCGCAGATTGGGAACTCTTTGCCCCTAATGGCGAGTTGATTGATTTTCAAGGTATTTTCCTAGGACAAACAACTAACAATATTGTTGAAGACAATGCAGTTATTGAATTATTGTCAGAAATAATTTCTCTTGGAATTAGAGATTTAGTTGTTAAGTTAGATTCAGAACACATTTTGTTACAATTGAATAATCATTACTTAGTAAGAAATCCAGATATTTTGCATATGTATCTACATGTTGGATTACTGGGAAGAAATTTTAATTTTCTCACGTATCAACATATTCCACTCAATTTGAATTCATTAACAGATGCATTAGCAAATTATGTCCACTGGGGAAGCTATAACCCTTTCCATCCATTCCTTCAATCAGATCCTATGACTAGTTAGACCAACCGTCAATTTCTTAGCTTGTTTGCATCAGTCTAGGTTTATACCATCATTGATTACTGCCTTAGAGTGCTAAATCTGGATTGTCTCTTAGATTTTTTTTTGTTTTTTCCCATATTCCTCACCCATTGCAGGTTTAGTCTTAACAATCGTGATGCCATCGCAAGTTTTTACGTGTATAGTCGCGATGAAAATAAATGTATTCACTACAATTTGGTCATGTTGAAATCTTCACTACTTCTTTTATACAAAGTAGTGTTGATGGCCCCCACCATTCTGCGTTTGGATATGCAAAGCAGCGATGATAACCCAATCATCACGGGTTTGGGTATATAAAGTAGTGATGATCCTTGAATGTGTGAATTTTTAGGGATTTTGTCTTAGAATCCAGTGTGTCTTGGCTCCTTGTTATAGCTCCAAATCTCACTCTTATGGTTTTTGATGCTGCACTTATGCCCTAGGGCAACCCCTCCTTCCAGACCTGGTCCAAAAAATTAAAAAATTGTGTTTTATCCTTTATACGTGACATTGCCTTGAGTTAAACGTGTGTATACGCGGGTAGGCATATACCCAACCTGCGTGTATGTATTAAAACACTTAAAACAATATAAAACTCCTTAATTTCGGGCGGAGATCGCGGGTTTTACCTATTGATCACCTGTTAGTGCCCGTGGCCCAACTGTTCCCAACAAACTCCCAACTAAAAAACTACTTTGGGAGAGGTATAAAAAGACCTCAATGGGAAGGCCTAAGGGAGGAGAGAAGAGAGAGAAAGGTTATTATGTTGAGATTTTTCCCCTGACCAGGTCTGAAGACCCTTGTGCCTCCTGCACTTCCCCCATTTGTACAGGAAACCCTTGTTTCCTTGTGTGTTGATGTTCATCCACTACTTGTGACATCATGGAGTAAGTCATGGAAGGAGTTTTGTTAAAGGCTTGAGGTTGGACGAATCCGGAAGGAAGCTTTTCTTGGAGCCTGCGAAAGGGTGACTCGGGTGAAATTATTCCTTTTCTGTACCTTATTTGTCTATAATAAAAGAAACACATGTCTTGGTTCCTAATATAAATCTTCTTTATGTTTATTATATTCATTTTAGAATTCATATGTGAATGATTGTTCAAATTTCATAACTAACTACCTTTCTTGATAACATTAAGATGGTTTCTTTATAAGGTTTTGTCCATATACTGTTGTGTTCTCCAGAATTGGTTGTTTTGTAGGACAAAGGAGCAAGAGGAACTTGAAGAATGGTTTGGACCCTAAAGGACCTTCTCAAATGTAGGACCTAAGGTACGCCCCCTTATCATAGAATTTTCTTATAATAGCATAATGGCTGTGTGAATGTGTGTTTCTTTGTATAGACAACTTTCAGTGTGCTAGGCTTTCAACCCAAAATCCCTAGGGGAACAATTCCCTTAATAGAATTGGCGACTCCACTGGGGACAACATTGTTGTTGTTCCTAGTTTGGGTGTTTTCAATCCAATCAGGGCTCAGCTGCCTGTTTGCTCACTGTTGCTGTGTGGTATGTTCTTGAATTCTAAGTTTTTCCAGTTTCTTCAGTTTGTTTCTTTTTATTTTTCTTGAAATCTTTTATATACGCTATTTTTCTTAGTTACAGAAGCGTATATACGCATGTTTCCTTAAGTGAACCTGGGTATACGTAGGTTTCCTTAGGCACAGTCGTGTATACACGCAATCTGTACATAAGTACAGTCGCATATATCTAGCAATTTTCAAGATTTTTAAATATTTTTATCTCTGAAGGTCTGTCTGTTGGTTTGATTCAGTCTCAAACAGTCACTGTCCAGTATCAGTTGTTAGTTTTACAGCAAGCATCTTGTTCCAAATTCTCTCTGATTGTAAGGAGTATTGGTATTGTTTTTGTTGTTTCAAGTGTCATCGTTTTTTTCTTAAGCATGTAAGATTTCTTGTTGGGAATCTTGGTTGCTCTGATTCATTAGGGTAGGAAGATTGATCTCAATCTTTGTGTTAAATCTTGCTTTTGGTGACTTTTTGTTTGCTTGACAAAACCACTTTTTGTGACCATCCACTTCTTTGTTTCATGAAAGTTGTTGATTGATACTTTCTTGAAATTTGTCTTTTTGATATTTTTGGTTTTTGTTGCCAAAGATTTCATTGCTACTTTTGATTGTTAAGATCATCCTTAAACACATTTCTTTTTGTTGAGTTTTCATCCATTGAGTGGTGTCAACTTGCAAAAGTGTTTGTTGCCTATTATTCAATCACAAAGTTTTAGTCTTGTTGAGAGCATTTTTTGAAAAGACATTTTTTTTGTTGCTTTTGAAGAAACCTTTTTGAAAAACTTAGTTTTGCTTCCTTGAACTTTGTTTTGATTTGGTTTCCTTTTAGTGAATGAAAGTGCATTTTGTTTGTCTTGGAACTTGTTTTTAGTGTTTAGATGAAATGAATGGTAGCATATCATCTTCCATATAAACACTTTAAGTGGCAAAATAGAAATTGATAAGCAAGCAAGATTCATTTCTTGATTTTAGAGTAGTTTTGAATCTTGCATCAGCATGTATTTGTTGCATTAGGATAGATTTGCATATCTTTTTAGGCATCCATAGCTTTGTTAACTTTTGTGAGTGTGAAGCGTGAATTAATGAAAAGAAAAGAAAAATTTGTTTTATTTGAAGTTCCTCTGAACCCTGTAGAGATTTCTTTTCATCGAAAAATGAAAACAAGTGCATGTGCATGTAGTTTGGTTTTTATTAATTTATTTTGTGTCAAAACACCACTAGTTTCACTTCCATTTATCCCGTGACTTAAAGAACAACCTATTTTAAAATCAAGCACTAATTAAAATTCACTAAACTTTTTTTTAAGTTAGATACACCAACAAGTTTTAGGATTTTAGGGCCTTGGATTAGGCGAGTGGAGAGTTAACTCTCCAAGGCCATTTAAACCGTCAAACATAGGAGTCTGAATAGTGAGTGAAAATCCAATAGCATTAGGAAGACCAGGAAAGCTCCGGATCTGGGAGTTAAGCACGAGGGTCTGTGAAGACAGGGAAGAGAGATAACCCCTCTCGTACTTGTCCGAACTTACCTCACGACTGTTCTGCCTGGCTTCTGCAATGAGTTAGTATCCATAGTTGCTACACCTAGGGATCTACACAGGTGGCTGCGGAGGAGAATCCCGTGGCACCTGAGGTCGACGTTGCATCATTTTCAACAGTACTACTGGAGGGCACCCTTGTGAAGCTTAGTGGCTTGCACCAGTGCAGGCTGTTGTTAGGAGGTCAACATAACTTCCTCTGTTACCTTCACTGAGAGGACTGGGCCCTCATCATCGTAGACTATCTTCGGAAGGCCCCTTAATTCACTTTCTTGTATTTTGGTGTCCAGTCTAAATCACCTGGAGTGGAAATACTCGGAAGTTGTTTGATTGGCTGGTATCTCTAGGGACTTTATAGTGTGTTCTCTGTTCCCTTAGTTGGCCTAGCTTTCAATTTTTTGAGTCTTTAGTTAGATCTTAACAAAAAATTCAAAGTGGCTGACCGATCACCTAGACGGTCTCGAAGACTTCGTGGTATTTCACCACCAAATTTAGAGCCTTCTCCTAGAAGGCGCAAAGGTAATACTGCTGGTGGGTTTCGTCCCATGGCAGTTGACGCATTGGGGATTGATCCTCCTCTCAGGGGCATTAGTGTTCAAGCAAGGCCTGGCACTTCCGCAGAACAAGAGAGGAACACTCCAGTTCTTTCTCGAGTTCTCTTTCAAGCGGAGAATAACATAGAGGTAGAAGAACTCTCAGAGTCATTAGCGGCTCCGAATTCTCCCCTACCATGTAGCCATCCGGACGTATTACAATACGTTGGGACTCTGACGCATAGGCCGTCAAGTCTAGGTTACGCTACACGCTTACCATCGATGACCACTACTGGAAGCATGGCTTCTACTACAAGTGCTACAACTATGTAGACTCCAACATCGGTACAAGGGGGAGGAACGATTTCCATCTCCTTTGCTTCTTTGTTTGGATCTTTTGCTAGCACATCTTTAGTTAGGTCTACCTCCATTCTGTCCACAAGTGGAAATTCCCAAACCAATGCTTTTGGTTCTGGATTCTTCCCATTTGGCACCCATTCACAGGGTATTCCATCAGTTCGTTTAGTGCCGCCACATCCATGATGGGTGGATCAGCTTCATTCCAGGGTTTTCCTTTCGGAAGTGGTCATATACCACATTCCAACCCGACGATAGGATCCATGCCTTTTTCTTCTATAGGACAAGGCAGTAATCCTTTCCAAGGTTTGACTAACCCTGGGGTCAGTGGAATAGGAACTGGGAATCCGTTTTTCAGCAACAAGGGAATAAGCTGTACTCCACAGTTAGTTCGTTTCAAACTATTCCTCCCTTAGATTTGGCTTGGAATCTGTATCAGGGGTTATCAACTCCTTATAATCCTTTAGGAGGAAACTTTGCTGGTTATGGAGGCTTTGCGGCCGAAGTTGGTCAAACTCCAAATTTTGTTGGATCACAAGGCTTACCTTTTGGTTCAGCCAGTTCTGCTAGTTACTTCGGGCAGCCTGGTGCCTTCCAAAATCCAGGCCAATCTTTTCAGAACTTTGGGAGCTCCTCCCAGTCTAGGTGGAATCCCCAAGGTCCTCCTAGGTTTCCATTTCTAGCAACTTTGAACTTGCCAAATCTCACTAAGTTAACAAATGATCCAATCAAGTACAATCCGGCCTGGCCTCCGGTCCCAACCAAACTCCCTTCGGACATTCCAAAATTCGAAGGGAATAGCGGTGAAGACCCAGGCGACCATGTAACCACATTCCATTTGTGGTGCTCATCGAACTCCCTTATCGATGACTCAATTAGGTTGAGACTTTTTCAATGCACCTTGACTGGTAATGTAGCCAAATGGTATATAGAGTTGCCAGGGGGCATCTTTACATCTTTTGCTGACTTACCTAATATTTTCTTAAATCATTTCCAGTTGCCCGTCTGTTATGATTCCGGAACTGAACTTTTGGCCACTTTCTGTCCGGATAAGGCAACTCACATTTCTGACCATATTCAGGAATGGAGACGGAGAAAGAATCTCATTAAAGTTGAAATCCCTCCGGAGTACCATCTCGAATGGTTTTTGAAATCGTTACAACCCGATATCTCTAAGGATGTCTCCATGTCTGGAGTCTATTCTGAGGAGCAAGCCATTTTTAGGGCCCAGCAATTAGAATTGATCTACTCTCAGTCTGGGATCCTACAAAAATACTTGTCGGATGCTCCTGGGTCTAAGGTTGACATAGCCAAGTCGAAGCTAGGTCCCCATGTGGATAGTATCGTTCGGTCGGTAGACACAAATGCGGTGAACTTGTTGAACCAATTGCAACAGTTGTCTTTACAAACGACTCCTAACAACCAAGTCACATCGTTTAATCCTTCGGCTTCCCAAACCTCTTCGATTAATGTCGTCCAATCTAATAACCCCAAAGGAAATCAAAGTTCCAATGGAAAAAATAAAGGACGAGGTAAGAAAAAGAACCAGGTTGGGAAGGCTGACACAAATAAATTTGGCAATAACACTGGTGGTGGTATAAATGAGTTTAGAAAGAAAGTCAAGTTTCCATGCAAGTTGTGTAGTGGAGACCATTTAACTCACCTCTGCCCCAAGATTGAAGACGCTCACCGCTTGTTAGGGCAGCAAGGGACTTCTAGTTCTCAGGCTGTGTTAGCCAACCCTTTTCCCCAAGGGCAGCAACTTCTTGCTGGCGCGAGTTCAAATCCTGGAACCTCCACAAGGGGCAACCAAGAAGGGGAAAAATCATCAAATGTTTTCATGATGGGTTCTAACGTCCATGTGGCTACTCGGTCACATGATTACGGTGAAGCCGAAACTTCCAAGGACAAGACTACTCCCGGAAATACCGACCTTCATATTGAGCGACCCCCTGTCGAGACTATACCACAGATACCGAAAGGTTCTACTAAATGCGCGACTATTAATCCTAATGCTAGGGCCACCCAGAATTGCTCCATTGTTGAGGATCTGGCTCAGATTCTGTGCACCATGTCCACTTTAGAGGTTCTCCAGTCGTGTCCGGCTCAGCGAAGTGCTTTACTTTCTGCGATTGGGGCAGTCGATCCAACTAACTCTTTAGTGCTCACTTTTGACATGTTAAATGTCAAAAAGAGACTCCCTCATCATATGGCTTTCCAAATAAAGTCTACATACCGGAAAATTAACATTTTTCATACCGTTATCGATGAAGGAGCTTCCACGTGCATCATGTCGATGTCATGCTGGAAGGCTATTGGATCGCCTTCGGTTGTTCCTTCACCTACCATCTTGACTGCATTTGATGGTCATTCTCATAAGCCGCATGGGATTATCCTGACCTTTCCTATATGTGTTGGGGGGAAGGTCGTCAATATTGAAGTAGAAGTCATAGATGCTAACCTAGACTACAATCTCCTCTTAGGAAGGAACTGGGTATATGAAATGGACGTCATTGCTTCGACTCTGTTTCGTGTCATTTGCTTTCCTCATGAGGGGAAAATCGTTAAGGTTGATCAATTGGATTATTGTCCAGTCGATCCTCAAGCAATCTCTGGCTCTATTGTTCCTTTAGTGGATAACCCTCGTCCGCCTACTGAGAATTTAGGAGTGGGGATGTATTTCTCATTGATGGGTACCTTTTATCTTCCCTCTCCTTTCACTAGAATCAATGTCGTTTTATCATCTAAGGAGTCTCCTCGCGAAGAGTTCTTCCGAACTCATTATTTTTTAGACCCTTGGACCTTGTCTTCACCTATGACCACATTAGTTGAAGGAAAAGTAAATGGAATGGCATTCCCTATATCTGCAGCTGAGCTTAGATATCAGTCTATCGTTAACTCTGCAGTTGACCACTCTACCCCTTTTTCCGAAGAGGAGTTAGATGGTGATGTGGCCCTGGCCTGGAGCCTTGATTCTACCTCTGCCTTGGATTGCTTAGATTTGGTTTTGCCTTCTGAAGAAGCAATCCTCGAAGCAACGATGGGTATAAATCAACCTTGGGAGGACTTACACCATCGTTCATACTTTCTTCCTCCATTGCAGGAAGTAGAATCTAGATTCTCTGAGCTCTTTACTAGTGATGTTTGTACGGTGTCAAATCCTTTGGCTCCAGCACACATTCGTGCTAAAGGTAATATGTCCATGATTTCAAAAACGATACCTATAAACATCTCTAGGGACCCTAACGTGATTGAGAATCTCTTCATCGGAATTGAATGTTCCCCTGAAGAAATTCAAATCTACACTGACCTGTTCAGGGAATTTCGAGATGTATTTGCTTGGTCTTATGAAGAAATGCCTGGCATTGACCCATCCATATTTCAACATGAGATCAAGACGTATGAGAATGCCAAACTAGTTTGTCAAAGGCTTCGGCCAGTTAACCCTAGGAAAGTAGCAGCTATCAAAGCTGAAGTTGAGAAGCTGCTAAAGGCAGGTTTCATATACCCTGTTCCTCTTATTGATTGGGTTTCTAATCCAGTCCCTGTGGATAAAAAGCAAGGAACAATCAGAGTATGCATCGATTTTAGGGACCTAAACAAGGCTTGTCCGAAAGATAATTACCCCACGCCATTCATTTATCAGATAATCGACGAGTGTGCGGGTAATGAGATTTTTTCCTTCATGGATGTTTTTTCTGGTTATAATCAAATTTCTATACATCCTGAAGATCAACATAAGACAACCTTTATACATCCCTGGGGTACCTTTGCATATAGAAAGATGCCTTTTGGTCTTAAAAATGCTAGATCCACTTTTCAGCTGGCCATGTCATATGCTTTCCATGACATCAAACATGTCATCGAAGCATACTTGGATGACCTCGCTGCTCGTTCTCGAAAGAGAACTGATCACCCTAGTCATCTTCGAATGGTTTTCGAGCGATGTCATTTTTATAAAATCCGGTTGAATCCCAACAAGTGCGTTTTCACGGTTATGTCTGGTCGGTTGTTAGGGTTCATTGTGTCAAATGAAGGGATTCGGGTTGATCCCTTCAAGGTTGAGGCAATAGTTCAGTTGCCTCCCCCATCCTCAAGTCGACAACTTCAAAGTCTTCAAGGGAAGGCTAATTTCTTAATACGGTTTATAGCAAACTATGTCGAGATCACTAAAGGGTTCATGTGTTTGCTACGGAAAGGAGTTCCATTTGTGTGGGACGACTTTGCGCAGTGGTCGTTCGATGCTTTGAAAAAGGCATTAGTCTCTACCCCACTTTTGAGTCCACCGGATTATGGTAGAGACTTCCTTTTATATCTCGCTGTAGCAGAATCAACCATTGGTATGGTTCTCATTCAGGAGGAAGATGCTCTCACCAAGCATGTGATTTATTGTTTGAGCCGAGGCTTAATAGGTCCTGAACTTCTCTATTCTCCAGTTGAGAAGTTGGCCTTGGCAGCTGTCCATGCTGTCCAGCGGCTCCGTCATTATATCCTGCTACGCAAAACTTTTGTATTAGTGGCGGTCAATCCATTTCAATTTGTCCTCAGTAAGCGAGTGATTGGGGGCAAATATAATCGATGGATAGTCATTTAGCAAGAATTTGATCTCGAGTTCTTTTCTGCCAAGTCTAAGAAATCCATGGTTTTCGCTGAGCTAATTTCTGAGCTGCCTTGTGGAGAGGATACTGTTTATGAGGAAAGTTTTCCCGACAAACATTTATTCCTCATCTCTTCACTCGACCCTTGGTATGGAGATATCATTGTCTATCTCCAGACTTCAAAGTTTCCCTCTACTTTCTCCAAGAATGAACGTCAAAAATTATGTCACCTGGCTAAAAATTATGTTATCATTGGTGACACATTATATCGTCGAGGGGTTGATTCAATCCTTCGGCACTATTTAACCTTAAGGAAGCAGATTCAATGCTAAATGACTGCCACAGTGGAGCTTGTGGTGGTCATCTATCATGGCTTGCTATAGCCCAGCGCATCTTACGTGCCGGCTATTTTTGGCCTTCGCTCTTTAAAGACTATGTGGAAGCGGTCAAACGCTGTCACCCCTATCAAATTTTTACTTGGAAGATGCGTGCGCATCCAGCTCCTCTTTTTCCCGTTGTCATCGTTGGTCCCTTTACTATGTGGGATATTGATTTTACAACTTGTAATTGGCCTTCAACGGTGAATCACGGGTACATTATCGTGGCCGTAGACTACTTTACAAAGTGGGCCGAGGCCATGCCCACTTATAAAAACGATAGTGACATGGCAGCATTATTCTTTTTTAATCAGGTTATCTCAAGATTCAGTATCCCGAGAGAGATTGTCACTAATCATGGTAGTCATTTCCAGAATCAACTGATGTCTGAATTGGCCCTCAAATTGGGTTTCCAGCAGGAGCATTCGTCTCCTTATTATCCTCAGGCCAATGGACAGGTCGAGGTAGTCAATAAAACTCTTAAGACGATCCTCCAACGGACAATCGACAAAAATCGGTCCAATTGGAATGTTATGTTGTATTCGGCTCTTTGGGCATACCGAACCTCCGTAAAGACTGCTACTATTTTTACACTGTTTTAGTTGGTTTATGCGATGGAATCTATCTTTCCGGTTGAATGTGAAATTCCATCGCTTAATTTAGCTGTTGAGCTCCTTCCAGAGACTTCGAGTCTTGAAGAGCGCCTCCTTCACTTATAACATCTCGATGAGTAGCGTCGAGATGCTGCCACGATGAATGAGGCTCATAAGAAAAGGGTTAAAATGCAGTATGATAAATCTATCCATCCTCGAGTCTTTTCTGAAGGTGACCTTGTCTTGGTGTATGACCAAGATAAAGACACCTTGGGGACAGGCAAGTTTAAGCCTATGTGGTACGGTCCTTTCATTATTAAACGAGTTTTAGAAAAAGGGTCGTATGAGTAATTGATTTTGAGGGAAACAAGCTGGCGGAGCCTCGAAACGGGCTCTACCTAAAGAAGTACTTTGCTTAAGTAGGAGTTAGGCAATGGCTTCTTTGTACATTATGTATATTTGTGCATATATCATCAAGAGTTTTTTGATATCAACATTTTTTGGTCTGCTGTGGCAGGTGTTGATGGATGACTTGGTCTATTTTGGATTCGCCGATGGTGCTAGTCGGCACACTCGGAATCTCGCTTCCGCAGCTTGGGTACTCTATTATCCACCTGGTCAATTGATGGTATCAAGAGGCATATGCATCGGTCCCGCTTCAAATAATATGGCTGAGTATACTGCCGTTATTAATTTACTATCCGAGGCAATTTCTCATGAGATCGACTCGTTGGTAGTTTATCTTGATTCTTAATTGATAGTGTCACAGTTAAACAACATTTATTGGGTAAGGGATCCATGTTTATATCACCAGTATTTAAGGGTGAGGTTGTTGCAAATATCATTTACTTATATTAATTATTTGCACATTTTAAGATCTCATAATTGGTTAGCTGATTCTATCGCTAATCAAGCATTAGACTGGCACATCAATCATTCATCACAATAAAATCAAGCATCAAAAAGTCAAATTGTATATATATATATATATATATATATATATATATATATATATATATATATATATATATATATATATATCTATATATATATCATAAAGTTTCTCGAGTGTATATATGTTTGTCCAAAAAATATACAAAATTGGGACTCAAATGCCCATAATCATGTCCGGCATATCTAATGCCCCAGCTCAGGATGAGCGGCTAAGTAGGTAACTATCGCATTGGCCACATGCCGAAAAGTGCGAACCCAGTCACGTGGCATGCCAACCACATGACGCTGCATATCCTCAGGAAGGTCCTCTATGGCATCCATCGGTACTCGGCAGATCAGTCTTGCCAAGTGTCGTTGGACGTTATGTAGAGTTCGCTCTGTATTAGTAGCCGCCTCTTCGGCTCCTCGGCCGCGCTGTCCATGCCGCGGGAACCCATTTGGTCATACCGGCCCAATATCTGGAACATGATCATCATATTAGTCATTTGAATCCCATCAAAAATATTTTTCAAAATTCATCATTATATTTTAAAAATCCAAAAAAATCATAAAATCAAAAATCCTTACCAATGTCGCCCCATGTTGCGTTCAGTGGTAATGCTAGATCAGGATCTCCTTGGAAATCAAACCCAGCATAGGGGTAGTCATCTATGGCGATGATCTTCTGATCCCACCAGGTGAAGAAGTCATCGTCAAATGCGGTCCGTGGGACCTCCCCACCCCCTAGACATTTCATCAGGTCAGCCCACCGGCCCATGTGTGGATCTCGTGGGGTGCTGATGGAAACTGCTACCCTAGGGCGGAGTGCGGGGACCTTCTCGAAAAAGAAAGAACACAAGATAGTCCCATATCCAAAGTTTTTGGTCTGTCCCCTCTTGATAGAAGTGAGCTGGCTCTTCATGTTGGCTAGAAGAGGAGTACACCAGTCAAATACAGTGGTGAGACAGTCAACTGCAACACTCATGGTTAGCCGTGATGCCTGATGCAGAGAGGCCGATATGTTCACTCGAGCTATGGTGAAAATGATTATCCTCAGTGATAAACTCGCCACATGTGTGATGGAAATCTGGCTCCCAACCTTCTTGGGATGTCTCGGGAAATATATCTATACGTAGTCCTCGATCGTGAGACTACTCCGTGTCCTGCCCCAGTAATGTACTACGTCTCCCCTTCGGGAAAGGCCCGTGATGAAATAGATATCCTCCACTTCTATCCTAAGTGGCATCTGGTCAATCATAATGGAATCCTCCTCGACATCCCAATAATCAATGAGCATCTCAAGCAGACGTGTGTTTGCTTTCATATTCGGCAGTTTGAAGAATTTAAGCAAACCACATCCCCGTAGGGCTTCCAAAGCATCAGGATCATTCATGACTTCATTATCCATCGCTGCATGCTCTCTTTCTCGCCAGGTGACCGGAATTCTGGCAAAAAATGATTTTCAACTGTTAGTTTTTTGGTTAAAAATGTTCGCGGCGTATATGCGGGTCCTGATGCACACAGTTGCGTATAAGGCCCGCGTATATGCTGCGGTGAAATTTTTAGCGAAACATTCAACGGTGAAACATCAATTAAAAATATTAGAACTAGTCACAATCAATTGCAAGATAAGTATAAGAGTTACCTGGAGGTTTTTCAATAATTTGAGCGGTTGAATTTGGTGTACAGGAAGTTTGCTCCTTTTGCTCCAACTCTTTGCTCTCAAACTCAAATGGTGAAAATGGTGAGTCCAAAATCTCTTTTATAGGTTTTGAAAAATGATTTTTTTTTTCAAAATTTTATTTTATTTGGCCTCATGTGACTTTTAACTTGGGAGCTTGGAATGTCGAGAATGGTTTGATTTTGAGGACATTTTGGACATTTTTTCGACAGTTTCGAGGCGGTTCCATGACTGTCGACCCATCATGGCAGGTATCGTTTTCTCACTGGCATATAGGTTAGGGACACCATTTTTCCGTTGCATTATGCATACTAGCCTCCATTTGTCGATACATCTGCCATAGGGTTGATCCCATCGTGTTATGGTTCGTAAACCATATTCACTCGCCGATTCTTTAAATCATGACACGATGGTAGAGACATCCTTTACATGGGCATTATAGTTAGCACCTCACTGACATTTTTTGCCCATGCTGCTCCGATTTGAGTAGGCTCGGGAGTCCTCTGTAGTCCCACCATGACTTATGTGTGGAAGACTCTTTCCTCTTTGCTGCTTCAACTCGTTCTGGCCTTATACCCTAGAGGCTCCTTTGTGTTGAGTTTTACTACTGCATTGCTTGTTGACCACTTGCACCTTTTGGCCTAGATCCGGCTTCACTTGGACTCGTGTTTAAGCCAACTTTTGACCATGACGACTGCAAAATCAACCTTGCATACCTTTGACTTTTGTAGCTTGACACACCTTGACCCTTGGAAGGAATGCACCTTTAAGTGTCACTGACCAGTTTTCACCTCCCTACATTGAGCATAGGAATGTTCCATTCCCAGGAACTAGATCATCTGTTTCACTGACACTCATTCTTTCCACTATACCATAGCATTCTTTTATTCTTTTTCAAGCTTAACAGAAAAAGACAAAAAAAATTAAATATTCCAAAAAAGAGCGGGAACGGGATAGTATTTCCATTTATTGTTCGCAGCTAGAGTCAGTCGTGTCGCCCTTGAACAAAGCACTCAAAGCAAAGTCTCCTCCATTTGGGCAGGATTTAGTTTGACTTAGGTATGTCGTAACCTTGTTATTGAGTCAGTTCTCCCCCGATTGGTTATCTCTTCCAATCATATGGAGGGTTCTTTCGTGCCTCCTGCATGAAGAACTTATACACAGTCATCATATGCTGCCACATAGTCACATTGAGTCGTGCTTTTGTTCAAGGGAAGTTAGCCTGAGTCGGCCTCTCTGCAGTGTCTCTTGACTCATTTTTCAGTCGGCCATCCCTGGTTGTTAGTATCATGTCTATCATCACATCAACTATATTGGTCCTTTACTCGTGCTGGTTTGAGAAGGTCTCCATTGACTTCTTGCTGGCAGGTCTTGTCCTTATCGACGACGACACCTTGCTCTGAGGACAGGCCTAGAGCTGCACCCTGGCCCTATTTTCATTATTGATAGGTCACCTTGTGCTCAGCATCGATCAATATCATGGGTCTTTGACTGAGTGGTTTACTCTGTGTTCGATATCATCTTACATTATCACACATTGGGATTCGTGCAGTACCTTGGTTTCCATTTGACCCTATTGGTGGATACCTCGCCTCTGTGTCAACTTCCATTATTGGTTGCTTCAGAGGGTTTCTGTCGTGCGCTAGCCACATCTTCTATATGCCGGAAACATACTTCGGTAGGGTTACTACATCTCTTTCATATGATTCCTTCCACATTATTGGCTTACGGGTTACACTCGCGCTAGATTGATGAAGGATGCCTTTATGCCTTCCTTCTAGCAGATCTTTCCCTATCGACTCTGACTCATTGCTCTGGGGCAAAGATCTAGAGTCCATTTGGCAGTACCTTGGGGTTTGCAGTCATTAGTGGCAGATGCTTCGCTATCGATAGTGGGAAACCATCATTGTCTCCTGATCGATAGATTCTTACAGGTGTTCGACTCCAACTCATCTATTCACACTTGTTAGATTGTACTGGGTACCTTGACGCTCATTACCATTATCGGTGAGTAGTCTCGTGTTTTTTAACGGTATACATCAATGACCAATAATCAAACGATTTCTAACATGGTCGACTTCAAATCATTTATTCCCATGGTGTAGAAATGTACCACGGTGATCGGTGAAGACCTCAGGTTGTCTCAGCATTCATTGGTTCACTTGACAGTTGCTCCTGCTACTACTAGTTGATACCACTCCACCTTATATGTTGCACCCAGTCATGGCAACATTCTATATGCTGGCACCTGAGTTTGCAGTGTAGTACCATCCTATTCCATCATGTTCAGTTGGTATCTTTTGGGATCAGTCTTTGATATCAGTGATCCTTTGCATCTTTTAGCATCATTGACAATCTTATATGTGATATTTAGACATGTACTTGTTCGATCATGATCAGATGATCCGTTATGTATTTTCCAGTCATTTATACTTGTATACTTAGTGGATCTGCTTGTACTTGATATGCGGACATGCTTTACTTTTTCTGAGCATGGGTATGCCCACCTCAGACAGTGTTTCTTTCTGATCTCCTTTTGTGGCTTGGCAGGCTGAATTCTGGTGAAGTCCTTCTCGGTTTTTGACAGATTTCCTTTCCATGTACTTGCTTAACACATTTTGGCCATCATGTACCCCTTCTGACCTCATATATTAGGGGGCATCTGTTATAGCTCCAAATCTCACTCTTATGGTTTGTGATGTTGCACTTATGGCCTAGGGAAACCCCTCCTTCCAGACCTGGTCCAAAAATTTTAAAAACAATGTTTTATCCCTTATACACGACATTTCCCTGAGTTAAATGCGTGTATACGTGGGTAGGCATATACCCAACCCGTGTGTATGTATTAAAACACTTAAAAAAATATAAAACTCCTTAATTTCTGGCGGAGATCACGTGTTTTACCTGCTGATCACCTGTTAGTGCTCGTGGCCCAACTGTTCCCAACCAACTCCCAACTAAAAAACTACTTTGGGAGAGGTATAAAAAGACCTCAATGGGAAGGCCTAAGGGAGGAGAGAAGAGAGAGAAAGGTTATTATGCTGAGATTTTTCCCCTGACTAGGTCTGAAGACCCTTGTGCCTCCTGCACTTCGCCCATTTGTATAGGAAACCCTTGTTTCCTTGTGTGTTGATGTTCATCCACTACTTGTGACATCATGGAGTAAGTCATGGAAGGAGTTTTGTTAAAAGCTTGAGGCTAGATGAATCCGGAAGGAAGCTTTGCTTGGAGCCTGCGAAAGGGTGACTCAGGTGAAATTATTCCTTTTTTGTACTTTATTTGTCTATAATAAAAGAAACACATGTCTTGGTTCCTGATATAAATCTTCTTTATGTTTATGATATTCATGTTAGAATTCATATGTGAATGGTTGTTTAAATTTCATAACTAACTACCTTTATTTATAACATGAAGATGGTTTCTTTATAAGGTTTTGTCCATATACTGTTGTGTTCTCTGGAATTGGTTTTTTTGTAGGACAAAGGAGCAAGAGGAACTTGAAGAAGGGTTTGGACCCTAAAGGAACTTCTCAAACGTAGGACCTAAGGTACGCCCCCTTATCATAGAATTTTCTTATAATAGCATAATGGCTATGTGAATGTGTGTTTTTCTGTATAGACAACTTTCATTTTGCTATGGTTTCAACCCAAAAGCCCTAGGGGAACAATTCCCTTAACACCCCCGAGGTATTTTCCCATCTTATATGCTTAGATTTTTTTGTTCTTTTATTGATTGACTTGATTAATTTTCAAAATTTGTCCCATTAGCTTCGAAGTGAAATCTAACTAATTTCTAGTGTTTATGTTCATTGGTCATTATTTGTTGCTTGTTGGTGTCATTAGGATGATGGTTTTCTGATTGATTGAGTGTTGTTTTCTATAGAAATCATTCAAAACATCGTTTTGCATTTGTTTTAGCTTGTATTTCAAAATTTACGTTTTGTGAAAATGCATTAGATTAGTTGCATTGAAATGTTATTTTTTGAGATTCATCATTGAAATAGATCACACTTTTCAATGATTGAAAGCTAAAAATTGTATTAGGTGCATTAAATCATTCAAAAGAAAAATAAAAGTATAATTCATATAAGTGCATCTTAGTAAAGTTCAAATATTTTTTTTTTCAAAAAGTTGCATTTAGGATAGTGAAAAGTGATTTTTTTTTTTTTTTTTACTTTTGGCATTACGTTTCGAAGACAAAAGTGAAAGTTAATGGAAAGAATTTTTGCGTGATGTGTTTTGTTTGATGCATTATTGATTGAAATTTCTTCCCTTGATTAGTCTAGCTTTCTTTGAAACAAAAAGTTTTCGTTTTCGCATATAGTTGCATCATAGGAGTTTAGGTGACATCATTTTGAGCCTTAAAACTGAAACATAATTGAAGACAAACATTAAAACTTACCTCAATTAACTTAAGGATCATTTGGAACTTAATGCAAATATCTAGAGGTCTAGGCTAGAGACATGTTCTGACATCTTTAAACATAGTAGTTGTCGTTAACTGCCTGTGTTTTATCCCGGTGGTGAAATCTCATCCCAGTATGGAAGTATATAGAAGGTTCTCTAGTACTTTCGGGTATATCAGAGGCACTTCAGTATCATAAGTATATAGGGATGCTCTCATCGAACGGTTCTACATTAGACAGTGCTAACACAAACTTGTGCTCCCCGTACCATCTAGTATATATTGGGAGACCCCATTAGTTTGTTATCCTTTAGCCATAGGTAACCGAGTCAGCCGCCTTGTAAATGTGATACACCGAACACATTATTCGAGGAGATTGGCCATCGTACGTTAAGTCCTTGGTTTCAGTTGGGGTTTATATTGTGGTTCACAGATACTTGGTAAACTTTTTTCTTAGATTACCCCTTTCTTATTTATTTTTGTTAAAGTTCTAAATAAATTATGACCGCAGAAAAACATCCTTCTTGTTGAAATATTCCTTAGTAGATCTTAGGTTGATACCAATGGCATTATTTCCTAAGTCTACCAGTCAAGGAAACCCCTATAATGGGAATCCTAGTCCTTTTCCTTCTTTATGAAATGTTGGTGCTCCCTATATGGAAACATTTTCCCTTCCTATATTGACCATTGGTTTGCCAGTTTTTTTATTTTCAACCTCGGTGGTTCCGAGTGTCCAAACTACTTTTCAACTGAGTTCTCCTCCACCTGAACAACATCAAATTCATGTTGATCCTAAAGTTGACCCCTCGCCTTCTTTGCCTATTTCTTCACCCCGTTCTTCCTCTTCGCCTAGTGAAAGTCTCGATTCTAGTAATCATGAAGCTAAGAAGAAGAAGAAGAGGACGAAGAAGAAGAAGAAAAATAAGAAAGGGGAAAACAAAGTAGTTATTTTTACCAATGCAACTAATGAAGAAAAATATTGCAACCAACCTTGGAAAGTGAAATTCCCTTGCATCTTATGTAAGGGTGACCAACTTCTTCGGAGTTGTCCTGGTATTCGAAAGGTCTTAGAAGTGTGGTCCATAGGTTTGTGTCAACCTTTTTCATCAGCATCTGGAGCTTGTGCTAATTATAAATATTCAACTGTTAAGGTCAATGGGAAAAAGGGAAAATTCAAATTTCCTTGTATGTTGTGTGAAGGTAATCATCCCATTCAACTTTTTCCTCTTATGGATGAAGATTCCATAGAGTTGGAAAACCTTATAGCTTCTCAACCTTGTCTTCTGACTGGGTATCGAAATCTTTCCCCCGATTCTTTGCTAGTTGATCAAGTGATTGATAAAAATCCATCTTTGGTCAACCCCACTCTCTCTAAAAGTGAGTCTCATGAATCTGCTCTTGACCAACCATCGGTTGAGAAAACAATAAACATGGTTCCACCTTCAGTTAACTGTGCCTTTCCGGTAGAGAGAAAACCTTGTATTTCTCAAGTTCTTCTGGTTTCTTTAGTTTTGAATGAACTGGAGGTGAATCCTCCTATTCCTGAGGTGCATGAGAGCATTTATCTTGTTCCTATCAAGGAAGAGGGTAGCTTCCCCGTTCCTATGACACACCCTCCAAGTAGTTTAGTCGCTTCTTTTGATTGGAGTCAACTGGCAAGATATCACCATCCATCTAATGTTCCTTTCTAGATTATAGTGTAGGCTTACCATATGGAAATACCTAGCATGATCATATATGAGGACGCATCTATTATCATTATGTCCTCAACTGCTTGGAAAGATTTAGGTTCTCCTCAGCTTGTCCCTGTGATCCAGAATCTGTTAACCTTTAATAGAGGAACCAATCAATTGTTAGGGATCCTTCCTAAGTTACCTATTACTTTGGGAGGAAAGACTTTCTATATAGACGTTATGGTTTTCCAAGGCCCATTGGATTTTAATCCACTCCTTAGTTGTGACTATGTTTATGTCGTGGGAGCTCTTTTTCTTGCCTCTTTTGAGTGATGTGTTTCCTGCACGAAGGAAGAAATTTGATCATTGATCCTCTTACATTCATTGGTCCTGAATCAACTCCGAATCAACCATCATCCCTAAGTGGTTCTTATATGCGATTGGTATCTCCCCCACCACAGGTTAATTATGTGTCCACCTGTTCCATTCCCACATCTACTAATGATCTAGTACGTGATGTAGTACATCATGTACAGGGGGAATTAGAGCCTGATTTTTCATTTGGATCCCTAGACATGTATCCATTCTAGAGTGTTGTTCTCCCATCTGATGGGAAAATCTTGGAATCCATGGCTTCTTTTGGGTTGTGATAAATAACCATGGAGCAGAGCTCCTTGTCTTGTGTCAAACTCCTTAAAAAATGAAACAAGGACCATGAGGATAGTTATTTTACTATGTCAACCTCGTTAACAAATGAAATGGGTTCCCATGAGGATAGTTCTTTTACTATGTCAACCTCGTTAAAAAATGAAATTGGTATCCATGAGCAGAGTTCTTTTACTTGGGTCAATATCGGTAAAAAATGACACAAGGTGTCATGAGCATGTTTATTTTCCTGTGTCAAGCTCGTTAAAAAATGAAAAAAATCCCCTTCCAATTTGAGTCTTTGATTAGATCTCGTAAAATCCCTAGCCGAGTTTCCATTTTCTTGTCTAGGAAATCCTCTTTACAGACAGAGATGGTCCCTCTAGCCCAATGAGAGGGACTACCAATATACGTGACAATATACTGGACACTTTCCTAAGTTATAGTTGAAATAAGAGACGAAGATGATGGCCTACCCTGTTTTGATGCTATCACGTTCTCATTTGTTGAAGACCTTGAATAACTTGCATCACGAGCTTAGTCCTGCTGCACACAACATTTAAACACCTACACAAGAGATCAAGGCACAACAAGGCATGCAAATTCAAATAGCATATTCAAAAGTAACCTACTTAACAGATCAAGGAGTGTTAAGATAAATGATACATGAGAATATACATTTATGGAAAATGAACTAGAAGTTGCATATTAATAGAATAAAGTACGAAGCATACAACCAAGCCTTCATGTCAATAGGCTCTCCTTGAATGAATGTCCGAGTCCAAGGTATGCTCTCCAAGCACTCCTTCCCCAAGCCAAATGAGTAGCATATAGACACAATCTTAGCATAAGGGTGCAAATAGAAAAATACCAACCATTTGGGAATGGGAAAAGATGAATATATAGGTAGGGAAAGGGAGTTAGGATCTCTTGAAAGATAGGATAAGGCCCTCATCTGAAGGAGGTAGCTTATAGGGATAAAACCAAAATGCCAAGTTGAGAGAACTCAACCTCATCCACGCCAAACAACCTCTAGCTTGTCGCTCTAGAAGCTTCTAGATCACGAAGCTTATCATCATCTTTAGGAAAATTTCCTTTTAGGGATCATCGTGGGTATATAAGAAAATAGAGCGATGGCATCACGGGGCTAGTACAGTGCAACTAGTGACCATCATGTTTTTCAGTATCATAAGAGCGATGATTTTAAAATTAGGGTTTTAGAGCCATTTCCTTCATGGGAAGCTCAAGGCATTTCCCAATCAGTGTTTTGGGGGGGATCTGAGCTGCATATATGAAAGAGTACACTACATGATGGTCACGTTTCGATCACTTCGGGGTATGTCATAGGGAAGTACCGGAGGTGTGAAAAAATATTGTGTAAAACATGGCCTGTTTTATGCATTCTCTAGATGGTTCTGCTTAAGTTGTTGTCTCCACTCTCTACTCCTAAAATAGTGGCTGCTCTACAAATTCTTGAGGTTCCTCCTTTGGAGCTAAAATCTCCTCTTTTGGTGCGATATGAAGCTCCCTCTGAAGAGAGCACAACATGTCTTTATCTTCATCAACTTTTACATCCGTTCGCACAACTATCATTCTGAGGGATGGCAAGTACACATGGTAGTTGTGGGAAGTTTCTGTGTAACCAACAAATACCCCAAATTTTTTTGTCATCTCTATCTTCTTCCTTAATTTTTTGGAGACATGGAAGTAAACAGAGGATCCAAAAATATTTCTAATCTTTCTTCTAAATGAAGAATATCCAGCACTTCTATGAGAATTCATCAATAAAAATGACAAATCATTTGTGCTTGGAAGTGGAGGTTTTCAAGAAATGTCCATAGACAGTAGAGTGTATCCTTTCTAGAACTGCATGTGCTTTTTTGTCCTAATCATGAAAAATGGATTTTGTGTATTTCCCTAGAGTACATCCTTTGCATATATCCTTTTACTCAAGTGCTCATTTGGGAAGGCATGTGGTTATCTGTTGCATACTATTCAAAGTGCCATAATGGAAATGACCAAGTATTCTACACCAAATTTAACCAACATTGTGACTTTGCACCTTCTCCACCTTTGTGCTCAATGCAGCATAATCCTCCACATTTAGCTTGTATAATTCCTTCATACAAACCCCAATCTACTTCACATGTCACATGGCTACGTATCTCAATAATGTCTTTCCTTTACGAAATATCACATCATAACAATGGTCTTATAATACCGAAATAGATATGCGATTTTTCTTTCGGATCAGAATGAACATTACATCCTTGAGCCTGAGGGGGGAGCCTGACTCCCTTTTAAAGGTGACTATACCAATCTTGGTCGTGTTGTACCTTCCATTGTCCCCCATCCCTATGTGCATTTGCAAGTATTTTTCCTCAAGGTCACTGTAAAAGTCTCTACTCCCAATTGTGTGGAACAATGCACGTTGTCCAAGTAACACACGCTCCCCATCACTATGTTGGCCATTCATGCAATGAGGGTAAATTCAAGCTAAAACTATGAAGCCAAGGCTTCAATTTCTTCTCCTCCTAAGGTCTTCTTTCTTATCTTCTTGTGTGGAAACTTCGTGGCATAGTGCTTGAATTCATGACAATGGAAGCCTTTAATTTTTGACAAAGCTTGATTCTTTCGCCCTTGACAGGACTTTGGTTTCAATTGGGATTTCTTCCCTCTTCCTTTCTAGCCAATGCAATTTTTCTTCATCCTCACCCTTGGATGAAGTCCCATCTCTGGTATTCCACCTTATTTCCTCCTTTTCCAAGTCAGACCATAAGAACTCCCAAATCAGTAATTTCTCCCTCCCATTCACTGAATCTTGATAGCGATGCAAACTCTTGGGAAGGCCCGAGAGGGCTAGGGTTACCAAGCCTTCTTCAGGTAAATTAAAATTGAATCCACCAAGTTCATCACGACACTATGTAAACTTTCTTAGGTATAGTGGAATTGTGTCATTCTTCTGCATCTTGATACTTTGAAGTTTATCCGTGTGTTCCAGCTTCCTGTGGTCGCTACTATTCTCCAACAATTCTGTCAGTGCTTTCCACATCATGAATGAAGTTTCTTTTCCATGGATATTCAAGACAATATGATCTTGTACACCATCCAATATTATTCTCCTCTCTTTGGCTACACCTTTCTTCCACTAAGCATGGTTCTAGGCATCAGATTCTGGTTGTTGTGTAACATCTATCTTAATGTATTCTAGTAGTCCATTGTCATCCAATACCGCCTCCATGTGATTCTTCTATTAGATGCTTAAAAATCCCTCACCCTTCTGAGATTTTAATATATAACTAAAAAAAATTATCTATATATACTCGAACTAAAAAGAAGTTTGGTGAGTGTTATGGAGTGCGTAGGTATGAGAGACAAATCTATCCCAAGACGAAGATCGCTGACACAAACACATCCATCACACTTACTTATGTTGCTCCTTTAACACATTTCCGAACCCTTGATTAGTTTAACCCATGATAGAATTACTATTATTTAGTTGTCCAATGCCTGATCCATCGACTAAGCCTCATCGTCGCCCCTAAACTATCACGTGGATTAGATGCAGGTTTCCCACCCAACAATCTCAACTGTTAGCGTCAAATAAATCAGACAACCTCTAAATAACATCACACCGAGACTTGCACAACCGTTGCGCCCTCCTTTCCTAACCGATGTCATCCTAGATGTTCATCTTTCATAGGTATATAGCGATCGCACCAAAACCTTCCCATGGTATAACTATGCACCTTCATCCGATGGGAGAATCCCCCTCTCCTTGGTTGGTGATTTTCTCAATGGTTGGTTGACACCTTTCTCTGGCATTTAATTATCCTTGTAATCACCAATTTAACCTTAATTCCACCAACATTTTTCCATGCCCTCATTCGACCTTATTTATCCATGTCCTCCAGGGAGGACCATCCATGAGCAGGATCAAGTGTGAAGCAAGTCTCATGTTGAAGGACTCACCTTCTTCTTTCCCTAAGTCATCCTAGCTTGCCTCCTTCTTGTCATGTTGGTAATTTAATAACAAGAAGCTATGATGTCTCAGTCATGAAGGAAATAAGCTCTAGTTAACAAGTTGGTTGGGGTTCAAGACATGAAAGTGTCTCTCATAGACATCCTTGCGCTCAAGAGGACTCGTGCCCTCTCTACCATTGTGTTTGACGACAATATTTGTTTATTGAAATCCGGGGTTCTGCATGCAACTTTTCCTCATGTCCACTTCGACTCTGACTTGATTTTGTTGTTGGCCAAGAAGTATGATCTCGAATAACACACAATCCTTTTTAAGTCTATCCGTAGGGTTTTTATAAATCTGGACAAGGAGATAATTTTTAAAATGTTATGGGAATCGACATAACCGATAAAGGTTTGGACCATGAGTTTATCACCTAGGCATAGGATGATAAGCTTGAAGTCTTGAAGACCCTATTCAAAAACCAAGATCCCACATTGAAGCTATTGTTTCCTAAACCTACACAATCCTTAAAACCTTTCTTCTAGACTCTAACCTCCCTCCTCTCTATCATATTAGGTTTGGCTGATGATACTAAAATGGATGAGTCAGTATTGTTGGCTATATCATGACCATCAAACCATCAATTTTCGCAAATACTTGATCTGAGCCCTCACAGTCAATTTATCTATTGATATTCCTTTTAGTTCTTATCATCATTTTTCATATCTCATCCATTTGGTCCTCTTTAATTACCCTTACTATTTTTTATCTTCTAAGCTTCTCCTAAGTACTATGGATGCCAATGAGGAGAGAGAATTTTTTTACTAATCTGATGTGATCTATCCCCAATGTGTTCCCTATGCATATTCATAGTAGATCGATTGTTTTGCACATCCTTTGAAGGTTAAATTAATGGAGGCCAAGATAAATAGTCTTTCGAAAGAACATGTTAGAACATTAATATTGGCCGAGGAAAAAAGTATCGAGAGTTGGTTTCTATTTCTTGATATTACTGTAATTCATTTATACTAATTCAATAAGAAACCTTTCCAATTACCTAAGTATATATGTGTCACAATTTTTGATTGCTTATGAAGACCTTAGACAAAAGATTATAGTAAATGAATCGCACTTTGTTTCCAAGAAAAAAGGATTGTTATTTACTTATATGTGTGTTATTTGCCCTTTGATTGCTAAAAATAAAAATGAAATAAATGCTTTGGAAAAGGAAATGTTGTCTTTTGGAATTTTGCAGGACGAACGTTGGAATTATGACCCCATGGGGATCATCTCAGGTTTAAATAAGCAAGTTGGATTATCAGCCTATTTTCATGAGAAAAGACTAGAAGTGAAAAAATTGGCAAACATTACAACTCTTGTCGATGATACCATATAGTTAACATCATCTAGAGGAATGACAGAGGCAACCACCAAAATTGGCTCGAGTAATTATGAAATCTAGATACACAAAGGGGATGTAAATCATGTGGTTTATTTTCCCACTATCCCTGCATCCAAAAGAAAATCAAAAGCCTTAACTCCACCCGAAGTGTCACAATGGGTAAAACCAAGGAAAAATGATGTGGATGCTGACATGTTCGAATGAGAAGTTGAACACTTTAATAAAGAAATATGACAGGCCTTGGAAGAAATAAAACCCAAGGATTCGGTGATGCAAGCTCTTAAAATTAAATATAGTTTACTAATCAGAAGAAGATAATAGAAACCAATGCAGGGTTGGTTGTATTCTCGAAGCATTCCTAGTTAGTAGCAGAGATAAATCTCTGGCTTGACGACTATAAGGTTTAAAACATCCGTTTTAGAAATCATAAAATTTTGCTATGTCTTTGTAGATTCTAGTTTCAATATTTATTATTGAATGCACCCATCTGAAAAGGTTTAAAGGAGAACGTTAAGAATGTTTGTACTTGTTGCATACATCTTTATCTAATACTGAAAATGAATGGTATCTTTTAACTTTGTGTTTTATTTTTATTTTCCTTTCTTTTTCAACTCTTCGGTTACCTTCTCCCGAATTTGTATGTTAGCTTCCTTGTATCGTTACGATCACATTTTTTGAGATTGTTATTGAATTTAAGTTTTACCACTCACTTCTATTAATGCCATGATTTACTATAATGAACAATTATCTGTATCTGACCTTGTTTTATTTTCTTATTGAAAATCATATAATTAATTATCAGGGTTACCCCTTGTGGTGCATTGGAGGTCAGTCATAGCACCTAGAGTGGGAGGACTTCTTAGTCCTCAGTGAATGCGTATTCAAGTCATTCATATGTGGGGACAATTTGAGCCCTAACATTATTTTTGTTCCATTGTCGGGGAGGAAACTATTTTAAATCAATGGATGAGTAATTCTAACCCTGTTCAACCACATATTCTTTTTGGTTTGGTTGATCAACGTAGTATATTAAATGTCTTTTATGAACTCTCCTTGCACGTTTCCCGAAGACGTAAAGAAATTTGTCAGAATTGGGAAGTATTAGCCTAATAAGATGAGCGAGCCAAACCAAACCCAAATGATCTTGGATGAAAACAACCACTAAGGGTCTAATCTTTAAACAAAAGTGCATGTTTGTCACTACTTAGATACTCTAGTAAACAAGCTTTATACCTCTCATATGAAGTTAATTGAAAATAAACCTGTAAATATTTATAGTTAAATAATTTGGTGTTTTTTTCATTCTGATTTCCTTCCAATCTGGATACTCACCGGAGGTTGAGTAGATCCACATTTGAAGTTAGTCATTCTCCTTTAGAGGACCCTGAATTTCTAGTCACCATAGAAAATAGAAGGAGACACCTTGACAAGTTCACGTAGAGTCACCCCTTGTCTCCTAATCCCAAGATATCATAATTTTCTACTTCTCTCCACTCAAATTTGTGAGCCATAGCTTCATCATCATCTTCTCAGTCTAATAGTAAATCATTCCCTCTTCCAACTTCTCTACCTAATAGCCCATCGCCCTCCCCATTTTAGTCTTTACCTCAATCCCCTCCTCCACTAGCTCCTCCATCCATGAACGCTTAGGTGAGCGCCTGTTATCACCCCCTTAACTTACAGGGGGATTTATAGGATTTCCCACCGAAGTATGACCAAAATTTTCCAAGTTTCAATAATGAGGGAGATATAAGCACTGAAGAACATGTAGTCAAATTCCAAGTCTACTATGAGAACCTAGCCATTGAGTACGGCGATATTTGCATGAGATTATTTGTACAAAGCCTGGAGGGTTAGCCTCGGAAATGGTTAGGAACCCTTGCCCCAAATAGTATTAATACCATGGATAGGCTAATTGAGTTGTTCTCACATGAGTATGGTGTTAACGGAAGTAACCATTTATGACTTACATAATTCTCTGCCCTTAAAATAAACCCTAGTGAGTCCATCTCTAATTTCAAAAAAATATTCACCAAATATTATAACCACTTACCTGACGTTGTTTGGACTTCTGACACTACTGTCATAGTTTCATATTCTACAACACTCGATGATGACCTATTGTTGGAAATAATACTGAGAGGGGGGGGGTGAATCAGTATTATCAAGTCAAATATTTCCTTTTAAAATTCCAGATGATATGCGCTACTTCTCTTAATAAAAACCGCGTATATACGCAACTATAGATAAAGAAACCCGCGTATACAAAGCAGACTTATAATTTGATTTATCTTTCAGATGTTAGTTATTAATCTATGATTCAGAAGCAAATAACCAGTAGCAAGAAACAGTAAACCAGAGCAGAAAGACAATTGCACACAAGAACACAAGATATAAGGTGGAAACCCAATGTGGGTGAAAACCACCTGCTGCAATTCATCTCTATCTTTTCTTTAATTAGAAGCTTCTTTTTAAAAATGTACTGGTGCAGTCCTTTTACCAGTACGCAGGCTGCAACCTACAGAGAGCTACAACTCTCTCTCGTTTTCCAGCTTCTCCTGGAAGGGAGCTACAACCCCCTTAGCTCTTGCACTAGCCAAGATACTAGTACATACGTGCTGGCCTATAGAAGGCTACAACCTTCTCTTTCTTTCAAGGACCACGTTTCATAAATTTTTAGACTGGATCCACAAATAACATCAATCAACCATCAAGAATTTATGCATCAACCAATCACCTTTTCACCAAAACTAAATCAACATAAACACCTCTCTCACGACTGTACCCAGATCACAGTAACAGTGCCACACACCAAAACTGAACCCGAAACACTACAGCAATAAACAGAAGTAGCAAAAACACAACTCAAAATGCATACGCTACTTTAATGGCCTGAAACCTGCGTGCATATGCTTCTACATATGGAACAACCTGCGTATACGTTGTTTTCCTTCACTGAACCTGCGTATATATGGCCTTAGCTGAACTGAACCTCCATACAGATCTACAAACATAATTCACTCTTTCAAGTATTTAGGTACTGATTAACCCAGATTATCAGATTTATAGATCACGCATGTGCCAGATATAACAGATCAAAATCATGCAAAGATATTATCATTCAAGCCAAGAGATTATGACCCATCAATAGAATTTATCCTTCTTTTCGCTAAGGTTCCTCCTTCATTCAAATCCAGATCTGCTCCACAATGCTAATCACCAATATTTCAGATCTCGTACATTATCAGATGTTCCATAATAAAGATGATCCCTTGTCACATGATCTCCTTCCTCTTTTATAGTTTTAGGCCTTCCACAATACCACGGTCCAAAACCATAATAAACCAATACCAAGGGCCCAAAACCTGGGGTCAACACTTCTGACGAGATACCTTGGTCCAAAACCATAGGTTCAAATTCCAAGGACTAACAACCATGGAACAAAAATAAGTTTCCGACCATGTACGCGCTTTTCTGTGCATAAAAGTGCGTGTATACACATATGCGACTTCTAAATGTATAACCCGCGTGTATACGCGTCTTCGGCAAGGTGAACCTGCGTATATAAGATTTCCTTCATTCTGAGCGCCTGAACTGAGATCTGAGACCAAAGTGAGTTGCCATCAAGGACAACACCTGTACCATAGGGCCACACTTGTGCCAAAATGCCAACAATCTCCCCCTTTGGACTTGATGGCAACCCCACGATCCTCAAAGTCATTCTCCCCCTTTGTCATCAAGGGCAAAGGGCTGTGCTCCTCCTGAATACATGCTGATATCTCTGCTCTGCTGTGCTGAACATGCTCCCCCTGACTGTAGGCAAGATCTGCAAAAATATGTTCTTCAAGAAGAACCATATACATCATAAAAGACCTTCCTATCACCAAAAGACTCAATACATACAACCATCACTCAACCAAGTGGGGATCATCCACCCAACCAAGTGGGGATACATCAGAATTTTACATATGACAACCAATCACATCAATCATCCCAGGCATAGTGGGGAAACTAAAATAGGCCGTTACATGACCTTGATAAAATAATATACATGACATGGAGATGAAATATCAAGACTTATGCAAATGATCAATAACTACTATCAGCAACTTCTGACAATCACTGTATATATCAGTAACCATGTTCTCCTTCTGATCTCATTTCTGCAGCTGATCCACCTAAACCAAAAACAGCTTGAGTACTAGAACCAAGAGCTTCTAAGGTAATGCCAACAATGCATTATTAGAATATTATCTGCTCCCCATGAACCCGTGCCTGATGGTCTCTGACAGGCCCATATCAGACTCTCTTCAACTAGAGTCTGTCCTTGCTAATTTTCTCCAGATACGCGACTGCACCTGCATAAATTGGCGTATGTACGCGGATTCCCCTCATCCAACTCGCGTACACCAACTTTTCTTTGATACAGACAAGATTCAACAGCAGGATGAAGCATCAACTACTCCCAACTTCTGTCTGAGATATTCAAAAGTTTCCCTGGGCAGTGGTTTGGTGAGGATATCGGCAATTTGTTCCTTAGAAGGAACATACTCCAACTTGACTTTTTCCTCAAGCACTTTTTCCCGAAGAAAGTGATAGGTATGTGCTTGGTCTTTGAATGCATGACAGGATTCTTTGAAATGCTTATTGCACTTGTATTATCACATAAGATAGAGACAGGTGGAGTACATGTGATTTGAAAATTCTTCAAGGTTTGCATCATCCAAAGAAGTTGAGTGCAACAAGATGCAGCAGCCACATATTCCGCTTCAGCTGTAGATAAAGCAATCGAACTTTGTTTCTTGCTGAACCAAGATACTAACCTTGAACCCATAAAGAATGCACCACCACTTGTGCTCTTCCTATCATTCACGCTTACGGCCCAATCTGCATCTGTGTAAACATGAAGTGTGAGATCTATATCTCTAGGGTACCATAAGCCATAGTTTTGAGTTCCTTGAAGGTACTTGAAGATTCTCTTGACTACCTGAAGATGAGTTTCCTTTGGATTTGCCTGAAATCTTCCAACTATTCCCATTGCATGCATGATGTCTGGTCGGGTACCTGTCAAATAAAGAAGACTTCCAATCATAGATCTATAGGTTGGTTGATGCACTGCTGCCGATTCATCATTTGCACTGAGGCTGCATCCTGTAACCATGGGGGTACATATTGGTTTTGAATCTTCCATGCCATACTTCTTCAGAATATGCTTGAGGTACTTGGTTTGAGACAAGAAGATACCATCTTCATTTTGTTGGATTTGCAATCCAAGAAAGTATGTCAGTTCTCCAAGCAAGGACATTTCGAATTCTTTCTGCATCAACAAGGCAAAGCTTTGACTCATAGCTTCTTCATTGCTTCCAAAGATAATATCATCTACATACACAACAAGTATTAGCAATTTGTTATTTTCAATTTTTATATAGAGATTACTATCTGCTGATCCTTTTGAAAAACCTTGTTGATGAAGATATTTATCCAAACGATAGTACCAAGCCCTTGGAGCTTGTTTAAGCCCATAGAGAGCCATTTTAAGTCTGCATATAAGATTTGGATCATTCCCAAGGATAAAGCCATCTGGTTGCTCTATGTACACTTCTTCTTCTAAATCTCCATTCAGAAAGGCTGATTTTACGTCCATTTGAAATACTTTGAACTTCTGGAAGCTAGAGAGAGCAAGGAACATTCTGATGGCCTCAAGTCTAGCAACGAGAGCAAAATTTTCTTCAAAGTCTATTCCTTCCTATTGAGCATACCCTTTGCAAACAAGTCTGGCCTTGTTTCTAATCACTTCCCCATTTTCATTCAACTTATTTTTGAAGATCCATTTTGTTCCTATGACATTTTTTTCATTTGGGCTAGGAACCAACTCCCAAGTGTTATTCTTTTCGATCTGCTCAAGCTCTTCATCCATTGCCTTAACCCAACATGCATCTTTGCATGCTTCTTTTACATTTTGCGGTTTAGTGGAAGAGAGCAATGCCAAATAGCTTGAAGCTTCTGCTATTGTTCTTCTTGTTTGTATACCTGCTTCTTTCTGCCCCAAAATTTGAGATTCTGGATGATTCTTCTGAACGTACCTGGATGGAGTATTTTCTTCTATCCGTATATGTTCCTCTGGTGCCTCTTGGGGTTCTTCCTCATCATCTATCTAATTTAGAGAGTAGTCTTCATCCTCATTGATATTTTCATGATTCACTTCCCTAGGGATGTATCCTTTTTCCTCAACCACTACATCAATGCTGTCAACAATTCTTCCAAGCCTTTTATTGTAAGACTTATATGCTTTTCTGTAGGGAGAATAACCAAGGAGAATGCCTTCATCTGCTCTAGGTTCAAGTTTGCCAAGCTGCTCATCAGTATTCTTAATATAGCATTTGCTCCCAAAAATTTTGAAATGCTTTACCGAAGGAGTTTCACCATATCAGAGCTCATGAGGAGTTTGAGTGCTGTTCACTCAGACATTTGTTTTGTTGAGAATAACAACCGCTGCATATGCAGCTTCACCCTGCAGAGCTGTAACAAGGGTCTCTTTCACCTCTATTTATTCCACATTAACAAGTCAATCCGGGAATGTTTTGTTATTGCAAAGAGTATCTCAATCCAAGGCTATTCGTCAGAGTAATGCTTAGTAGTACAACGTTCAGAAAATACAAGAGTAAACGGATGCTAAACTATGACTAAATTGCTTCAAGAGGATAAAATCACACAAGACAACTTATCAGTCAAGGGTGCGGAAATGATAACCCATCCCTCTAGAAACTGATGGAAAGGAAATTAGAGCATGGACCATAGGTCTGGGAGCTAGGCAGCGACTGCTGAGGCTCGCTACAGCCTTAGACCTTCTCTCACACCAAAGCAGCAAATGCAAGTAAATGGAATGGCATAAAGTAAAATAGAACAACAAATAGGAAATGGAACAGCAAGCCTAAAATGGAACAGCAGAAAATGGAACAGCAATCAAATGAACTAAGTCTCGCGAGTCAGAACCAAACTTGCTATATTGAACCAAACTGACACTCTGCAATAAAATAACAATCTTCTCTCTTAAGGCAAATTGGATGGAATGTACTTTATGGAACAACACTCATTGATGAATTATGGAACAGCAGGAATCAATCATATATACACACAACACGCTAACATAGTAATCTGACGATTAAGGAGAATACGACTATGTTTCCAAATAGAATATCATTACTTTCAGATTCCAATAATCAGGATTTCAAATGAATCCAATAACAGTAATATTCAGTACAAGCGCTCTGTAACAGAAATAGCTGTTTTAGCAATCAACTCTGAAAAGATTCAATCATGCAATGCAAAGTCACTACATGGATTTCCTGAAAGAACCATTAATGAATTAATCGTAGCAGAGCATGGAATAACACATGAAAATCATATCAGATTACCGAGCAATAAAGATAAGCAAACCACGCAGAAATCAAGTTATAATGATACAAAAGCAAGTGTCCTTCGGAGCCGGGCCCTTAGCTTCCAATGGTACACCGCCTTAGATTACTCCAGACGCAAAGATGAAATAAACACCAAGTCTTTTATATTAACGCATCAACAAACGTACAGTAAACCAAGTCTCAGTGAGACTCGATGATCAAATTTTAGTCTGAAATTGAAAGTTACATAAAAGTCCCTTTGCTTAAGATGCTGTTCCTTTTTATAAAAGTAACGGCAGAGATATCTAGGTAACAAAATAAGTAAAACAACGATCCCTCAAGATCTAACGGCAGAGATATCTAGGTAACAAAATAAGTAAAACGACGATCCCTCAAGATCAAAGATCTTGAGGGATTCGCCAAGCTGTTAATCCTTTACTTTTCTTTCCCTTTTCTGCCGAATTGGTATGCCTTCTTCCTTTCCTGGGTTGTTTTGCTTTGATCTGTTCGATCTCGTTTGCATCTGGTTCCCTTCTAGAGGGACAACAGTTATTCCTCCTTTGTCTTTCCCCTTTGAACGGCAGCTCTTCGTTTCCACCTTTCCCTGCATAGAAAAATGAAAATTATCAGCGATTAAGCCTTCCATACTAATTATCACACGTTTTATTAGAATTATTTATTTCTTTGAGTTCATGATGCAGAAAAAGTTACAAATTTTACTGAAAAGTCACTAAATTGTTTGTCAAAAACATACCTTTCAAGTTCTCCACACACCCCCTTGCTTACCCTGTTTCATGCCCTCATGAAAACATTATAGTTGACATGCAAGGCGGTAAGAGAATAGATCGGAGAGGGAACCTCGTGTGGAGGCCTACAACCGTGATGAGCAACTAGATCATCAAAGAACTGATTTGTTTGACCTTCAGGAATTTCAGACAAGGCTTGATATCCGGGTGCAGGGTGCCAAATGATTGGACTACGAAATCGATACGCTAACCAGGATGGCCCTACTTGAAAAATACGCTCGCCATAAAGGTTCAATCGGCTGGCAGCCAGCTCAAAATTTTCGTATTTGAATGGTTCCCTGAGCTGGATGTTTGGGGTTAGAAATCCGGTATCAGAATTTTGCACCATCGATGGCGAGGTCTTTAATAGTCAGAAAATATTCCAGACTGTGTCGGATTAGGTCCTCGTGCATGGGTCCTAATGTCTCCATGACACCCGGGGTTCTCATAAGGTTCCTATGTGCTCTCCATAACAACACTGGGTCTCTAGGCTCAGCTCTCACCCACAAGTCTAGGCTATTCTCCTGTCTCTAAAAAGTGTTATAAGCTCTGAGCCATTTCAGATGATTAACCCCGAATGAAACAAAGGCTTGCAATTGTATGTCCCCAACAAAAGGGCCAGGATTTAAGTCAGTTTCTTGGTCTAGCACGAGGTTGTGCAAGTAAAATTCACACAATAATCTTTGAACCTTAATTCCATAATGCTTGCAACAATTTATGAAATAATTAACAGTATTGATTTGTATAGGGGCACCCGCCGTAACAGCTTTTATCTTTAATTGTAAATATCGTTCAAGCAAAAATAAAGCATAGTTTTTAGCAGGGGCCCTATAGGTCAGAACGTCATTATACAAAGAACACACAGTGTCCATCTGCCTAATAACAATATCTAATCGATGAGTTACCTTGGCAACCTTTTCCTCCTCCTTTTGCCATCCTTCGAAGGCCTGGCTCTCGGACTGACTAATATCCCGAAGTTGCTGTTGTAACTCTTCATATTTCTCCCGGGGGACTGTTTGTTCTCTCAGCTGTTCAGCTTCTTGCTGAGCTTGCTTCATCATCTTGTGCAAGGTTCTTGTTTTCGGATCCTTTTTCCATAGAGCTGTAGAGGCCAGGAGTTTTACCTGAACCTTTTTGTTATGCTGTTTGGAGTTCAGAACCCGAATTACCCCTGAGGGTGGTGCCTCTGTTTGGATCTCCTTACTCTCCTTTTCTTTCTTAACACGAATGAAAGGTTTCTTTGGTCCCCCTGTTAATGGAACATCATCTTGTTCCTCTGCCTCAATTGGAACGGCAGTCCGTTCTTCAGTGTCATTTGGAACAGCCGTCTGTTCTTCAACGTCATTTGGAACAACAGTCTGTTCTTCAATGTCATTTGGAACAGCAGTCTGTTCTTCAATGTCATTTGGAATGGCAGTAGGTCTTCCAATGGGGTTTTGACCAACAGGGCGGCTATAAGTCCTTCGTCTTCTTGTCCTACGGGATTTCGCTGCAGTGGCCCTTTTTCTTTTCCTTGTGGTCCTTCATATCCTCAGGTTGGCTTTCAGAATCCGAATTTGCTGCCGGAGCTGGGCTATAGTGTTCAGCAACCTCTGTTGTTTCCTCCTTAATTTCTTGATTTCTATTGCCTCAGCAGAGGGTTCATGACTGGCCCTTAAACCTGCTCCTACTCCGTCTAAAATTTCTTCTGGTGTCTTGGGAATAGATTGTTCCCGATTGGTGTGTCTTATTTCCTCATCATGAATGGGCAGGTTTTCTTCTCCTGCCTTTTCTGCATGTGATTTCTCAGGTATGTCTTCCTCCGGAGGTCCGTCAGGGAGGCCTGCTGGGCTGGAGGGTTGGCCATACTCCCCCATATTGGCCAGGATTGCGGCCAATTCGTCTTCACCCATAGGGTCCCGCGGCGGGCTGCCGTCCGGTTGTACTACTTCCTCCTCTTGATTGGACTGCTCAGTGAATGCCTTGGAGTGTTTAGCTTCTGTTTCTGTTTTAGAGTGCTCGTCTCCCTCCTCGACTCCTTCTCAAGATTTGGCCTTCATCCTGGAAAATCTCCATAATATTTTGTAATCTTTCTTTCTTCAGTGTCCATACAGGTCCGGCGGCTGGTAGTCCCGAGACTTCTGCAATTATATCATCAGTGACCGCTATCCGCCTCTCTCTTACTATGGAGTAGTTCTCCTGCAGGTTTTGCAGAAACTCCAACGCCACTATGTCGTTTGGTTCTTGTAGGCGACTGAAATAATTCAGCCACCCTGCCTTTTCCAGGATCTCCCGGGCAGCAGCGGAGACTGTCAACTCCTGAGGTTCGCTTCAGATTGCCTTTCCCCCCATGGTTCCACTAATAATTCCCAATGGAACAGCAACTTCCTGTGCTGTTTGAGACGCAGAGAGGGTGATTGTCGCAAGGTTTTGGAAAAAAATCAGAGTATGCAACAAAAATGGATTATGGATGGCAACTTTCGTAAAAATAGAATTATCATACTGTTAAACAATGCCATACCTTCATACACTATCTTCCCCGAATGGTGTGCTGACACGTAATTCATGGAGTAATGACGTTACCTTCCCCCCCGCGATATGATAGGTTGTCCCAGTCGTCAAATAGAGGAGCAGCAACCATTCTGTAACCAAGTCATAAAGGAACAGCATATGAGATTATGCCATGTTTTAGATGGACAACAAAATACTGAAATCGAGGCAAAAAGGTGGATCGCGTTTTACATAAGAGCCTGCGTGATATGATGCGAGGCCGGGGGATGGGACGTTTTTCAATCGTACGAAATCTCCAGAGGTCATTGTCAGTTCCTTTTCCATGATTGGTGGTAATGAGTGTTCATGCGATGTATACATCGGGACATAAAATATGATTTATTCATAGGATATAAGAGACAAAGAAGTATTGATATCATACCTATTGGTGTAACCATTACGACTTCGATACCATTAACAGAGCTCTGGTGCCGATAGGTGTTCATAACCTTGGCAGAGTTATTTATTTCACCCCTGGAACCATGATCCTTTGTGTGTATTTTGAAGAGTATTTTGTCAAAATGTAGGCCATTATGCTGACTTGGTAACCAGGTAGCCATAATGCCATTCACAAGGAAGGTGCAAAACGTGGGCAGGCTGGCTCGTGATGAGACCCCCTGTTCCAAGGTCTGTTTATTTAGTGTACCTTTTGGACCATATCCCTGGTGTGGTGGCCATAACGGGAATGCCACTTCGCTTCCATCCTTATGATCCTCGTAGGCTGGCTCTTGATGAGACCCCCTATCCTGCATTTGACAATTGATAATCCATATTTACTTTTTTTTTTTCTTTTTGCAAAGCACTTTTTCTTATTTATTTACACATAAGGGTGGTTCAGCACTCCTTAAGAGTGGGAATGGTGGAAGAAGTCTTATCATCCCAACAGGAAGATATAAATCCTCTGCTCTTATCCCTAAGTAATAATCAAAGAATTTTTTTTTAGGGAAATCGTCATGATAAATATAACCAACTAGAGCAACGCTAATAAGAAAATGACAACGAAGATGAGAAGTAAGTGTGTCCCTCCTCTTGTCCTCTTATCAATACTAGGCCTTATAAAGATAGCGATCTATGATTCGCTGACTCCGCTATGTCATGATTTATGTTCATTGCATAATTGCATAGCTGTATTCTTAAAGACTGGAGGGAACATGGGCGAAAAGCATCCTCAATATAAATCATCAAAGAGAGCAAAAACATGCCAATGATGTTCCTTCTGAAAAAGGAACAGTAGAGAAGAATCCATGCAAACAAATACTTGAGACGCCGTTTCTTTAAAAGGAACAGCAAAAATAATCAACAAAAAGAATGTTGTTCCTTTGGAAAAGGAACAGTAGAAGAGCAAAAATGTTGTTCCTTTTGAAAGGGAACAACAGAAAATCACGAATGCTGTCCCTTTTGAAAAGGAATGAAAATCATGAATGTTGTTCCTTTTGAAAAGGAACATCAGAAAATCACAAATGTTGTTCCTATTGAAAAGGAACAGCAGAAAATCACAAATGTTGTTCCTTTTGAAAAGGAACAGCAGAAAATCACAAATGTTGTTCCTTTTGAAAAGGAACAGCAGAAACTCACAAATGTTGTTCCTTTTGAAAAGGAACAGTGAAAAATCACAAATGTTGTTCCTTTTGAAAAGGAACAATAGAAAATGAAAAGGAACAGCAGAAACACAGAAACACGCAAATGTTGTTCCTTTTGGAAAAGGAACGGCAAAGACACGCAGAATGCAAAAATCAAAATTAAAAAAAAGAGAAAGATCAATGAAAATTTTAAGAAAACGTATATACAAAAAACTTATGTACAAGTTATAGAAAAATGAATTCCTTATTGAATTATAGGTGAGGAAGATTTTGATTCCTCTCCTAAAATTTCCATATCAGTGTCTCGACGTAGCTGCTGACAGAAGGATTCCCGAGTGAGTGGCTTGCGATAGAGACGAACTCGGTGGCCATTTACCTTGAATGCATATCCAGAACCGTCGATTGTGATCAGAGTGAGGGTCCCATTATCATGTACTTTCTGGATTTCGTATGGTCCCAACCAACGAGTCTGAAGTTTCCCTGGGAAGTCTTGAAACCGAGAGTCGTATAACAGAGCCCAATCTCCTTCGTGAAAGACTTTGTTCTTGATAAGCGCATCATGCCATTTAGCTCGCTGTTGTTGAATAAGTGCTGTATTCTGTAATGCAGAGAGCCTGATTTCATCCAATTCATTAATCTGCTGTAATCGATTAATTTGTGCCACACTTAAATCTAGGCCAACTTCCTGTGTAGTTCGTAACGTTTGGATTTCGAATTCTATGGGGAAAATATGTTTTTTTCCAAACACTAATTGATAGGGTGAATAACCGGTGGTACTTCTCCATGTGGTTCTATAAGCCCACAGTGCTTCGAGTAATCGGGCGGCCCAATCACGCCTATGTGACGCAATGGTTTTTGTTAAAATTGATTCTATTACCTTATTTCTACTTTCTACTTGGCCATTCGCCTGCGGGTGATATGGGGTAGTAATTTTATGCTGGGCGTGATAATTGTTAAGTGTTGTAGCTAATTTGTTTCCGGCAAATTGTGGTCCTCCATCTGTAATTATTTCTCTCAGAAGGCCATAACATACAAACAAATGGAACAGGAACTGTATTACAGAATCTTCTGTAGCTCTAGGCAACGCTTTGGCCTCAACCCATTTGGTGACATATTCTGTCACCACCAAGATATATGTTCTCTGATTTGATGATGGGTTGATAGGTCCAACGAAATCAAGATCCCATCGTTCAAATGGTTCAATGACTAATTCTGGCCTCAGAGGCATTTCGTCAGCTTGACCAGGTCGTCCTGCTCGCTGGCAGCTATCACAGGCTTGGACAAATTTCTTCGCATCTTTGAAAATTATAGGCCAGTAGTATCCTGTCTGCAATACTTTATGTGTTGTTCTTCGTTCGGCAAAGTGTCCCCCACATGGTCCGTCATGACAGGTTTTTAAGATGTCGAAAATTTCATCTTCTCGAATACATCTCCTAATTTGCATGTCTGCCCCTGTGTGGAACAAATAGCCCCCAATCCATGAAAATCGAGTACTCTTCTGAACAATCTGCTTACATTCATTAGGGGTTAAGTGTTTTGGTAGCTTACCTACTGCAAGGTAATTGGCAACATCAGCATACCAGGGTGTTTGAACAGCAACAACCAACAGGTGCTCATCCGGAAATTGATCTTCCACTGCTGCTGCTTCAATTGATTTTGGTATTCGCGAGAGAAAATCAGCTACAGGGTTTTCCTTGTTAGGTCGATCCTTGATTGTGATATCGAACTCCTGCAATAAAATCAACCATCTAGTTATTCTAGCATTTGTGACAGGCTTATTTGCTAAATATTTGATAGCAGAATGATCTTTGTATAAAATAACAGGATAGCCTGTGATATAATGTCTAAACTTATTCACAGCATGTATTACAACCAGGAATTCTTTTTCAGTGACAATGTAATTTAATTCAGCAGGGGATAAATTTTTGCTGATATAATAGATAGCATATGGTTTTTTATCCTCTTCCTGCCCAAGGACTGCACCGATTGCTGTATCTAAGGCATCAGATGAGATTTGGAATGGTAAATTCCAGTTTGGTCGTCGAAGGACTGGAGCTGTTGATACAAGATTCTTTAATTCCTTGAAAGCACGGTCGCATTTTTCTGTCCACAAGAAATCAACATTACCAGTTAGTGCATATAGAGGTGCAGCAATGTGTGAATAATGTTCTATAAATCGTCTATAATACCCAGAAAATCCAAGAAAACTGCGTACCTCTGTTTGAGTAGTGGGGGTGGGGATAAGCAAAAGTATTTGAATTTTGGCCAGATCTACCTGAATGCCAGCTGCTGAAACATAGTGTCCTAGAATGAGCCCTTCAGTAATCATCATATAACAATTTTCGTGGCTTAAGCAAAGTCTTGTAGCAATGCAACGTTGTAGGAATTTTTCTAGAGTGTCTAAAGCTGGATCAAAATCATCTCCATATGGTGTAAAGTCATTCATGTACACTTCAATTCCATCATTTATTAAATCTGCAAAGATGCTAAGGACAGCCCTTTGGAATGTGGCAGGAGAATTACATAGGCCAAAGGGTAGAACTCGATAGGCAAACGTTCCCCAAGGACAAGTAAAAGTAGTTTTATCCTAGTCTTCAGGGGCAATCTGAATCTGATTGTATCCACTGAAGCCATCCAGGAAAGAAAAGAATTTCTTTCCTGCTAAAGTGTCCAATACTTGATCTATGAATGGGAGAGGGAAGTGATCTTTTTGTGTGGCTTTGTTTAACTCCCTGTAATCCAAACAAATCCTCCATTTCCCATTCTTCTTGGTTACCACCACAAGCGGAGAGACCCATTTACTATCAGAAATAGGATAGATAAAATTAACATCTAAAAGTTTCTGAAGTTCAGCTTTTACAACATCTTTTAGATGAGGGTTGAGTCTTCTTTGCGGTTGACAAACGGGTCTTGCATCTTTTTCTATATAAATATGGTGGGTGCACAATTGGGGGTCAATCCCTTTCATATCACGGTAATCCCACGCAAATGCTTCTTGATGGTTTCGTAACAGATGGATGAGCTTTATTTCTTGGTCCGGTGTAAGGTTGGCATTGATATTTAGAGTCTTTCCCGGTTCAATTTCCACTACTTTACTATTGGCAACAGAAGTCACAGGTATTGTTTGGTCATGCGCATCTTTCAAAGGATCTTCTTCTAGTTCGCTATCGAATGTGCTTCTATCATGAAACACTGTGTGTGAGATCTAGATTCAGTTTGACTAATGAAATTATTGATGGCATCGTCTTCTGTTTGGTTTTTAAAGTCTAGAGCCTTCTATACAGTCAATGGGGATCTAATATTGTCAGTAAGGTATGACACAGGCCGCTATTTAGTTTTTGTCATTGTAAGACTTGGTTGTGCTGGAGGGTATAGAACTAGATTTTTAATATCTGGTCCTCTGGTTATAGTCATATTTCCCTGCCGGCAACCAATGTAAGCATCGGCAGTAGCAAGCCAAGGTCTACCTAAAATTAGCGGGTGTCCATCCAGTCGGGTTTTTGGATTGATTATTAGGAAATCAGTTGGGTATTCCCAGGAATCTACAGAGACCATGACATCGTATAGAGTACCTTCTGGTCGAACTACAGATCAGTCGGCCAATTCTAACAATGTAGAAGTAGGCTCTACCGATGTAATGCCGAGCTTTTGGCAAGTAGAGGTTGTCAAAATATTAATTGCAGCTCCTAGATCAACTAAAGCATTAGTCAGGGTCTGACCATAGATTTGAACAGTTATGATTGGATTTCCCAGATCTTCATATTTAATGGGTGTCCCTTTTCCTGATAACAGGTCAGATAAAGTACCGACTACTTGGACTCTTGGGTTAGTGGTTGCATTCCTCCTTGATTTCTTTATGCACAATTCTTTTATAGTTTTTGAGTATATATGGATGTCTTGAATGGCTTGAAGGAATGGAATTCTTATGTACAGGTTTTGTAACTTTCCCAGAATGTCAAAGTCTGGATATTGTATAGGTCGTGGTATGACTAATCGTTCTGGGAAGGGAGGAGAGGATGTACTTGCTTGATGATGGGTCTGCTCCTTATTTACACCCTCTTGTTGTAACGGCTGTTCTATTGGTAACTAATTTTCAATGTGAACTGTTTTGTCTCCCTCTGTTTCTATTATACGTCCAGATCTTAACTGAAGATCATTACACTCCCTCAGGTCAGGTCCGATTTCTGATGATTCCATGATTTGGAGGGATTGGACCAGTCTATTATTTGGATTGGGATTGGGTTGGGCTGGGAGTTGCAGTCTCAGATTAGACTGGGGGTTTTGTTGTAAAGCTAACAGAGTCGGTTGAGGGAGCGGAATAGTTCCTACTGGCTGATATGTTGATTTTGGCCAGTTTGTCTGCCAGGGTGAACCTTGTGAAGTAGGGGGAGTCCATTGTGGAGGATATGGGTTATTCTGCCAATATGGTGGGGCGTAAGGAAAATTCGGCCAACCAAATTGGCTTGTCTGATTCATCCACGGATTTGGAGAAGGAAACGACTGTGGTGACCAGTTCAAAAATGGGGGTTGAGATTGGTTTTGCCACATACTATATTGCTGAGCATTATACTGCGGAGGCTAGAAAGAAGAAGTTGGGTCTGTAAACATACCAGATTGCCTTGGTTGCCATTGGCGACGCTGGTTAATGAAGTATGCTGATTCTGGCTCTTCTTCCGCTTCCTTATATACTGCCTTCAATCCAGGAAGTGAGGGGCAGCTCTCAGTAAGGTGATCATTTGTACATATAGCACATGTTTGAACTGCATCCAGTGGACATTCCTCATGGCTACGTTTTCTTCTACATCTGGGGCAGAAGATCGCCAAATTCTGTTCCGCCTCCATCTGCTTCTGTTTAGCGTACACAATATCAAGTTGTGTAGTTAATGTCCCCAGAATATCAGTTTTAAAATTTTCTAATAAATTTCCAAGTTCTACACATGTTACTCCTTCTGTTGATATTTTGTTATCTCTGACAAACTGATCATATTCTGTTGGTTTTATCCTTGTGCTGCCTCTCGAACTCCTGATACATAAATCAATGATGTCAGCAAAATTCTCTTGATAAATATCCCCTTTTCCCATGATATTTAATGTTTCAATCCACTGTTCCTTCATGCCTCTGATCAATGCAGTTTTCAACACATTATCAGGCAGAGGTAGTGTTGCATAGGCGGATCTTTGTAAATTATACTGAAAATGTTCTACGTATTCTTCTAATGTTTCATTTGGTCTAGCTATCATCTGAAATATTTCATCTTTCAGTTCTCTAGACCTACAGTAATCTTGATATTTCTTTAGGAAGGATTCTTTCATTTGTTCCCAGTTATTTATAACTCCACCACCTAAACCCATAAACCATCTTAAAGCCGCCCCTTTCAAAGTGGAGGGGAACAATTTTAATTTCTGGGGGTCAGTGGTGTAATCATATCCCCTGCATAGCACATCAAATTAAAATAAGAATGCATCAGGGTCCTCTGATGTAAGTCCGTGAAATGTAGGAATGTGTTGAAGGGGGATTGCTTTCATAGGAGCATTTGCTGCGGAATCCACTATGGGATATTGTAATGTAGAAGTTTGAGTATTTGGCTGATTCTGCGCCATGGGATTGAATATATGCCAATAACCTTCCGGGATTTCTAGGAGGGTATTCCTAGGCTGAGAAGGAACGACCTTGACAGGGATTGTTTTAATAACACTTCCTTTGTCTGGGATAATGAAAGTCCCTGTTGTTTGAGGAGATTGAATTCCCCCAATAATGATTTTTGCAGCGCTCCCTTTATCTAGGCTATTTAATGGCTGAATTATCCTAGGAGGAGATCTTGGCTCCCCAACTTCCCCTGTTTCCCCTTCTCCTTCACAAAGATTGCTTAGATTCCCTTCCTGCAGTCGTTTTGGAATAGAGTTTTCAATTTCTTGAAAGTCCTGTTCATCAGTCTGACTATGCACCTCAGCGAAGGCTACAGATGGTGATCCTGTGGCCTGAAGGGAGCTAGTAGGCTGTTTAGAATTGGTTTTCCTGAGGCCTATTGATGGCTGAGATTCAGTTTTCTTATAGATTTCATCTATGAAGGTTGTTCGGCTAAGGGTCAACGGCCCTTTGGCTTTTTCGGGTTTGAATGGAGGTTTGATATTATTTTCTGGCTTTTTCTGCTTAGTCATGCACTCTAATAAACTACTAAATCCTATTCAACCAACAATTTTGCTAGGAAAGCGGACAGTGGAGCAGGGCTTTTACATGATCCGTACGCAGGTTCTTACCTTTCGTTTTTAAAATCCAACTCTCCTCTAGCAGATTCGTGCACTACTCTTTAAAAGACAAATGGCTATACTCTTTCCCCGGCAACATCGCTAAAATGTAGAGCTGTAACAAGGGTCTCTTTCACCTCTAATTATCCCACATTAACAAGTCAATCTGAGAACGTTTTGTTATTGCAAAGAGTATCTCAATCTGAGGCTATTCGTCAGAGTAATGCTTAGTAGGAGAGCATTCATAAAATACAAGAGTAAACGGATGCTAAACTATGACTAAATTGCTTCAAGAGGATAAAATCACACAAGACAGCTTATCAGTCAAGGGTGCGGAAATGATAACCCATCCCTCTAGAAACTGATGGAAAGGAAATTAGAGCATGGACCATAGGTATGGGAGCTAGGCAGCGACTGCTGAGGCTCACTACAGCCTTAGACCTTCTCTCACACCAAAGCAGCAAATGCAAGTAAATGGAACGACAAAAAGTAAAATAGAACAGCAAATAGGAAATGGAACAGCAAGTCTAAAATGGAACAGCAGAAAATGGAACAACAATCAAATGAACTAAGTCTCGCGAGTCATAACCAAACTTGCTCTATTGAACCAAACTCACACTCTGCAATAAAATAACAATCTTCTCTCTTAAGGCAAATTGGATGGAATGTACTTTATGGAACAACACTCATTGATGAATTATGGAACAACAGGAATCAATCATATATACACACAACACGGTAATATAGTAATCTCACGATTAAGGAGAATACTACTATGTTTCCAAATAGAATATCATTACTTTCAGATTCCAATAATCGGGATTTCAAATGAATCCAATAACAGTAATATGCAGTACAAACGCTCTGTAACAGAAATAGCTGGTTTAGCAATCAACTCTGAAAATATTCAATCATGCAATGCAGAGTCACTACATGGATTTCCTGAAAGAACCATTAATGAATTAATCGTAGCAGAGCATGTAATAGCACATGAAAAGCATATCAGATTACCGAGCGATAAAGATAAGCAAACCACGCAGAAATCAAGTTATAATGATACAAAAGCAAGTGTCCTTCGGATCCGGGCCCTTAGCTTCCAATGGTACACCGCCTAAGATTACTCCAGATGCAAAGATGAAGTAAACACCAAGTCTTTTATATTAACGCATCAACGAACGTACAGTAAACCAGGTCTCAGTGAGACTCGATGATCAAAGTTTAGTCTGAAACTGAAAGTTACATAAAAGTCCCTTTGCTTAACGATGCTGTTCCTTTTTATAAAAGTAACAGCGGATATATCTAGGTAACAAAATAAGTAAAACAACGATCCCTCAGGATCAAAGATCCTGAGGGATTCGCCAAGCTGTTAATCCTTTACCTTTCTTTCCCTTTTCCACCGAATTGGTATCCCTTCTTCCTTTCCTGGGTCATTCTGCTTCGATCTATTCGATCTCGTTTGCATTCGGTTCCCTTCTAGAGGGACAACAGTTATTCCTCCTTTGTCTTTCCCTTTTGAATGGCAGCTCTTAGTTTCCACCTTTCCCTGCATAGAAAAATGACAATTATCAGCGATTAAGCTTTCCATACTAATTCTCACATGTTTTATTAGAATTCTTTATTTCTTTGAGTTCATGATGAAAAAAAGGTTACAAATGTTACTGAAAATTCACTAAATTGTTTGTCAAAAACATACCTTTCAAGTGCTCCACACACCCCAAAAGGTTGCGGGAGTTCCAGACTCATCAAGCATAGCACGAGCCATTTGTTGGACTATTATGTTCATCCTTTCCGCCACTCCATTTTGCTAAGGAGTCCTAGTTGTAGAGAATTCCCTTCTTATTCCATGTTCGTCACAGAAATCAAAAAATTCATTTGAGGTAAATTCCCCACCTCTGTCGGACCTGAGGCACTTAATTTTGTAATCTGATTCATTTTCAGCCAAGGCTTTGAAGGACTTGAATTTTTCGAATGCTTCATCTTTGTGCTTCATAAGTCCTAACCAAACAAACCTATAAAAGTCGTCAATGAATAGTATAAGGTATTCTTGTCCTCAAGGTGACCTTGTCCTAAATGCACGACATACATCTGTATGGACTAGCTCAAGAGGCCTGCTAGCTGATCCTTCCTTCTCAGGAAAGTTAGTTCTGGTTTTCTTACGAAACTGACATGATTTGCATATGGTGTTGTCTGGAATTTTGATATCTGGAAGACCACGAACTGCCTGGTATTTGCATGCTTTCCTTATTTTTGAAAAGCTTAGATGCCCCAACTTCCGGTGCCATAACCAATGTTCATCATCCTTGCTTAAATAGCATTGTTGTTGTCCTTCTTCAAATATGTATAGATTATTTGGAGTTCTTCTACCTTTGATCATTGTTTCTCCTGTATCAAGATCACGAACACTGCATTCATTTGATCGAAATATTACCTCGGTTCCTTGATCGCACATCTGACTAACACTTAGTAGATTATGCTTCAAGCCATCAACATACAAAACATTTCCATCTTTGACCTGTTCTTTCAACTGAGCAGTTCCTTTTCCTTTTATGGCTGCAGGGGTATCATTTCCAAAAGACACCTTCTTCCCCTTTTCTACTGCAGTATATGATTCAAGTTTTTCTTTATCCCCTGTCATATGCTTTGAACATCCGCTGTCGATATACCATATATTTTCCTGTCATTCTGCATAGAAGGCTATCCCACATCTTTCTGGTTGTGGTTCCTTCATTCTCCATGTTCTGGCACTTGAGGTATGTTCCTTCTGAGTTGTCTTCCAAAACCTGCTCCTGCATTCAGAATCTTCATGACCAAAGTTATTACAAATAGAACATTCAACTTCATTTTCAAGGGCCGAAAAGTTGTTATAAGTCCTTTTCGTGATTTCATTCATATTCCTTTGTTTTTGAGCTTCTCTAGTCATGATTGTCTTATAGGCAACACATTGAGCTGCTTTGTGACCAAAATTATGGCAAGAGAAACATTGGTCATTGAAGAAACTCCTGCGATTATCAAATCTATCATCCAATCGATTGTAGTTTCTACTGACATCCATTCTTGAGGCAAATTGGGAAGATTTTACCTGTGGCTGATTGTAGCTTCTCTTTGTACTTAAGGTAGCTTGTCCCCGATTTTCTTGATAGTATTTATTTGTTCTTGAGGTAAACTGTCCCTGATTTACCTGATGATTTCTATTAGGCCTTTGCTCGCTCTTCTTTGCTGCATCAAGATTGTTAGAAAATTATATATTACGGAGTAATGTAACAAATAAAATATTGCATAAATATAAACACAGAAAATGCACAAAACAAGAGAGACACAGATATACGTGGTTCACCCAGTTTGGGCTACGTCCACCCCAAACAGCCAGTTCTTCCTTTCTATTATCCAGCAAAATGAAGAGACACAACCTACAGCAAATCTGTTGTAATATCCTTTGTTTTCTCTCACAGTCTCACCTCTCTGTTTCTCGCTCACAGAATACACATCTATTTCACCGCCTCAAATACAATACCCTCATACAAATAGAGGGGTTGCCTTCTAGGGCAAAAAACCCTAAACTAAACATAAGTTCTACCGTGATATCATCCACCTAATGAATGGCCTAGATTGACTAGAAATTACTATACTTTTACAAGGCAATTTTACATTTATTTTTGGCTTCAGGGGCGCTGCACCCGAGCCCCTCCAGGGGACCGTTGGCCCCCGGACCCCCCAGCCGGGGGGGATGGGCCCCCCCGGACCCCCGCGGGGGAGACAAGTCCCCCCCGCACCCCCCCACGTGGAGGGGTGTACAAAACTTCTTGGGGTATACATCCGGCTGAAACAAAGACCTCTGAACAATCATGCTCCACACACAACATTCTCCCACTTGGAGAATGATTGTAGCAACTCCACCGCTGCTTCATTTGCTGGACAATGAATCCTCTTTGGACGTGGCTGTTTCTCATCTTCATCGTCATCCTTGAAGACCAATTGAAACTGAGCATGTTCTCTATTTCTCCCTGGTTACAACTTTTGTTAGCATATTTGTAGGATTCTGGCTAGTGTGTATCTTTTCTAGCTTCAACTCTCCATCTTCCAACATTGATCGTATGAAATGATACTTGAGCTGTATGTGTTTAGTCCTGGAATCAAATGTTGAGTTCTTTGCAAGATTAATGGCACTTTGGCTATCACTGTATAAGATGCCCATATCATGCTCCTTACCCAACTCACCCATAAACCTTTGTAACCAAATCATTTCTTTACTAGCCTTTGTAGCATCAACATACTCTGCTTCTGTTGTTGAAAGTGCAACAACACTTTGGATTTTTGAAACCCAACTGACAGTTGTTCCTCCAACAGTAAATACATATCCTGTAGTGCTCCTCATGTTATCTCTGTCACCTGCCATATCTGCATCAACATATCCTTGTAGGGAGATGTTTGAACCACCAAACCATAATGCTTGATTTGTGGTGCCTTTCAAATATCTGAGAATCCATTTCACTGCCATCCAATGTTCCTTTCCTGGATTATTCATGTACCTACTTACAACTCCCACTGCATGTGCAATATCAGGCCTTGTGCAGAGCATTGCATACATTAAGCTTCCAACCGCTGATGCATATGGAACTTTAGACATATAATCCATGTCTTCTTGGGTCTTTGGGAACATTTCCTTACTAAGTTTGAAATGGCTAGCAAAAGGTGTACTAACTGGTTTTGCATTGTGCATATTAAATCTTTTCAACACCTTTTGTATGTACTCATTCTGAGACAATGTTAATTTGCGATTTTTCCTGTCTCTAGTGATTCTCATACCAAGGATTTGTTTTGCAGCTCCCAAATCCTTCATTGCAAATGAATTTGCCAATTTTCTTTTGAGTACATTTATTTCCTGCATGTTAGATCCTGCAATAAGCATGTCATCCACATACAATAACAATATAATATAGCTGCCATCATTTTTCTTTTTCAGATAAACACAATGATCAGAGTGACATCTAATATAACCTTGTTCAGACATAAACTTGTCGAATTTTAGATACCACTGCCTTGGAGCCTGTTTTAAGCCATACAAGCTCTTCTTCAACCTGCACACTAGTTTCTCCTTCCCTTTCACCTCATATCCTTGTGGCTGCTGCATATATATCTCTTCCTCCAAATCCCCATGGAGAATGGCTATCTTTACATCTAACTGCTCAAGATGCAAATCTTCAGCTGCTACAAGACTTAAAATAGTTCTAATTGAAGTCATTTTAACAACAGGAGAAAATATTTCATCAAAATCAATACCTTTCTTCTGTGCAAACCCCTTCACCACAAGTCTAGCTTTGTACCTCTGTTTTCTTCCATCTTCTTCCTTCAACCTGTAAACCCATTTATTCTTCAATGTAGTTTTTCCTGCAGACAACCTGACTAAATCCCAAGTCTGGTTATGTATTAAGGAGTCCATCTCTTCTTCCATGGCTACCTCCCACTTCTTCCTGCTTTCAACCTGCATTGCTTCTTCATAACATTCGGGTTCACCAGAATCAGTCAACAATAAATAACATAATGAAGGAGAGTATCGTTCAGGGGGTCTACTTATCCTGGTAGATCTTCTAACACCACTTTCAGGTGTTTGGGGTTCCTGTTGCTGTTGTGGTGGTTGCTGTTGCTGATTATTATTATTTTCAGGCACCTTTACCTTTTCAGTGATGTCATCAAGAACTGCATATTCCTTGCTTTCATTTTCTTTCTTCTTTTCCTGCAACTAATTCTTATACAAGACCTTTTCATTGAATATTACATGTCTGCTCCTAATGATTTTGTGATTTTCATAATCATATAAGCGATAACCAAAATCATTAACACCATATCCAATAAAAGTACATTTCTTTGACTTTGCCTCAAGCTTTGTTCTATTTTCTTTATCAATATGGAGAAAGGCCTCACAACCAAAAGTCTTTAAAAAAGAGTAGTTTTCCTTTTTACCTGTCCATGCTTCCTCCGGAACACCACCATCCAAGGAACTTGAAGGCCCTCTGTTTATTAGATAAACAGCAGTATCTACAGCATCTGCCCAAAACTGTAAAGGCAATCCTGCATGCAATCTCATTCACCTTGCACGCTCCATGATTGTTCTATTCATCCTTTCTGACACACCATTTTCTTGTGGTGTTCTAGGAACTGTCTTCTCTCTGTGAATTCCATGCTCTGAACAGTACCTATCAAACTCTTTGTTGCAATATTCACCTCCATTGTCTGATCTAAGACACTTCAATTTCTTTCCTGCCTCAATCTCAACCAAAGCTTTCCATTTCTTGAAAGTATCAAATACATCAGATTTATTCTTAATACAATAAATCCAAGTTTTTCTAGTTGCATCATCAATAAAAGTAACATAATAACGAGAGCCACCGAGAGATGATACCTGAGCAGGTCCCCATACATCTGTATGCACAAGCTCTAATTTTTCATTCTTCTTTTCTTTCCCAACTCTAAGAAATCTGACTCTCTTCTGTTTTCCATAAATGCAATTCTAACAGAAGTCCAAATCAACATTCTTCAAACCTGGCAACAAATTCCTTGAGTAAAGAATCTTCATCCCCTTTTCACTCATGTGTCCGAGCCTATGATGCCATAATGTTGCATCTGCTCCTTTGGAAGTTAAAGCATTAACAGAGTTAGAAATATCATTGCATAAATACAATGTACCAACCTTTTCGCCTTTTGCTATTACCAGGGCTCCTTTGGTGACCTTCCAAGCTTTATCTGTGAAAGTTGTCACACAACCTTCACAGCCTAACTGCCCTATTGAAATCAAATTTTTCTTTAGATATGGAACATGCCTTACCTCCTTTAATAGCCATTGGTTTCCATTCTGCTGTTTTACAAGAACCTTACCCATTCCAACGATTTTACAGGGTTTATCATCACCTAGACGAACTTGTCCAAAATCTCCTTGAACATAGTCATGAAAGTATTTCCTATCAGGTGTGGCATGGAATGAAGACCCTAAATCTACCACCCAGGAATCAGTAATATTTTCGAAAGAATGAATTAAAGCATCTTGTAACACCTCAGTTGTCTTCTTGCTGTGCATCTCCTTCTTTTCCCTTCTGAGATCTACAGTGTTTATTTAGGTGTCCTTTCTTTCCACATTTCCAGCACACTATCCCTGATCTTGACTTGGATCTACCTTTCCTTGATTTACTGCGATATCCTGAGCTCTTTCCTCTTTCCATTTTTCTTCCTCTAGACTCTGCACTCAAAGAATTTCCTGATGTCTCACTGGAGCTTTTCCATCGCATTTCCTCGCTAAGGATAGCACCGACAACATCATCAAACTTTAAAGTACTAGATCCAGAAATGGAGTTACTAATGGCCATTACCAAACCATTCCAACTTTCTGGTAATGAGCACAAGAATAACAGAGCTCTAACTTCATCATCAAAGTTTACCCCTACAGAACTTAACTGACTTGTAACTGTATTAAAATCATTTAAATGGTTTGCAATAGATCCACCTTCCGACATATTCATATTAAATAATCATTTCATAAGAAATACCTTGTTTGAGGCCGAGGGTTTTTCATATAGTTTCGACAACGTCTTCATCAAACCCTCTGTCGTGGTTTCCTTCGAAATGTTGAATGAGACTGATGCAGCAAGGCACAACCGTATTGTTCTGAGTGCCTTTCTATCGAGAAGGTTCCATTCTTCGTCTTTCATACCTGTCGGCATCTTTGTTTTTCCGCCCAATGGTAGGTATAGATCTTTTTGATACAGATAATCTTCCATCTGCATCTTCCACAGCGAGAAGCTTTGGCCATTAAATTTTTCGACCCTAAACTTACCATCTTCCGCCATTTCTCCCACTCGAACCAGGAACCCTTCTTTCCTGCTAGTTTATCAGCCAAATAGACCTTCGGCTCTGATACTAGTTGTTAGAAAATTATATATTATGGAGCAATGTAACACATAAAATATTGCAGAAATATAAACACAGAAAACGCACAAAACAAGAGAGACACAGATATACGTGGTTCACCCAGTTTGGGCTACGTCCACCCCGAACAGCCAATCCTTCCTTTCTATTATCCAGCAAAATGAAGAGACACAACCTACAACAAATCCGCTGTAATATCCTCTGTTTTCTCTCACAGTCTCACCTCTTTGTTTCTCGCTCACAGAATACACATCTATTTCACCGCCTCAAATACAATAGCCTCATACAAATAGAGGGGTTTCCTTCTAGGGAAAAAAACCCTAAACTAAACATAAGTTCTACCGTCATATCATCCACCTAATGAATGGCCCAGATTGACTAGAAATTACTATACTTTTACAAGGCAGTTTTACATTTATTTTTGGCTTCGGGGGCGCTGCCCCCGAGCCCCTGCCGGGGGACTGCTGGCCCCCGGACCCCCGCGGGGGGGATAAGTCCCCCGCGTGGAGGGGTGTACAAAACTTCCTGGGGTATACATCCAGCTGAAACAAAGACCTCTGAACAATCATGCTCCACACACAACAAAGATAACTTTTGGAGGTAGAAGCTTGAGATGTTTCTCCGTTATATCCCAGACCTGTCTTGATTATAGGAGAACGCTGCACATTGATAGTCTCATCCAGAGTTTCAGATCCTTTAACAAATTTAAGATTAATAGCTTTTGTTTTCTCAATCTCCTTTCTAAGACAAACAATTTCACATTCCAATTTTTCAAGATGTTTTTCCCTTTCAGCCAGTTGATATTGTAGAGACTCAATAATTGCACTTTTCTCTTCTAAGCAGATTTTGAGATTAGTCATCTCTTCAGAAAAACCTTCTACACCTATAGCATCCATGTAGTCATCATCTTCAAAAGCCATTAAAAGTTTATATTTATTACCCCGTTCATCTTCGTCACTATTTGAAAGTCCATCACTATCTTCATGAGTGTAATAGCTTTTCTTATTTGCATTCTGTTTCTTGTTCCATCTAACAGGTTCCTTCCCTTTGTCAATCTTATCCTTGTGAGGACATTTGGCAGCATAGTGACCGACTCTTCCACAAGCAAAGCATTTGAAAGGTAACTTACCTCGGAACCGTCCAATACCCCATTGAAGATTTCTGACAAAATTTGATTCTTCTTCTTCTTCTGACATGCGTCCTGACTCATAGTACTTGCCTTTTCCTGAAGCCTTGAAGGCAACTTCTCTCCTGTCTGATGGTCCTCCTTTACTCATTTCATAAGCAGTTAGAATACCGTGCAGCTGTGACATTTTAAGGCTTTGTAGATTCTCATTTTCTTCTATTGCAGAAACTTTAGATTCAAACCTAGGGGACAAAGATCTTCGAACTTTTTCAACCACAACAGCCTCTTTTATTTCTTCACCCAAATTTTTCATACAATTAACAATCTCATCTACACGAAGAAAATAGTTAGCCACACTTTCATCATTATACATCTTGAGATTTTCATACTGAATCCTGAGGGTTTGAAGTTTTTCTTGTTTTACCTGATCATCTTCTTCATAGCTTAGGACAATATTGTCCCATATTTCTTTTGCTGATTTTAACTGCATAACTTTCACGAATTCTGATTGAGATAGACATCCCAATAGAGTATTGACCGCCTTTGCATTTGTTTCATATTCTTATTCTCAGCCGGATCTGTAGGAGTTGCTGCTGGAAAAGTATATCATGTATCTATGATATCCCAGACTTCTGTACCCAACGGTTGAAGATAGGCAGTAACTCTTACCTTCCAATATACGAAGTTTATCCCATCAAAAACCGGTGGCCTGATTGATGCTTCCCTCTCGTAGTTGCTCATGATGAAGGATCTTCCTTCAAGCGATCAAGCTTCTTCAGAAGAACCTGGCTCTGATACCAATTGTTGGAAATAATACTGAGAGGGGGGGGGGGTGAATCAGTATTATCAAGTCAAATATTTCCTTTTCAAATTCCAGATGATATACGCTACTTCTCTTAATAAAAACCGCGTATATACGCAACTTTAGATAAAGAAACCCGTGTATACAAAGCAGACTTATAATTTGATTTATCTTTCAGATGTCAATTATTAATCTGTGATTCAGAATAAAATAACCAGTAACCAGAAATAGTAAAGCAGAGCAGAAAGACAATCGCACAGAAGAACACAAGATATTAGGTGGAAACCCAATGTGGGTGAAAACCACCTGCTGCAATTCGTCTCTATCTTTTCTTTAATTATAAAATTCTTTTTACAAATGTACTGGTGTATTCCTTTTACCAGTACGCAGGCTACAACCTGCAAAGAGCTACAACTCTCTCTCATTTTCCAGATTCTCCTGGAGGGGAGCTACAACCCCCTTAGCTCTTGCACTAGCCAAGATACTAGTACGTAGGTGCTGGCCTACAGAAGGCTACAACCTTCTCTTTCTTTCAAGGACCACGTTTCATAAATTTTCAGACTGGATCCACAAATAACATCAATCAACCATCAAGAATTCCTGCATCAACCAATCACCTTTTCACCAAAACTAAATCAACATAAACACCTCTCAGATGACTGTACCCAGATCACAGTAACAGTGCCACACACCAAAACTGAACCCAAAACACTACAACAATATACAGAAGTAGCAAAAACACAACTCAAAATGTATACGCTACTTTAATGGCCTGAAACTTGCATGCATACGCTTCTGCGTATGGAACAACCTGCGTATACGCTGTTTTCCTTCACTGAACCTGCGTATATATGGCCTTAGCTGAACTGAACCTCTGTACAGATCTACAAACATAATTCACTCTTTCAAGTATTCAGGCAATGATTAACCCAGATTATCAGATTTATAGATCACGCATGTGCCAGATATAACAGATCAAAATCATGCAAAGATATTATCATTCAAGCCAAGAGATTATGACCCATCAATAGAATTTATCCTTCTTTTCGCTAAGGTTCCTCCTTCATTCATATCCAGATCTGCTCCACAATGCTAATCACCAATATTTCAGATCTCGTACATTATCAGATATTCCATAATAATTCAGATGATCCCTTGTCACATGATCTCCTTCCTCTTTTATAGTTTTAGGCCTTCCACAATACCACGGTCCAAAACCATAATAAACCAATACCAAGGGCCCAAAACCTGGGGTCAACACTTCTGACGAGATACCTTGGTCCAAAACCATAGGTTCAAATTCCAAGGACTAACAACCATGGACCAAAAATAAGTTTCCCACCATGTACGTGCTTTTTTGTGCATAAAAGTGCATGTATACGCATACGCGACTTCTGAACGTATAACCCGCGTGTATACGCGTCTTCGGCAAGGTGAACCTGTGTATACAAGATTTCCTTCATTCTGAGCGCCTGAACTGAGATCTGACACCAAAGTGAGTTTCCATCAAGGACAACACCTGTACCATAGGGCCACACTTGTGCCAAAATGCTAACACCTATCATATGCCTTGCTAGAAAGGGAACCTGACACATTAGTCGATTCCCAAACTAAAGCTTGTGCTTGTGAAGGGAACCTTATCGCTACAAGGAAACAACTCTCTCAAGACACTAGATCTGAGGGGAAGTAGAAGGTAGTTGAATCCTCACCTCAAATCACTACTATTTATTCCTCCCAGGAGAAAAATATCAAAGAAATATCCAAGTTCACTAAATATTTAACTAAAAAACCCAACCCTTGAAGGTAGGAAATAGAGAAGTTCCTCCACCTCCCATGAATCCCTTAGTACAAACTAATTTTCATCCTAATCCACCAATTCAAAATACAAATTTCCCCCTCAGAATCAAGCACCTTTCAACCATCTTCATCCTCAAAAATTGTTACAAAGAGGATAGAGGCCAGATGAGCCACCAGTTTAGCCTCCTCTCAAGAATAACATTAATATCATTGATGAGTACGACAATGACACAACTAGTCAGTTAATGAACCTTCAAAAAGGAGAATATCTAAATATAGGTTCTATTCATTCCTTTGACTTGCAATTTCAAGATTCCTCTAAGTATCTAGGACATGAGTTTTGGGACCCTCGGCATCAATGTTTCATTGAATGACTGGAAGCCCAAATTCAACATAAGTATAATCTTAAGCCTAGAAAAGATCAAACACCTCAAAAGGAAGCTGCCCCTCAACCTCTCTAGATTAAGGATAAACCCTTGTTACCTCTTGAGCATAATCCTATTGAGGTAGATACACCTCTCTTTAAAAAATTCAGCTTACAAAATGAATTAAACAAGCTGAGGATTAGTATGTCGTTAACTGAAGTCGTAAAGCTTCCTAATTATAAACAAGAAATTGACTCCTCCTTTAAAAAATATCACCAGCCACCTCATGAAATGGGATTTTTAAACATTATTAACATCTAGGATGACAATCCTATTATCTTTCTCAGACCTGTGAATCATAAAAATGGTAATTTGGTCCCTCCTTTTTATACTAGTTTAAAAATCCATGACTGGAACCTTCACAATTGCATTTTAGACTCGGGCACCTCCCACAACCTTATGCATAAGGAAATCATGGATAAAATCATACTAAATATAACCTGAGAATATCATGATCTATATTCCTTTGTTTCTCATAGATTCAATTGTTTGGGTGTAATTAAAGATCTAGTGGTAGTTTTGGCCTAAGTTTGAGTCAAGAGAATTTTCATGGATGTAGTCATGGCTGATGTCCCTCCTAATTACGGGATGCTCCTATCTAGGAGATGGGGTGCAAAGCTCAGTGGGTTGCTGCAACTAGATCTCTCTTATGCCACCATCCCTATGTTTGGAGGAAGTAGTCACCGCTTATATAGGGAATCTAGGTCAATTTATACCATTAGTTCATAACAACACCTCGAGAACTCCCTAGTATATACTTTTGAAGACAATATGGGAAACTTACCATTTGTTATCTCAGAGGAAGAGAAGGTTCTTATGCTCGAAAAAGATCTTCTGTCTCCTTGCCCCTAGACCCTAATGCAGTTTGAAAAATATATTTCAATGGAGCCTATTCTGAAGCAAGGTTTGGTGTCAGTGTCATTTTTATACCTGCTCTCAAAGAAATACCTCCTTTCTTTCAAATTGAACTTCGAAATGACTAATAACATAACCGAATATGAAGCCCTAGTTCTTGGGTTAGAGACGACACACAAGCTTAATATTCAGAATTTATCGATATATGGTGACTCTGAATTAGTAATCAATCAAGTGACGAAAAAATTCCAAATCAAGCACCCTCATTTGCGCGCATATAGAAACCAAGTCTAGGACCTAGCAGATAATTTCTTTTTGGCTATCAACTTTACCACTATCCGTAGAGAAAAAAACCAATTAGCATATTCTCTTACTGTTACAACAACTACTTTCATTCCTCCCTCTGGACTCAAAATTAAATTTGAAATAAAAGTCCTTTATAGGCTATCCATACCCAACAATGTGAAACATTGGTAGGTATTCAAAGATGAACAAGAGATTAAGAGATTTATACAACTGGTTGCAGAATTTTCAGATCATTATATAGATGAATATGAAGACATTGACCAAGCCAATGCCAGTACTACTCCTTTAAAAACTAAAATCGGTAAGCACGATGTCATTCAGTTGAAAAATAATTACATCCCCAGAGGTTTGATTCCTTTGGAGAAGATTTTTGATAGCAATGACAATGTTTCCAACCCATCCCTTAAGCCTCCAAATATGGAGATATAAGTTGTGAACATTTCCCCCACCACTGAGGCTAAATTAGTTAACTTATCCAAGCTACTTCTGACCCATGTTAAAGATCAATACATTCATCTTCTTTCAAAATGTACTGACTTCTTCACTTGGTATTATGATGACCTTAAATCCTATGACCAGAGCATAATAGAACATTGAATCCCTCTAAAGGAAGGGGTTAAGCCTTTTAGGAAAAAGCTTCATCACATTAATCCTCTATTACTCCCTCCCATCGAAAAGGAAATTAAGAATATTTTAGATGCAAAGATAATTGTTCCATTACGCTATTCTACCTGGGTAGCCAATCTAGTCCCCGTTAGAAAAAAAAATGGTGAGATTCGGCTATGTATAGATTTTAGGAACCTCAACCGAGCCTCACTTAAGAAAATTATCCTCTCCCCAAGATGGATGCTATATTCCAATGAGTAGTTGGCACTACTCGCATCTCTATGATGGATGGGTTTTCTGGTTATAACCAAATAATTGTCCACAAAGACAATATGTATAAAACTGTCTTCACTACCCCCTGGGGTACATTCATGTATTCATTTAGATTGATGGACGTTGGAGAAACCTTCCAAAAGGAAATAGATATTGATTTTTTTGATGAGAAGGATCAGTTCATAGTTATATATTTGGATGACATGAACACATTCTCTTTAAGTGATGATCAACATCTCAAGCATCTAGAAGTTATTTTCCAAAAGTATCGCAAGTTTGATTTGTCTCTGAATCCCAAGATAATATTTATTCGCTATCACTGAAGGGAAATTAAGAGGACATATAGTGTCACATCATGGTGTTAGGACTGATCCGGAAAGGGTGCAAGAAATCCAAACCATTTCCCTACCTCGTACAAAGGAAGAAGTTCAGGTTTTCTTGGGAAAATTCAATTTCTTGAGAATATTTATCCCCAATTTCATGGAAATAGTAAATAATATCGCTTGGATGCTAAAAAAGGGTAGTGATATTAAGTGGAATGAAGAGTCAAAGTATTCCTTTGAAATAATTAAGACCACCATTATGGAGGCCGCTATCCTCATTAGTCCAAACTGTACAAAAGATTTTATAATTTTCCCTTTTGCCTCAGAGCATACCATCACTGTTGTTCTGCTACAGAATAACCAACAGGGATACAAGAAGCCATTAGAATTATTTAGTAACGCCCTTCGACATGTATATATTAAGTATAATATTATGGAGAAGTTGACCTACACTCTAGTTAAAACCCTTAAGGCTTTTAGGGAATATATTCTTCTATCCAAGTTATAGTCTATCTTCCGCATCCTGCGATAAGCAATATACTATTACAATACGATACTAAGGGAAGGAGAGGGATGTGTATCACTAAAACTTAGGAGTATGATCTGGAGCTAAAGCCCATAAAAATCATTAAGGGGCAAGGACTAGCTAAGTTGTTAACTGAGGCCAATTTTGATGCACTAGGCATCAACCAATATGCTCTAGGAAACTCGGAAGAAGTACGTGAAGGGAAAAAGGATAAGAAACCAAGGTTTTTGCTACTTATTTCAGAACCTATTACTGTTCATCCATATTTATTATTATCTGAATGGTACAGGGATACCACAAGTTATCTTCAAACTATGCAGTTTCCCAGTTCCTTGAGCAAAGTTGTTTGGTGCTCACTTAAGTTAAAGGCTATAAATGATCGTATTATAGGTAGTAAGATATGATGGAAATACCCAGTAGGAATTCTTTTGAACTGCGTTCTTCCTACCCAAGTTGACTACCTGATTGCTCAGCACCATTACGAGGTATGTGCTGGCCATTTCGTGTGGAAAGACACTTCCCATAAAATCATAAGAAATGGGCTTTATTGGCCTACGCTCTTTCGAGATGTAAACAAGAAAGTGAGGGATTTCCACCAGTGTCAAATATTTGTTGGAAAAAAAAATCTTGTAGCATTACCCCTCAAGCCTATCGTAGCCGAAGCACCCTTCCAACAATGGGGTTTAGAAGTCATCAAAGAGATCCTCCCTCCTTCCAATGGCCAACATCATTGGATTATCACTGTGAATGACTACTTTATGAAATGGTTTGAATCTGCTCCATTGAGGAATGTTAATGACAAGGCGATGATTGATTTTATAGTGGAAAATATATTTTCTTGCTTCTGATGCCCTCAAAAGATCATAGCCAACAACGTCAAACCTTTGTTATTGACTGCCATCTGAAATTTTTGTGATAATTATGAGGTAAGGTTAGGGCATTCAACAACCTATTACCATCAAGGAAATGGGCTTCTTAAGTCCACTAACAAAATATAATTCAAATATTAAAAAAATCTCTACATTCAAAGAACTGTAATTGGCATGTAGTGTTAAAATATGTTGACTTAGCTGACATTGTCGCTATTCAAAAATTCATTGCAACTTTTCCTTTTCAGCTAGTCTACGACCTAGATGTTTTTTTCTCATTATACTTAGTCACCAAAGTTATGAAGACTTTATAAGAAGCCAACGATGAGCCTAACGACTTGCAGAGGCGTATCAACCAAATGGTTTAGCTGCAGCAAGAAAGGGAATTGGTGTATGAGAGGATTAATCAACACCACGAAAATATCAAATAGACCTTTAACAAGCGCACCAAAGATATAATTTTTCTCCCCAGAGGCTGGGTCCTCAAATGGGATAACATGAATGAGGAACTAGGGAAACATGGTAAGTTTGATAACCTATGGTTAGGTCCATTTGTAATCGATAAGGTTGAGGGAGAAAATTATTTTTCTCTTAAGAAATTGGAAGGGGAAGAAGATGGTCGTGCTATTAATGACCAATTTATTAAACACTATATTACCTAATGATTCTTTAGAAAAAAAAATGATTTGCACATAAATTAAAATAAGTTTAAAGAGATAAGTAAAAAATGAATGAATGGAATAACTATAGTCATGTAAACACCAACAAGAAATTGTAGCATATGTCCATATAAGAAAATATTGACATTTAAACATCTAATTAACATAATCCAAAGCTCTAAATGGAAATGCATACAAAATAGAATCAAATTGCATCATTTAAGATTATCTTTTCCCACTATAAAGATCAAACAAGAGCAGAAATTTTTATAATACCTCTCGTTATGGTAAATCACGTGTAGTTCTTAAGTATAACAACTTTAGGGTCATGTGAGTTACATACAAGGAAAATTCAAATTCCATCTAATTCTATTATCCCATATCTCTGAGGGCCATCATACATCTACACATTCTTTAAAAGTCTTGGGAGGTATCTTTTGTGTTGCAATAATGTTTAACTTGAGAGTTGTAAAGCAAATTGTTTTCCTCCTCTATGGGAAAGTGTCAACACTAGCCTATTGATCACTAATCATTAACCTTCCTTCTTAGGATGGGAATGCTAAAAACGTATGTTGGGTCCATGGACACTTGCTAGAAGCAGAGCAAGGTTAGTGCTACTGAGATTTCAGTGTGCAACCTACCCATCCCCTCACGTTATCGTTTTGCGGGATATTCTAATGACTCTGCTGGGGCTATGGATGCTCGCTGGCACTGGAGCGACATTAGTTGCACTGGAAAATTCCAGTGTGGCTTCTTCTTGCCATGTTTCCTAAGTAAAATAAATGAAAGAAATAAATTGAATACGCGATGAAACCAACGATCTCAATAAATGACAAGGAAAGGTAGATCTTATCTGTGGGTAATCAAATGACTCTGTTGGGGCTATGGATGCTCACTGGAAATAGAGTGATGTTAGATGGTGTTAGGTCCCTATAATACTAGTGATTACCCCATTACTATTGTAGTTGTATCCCTTATTCATATTGTTGTGCCCCTATTGTCTCCATATTGTTATTACTGTGCCCCATAGAATCCCTCTAATTTTATTTTTGTGCCTTTATATTATTATTGTTAGGTCGGCTGGGTTATATTATGACTCCTTAGACTCCTATATATAGAAAGAAGGTTTTTTCATTTGAATCATCAAAGAATAATTAATTTGTGTAATGAAAAGGAGGTTTCCCCCTTGAAGAGGCTGAATTCTAAGACGTTGATCTATATTTTCTATCTTTTTGTGAGCCGGTTTCATAACATTTGGTATCAGAGCTTTTGAATTCTAGGGTTTCGCTGCTCCAAATAGGTCATTGTGGCATTTTCATTATAAATTTGTTTGTGACATTTAGGAAGCGAAAAAAAAAACCCATTTGCCACGAAATCTCACTGAACCTTGGGTCCAAATTTCAGAGCTTTTCACACTATATGTGCGGAGATATGATCTGAGGAAGTTAGCCTTTTTGCAGACTCCTGAATTACATTCTAAATAGGTGACCTAGGGAAAATCGTCATAACTTTCTCTCTGAGCATCAGAGTGAAATTTCGTAAGAAGATACAGAAAGAGGACTTATTTTAGTTTCTTTTATATATTTTTCAGAGCCAAAGGTTGAAACACAGACACGTGGCACGTCATACAAGTTGGATCTATTGAACTAGTCTATAATCAGGTCACTGTGGGAGATTTGGCATAACTCTTCCTTGGAGAATCCAATTTGGATCAGAATAGTGGCATTGGAAAGAGGACACAGAGGGCTATTGCAGGTCGCAATTTCAGAATTGGATGATCCGAAATTACAGAGATACATTAGAGGCAATATGGAGCTCCTACAAAGTGAAAAAAGATGTGTAGATTTTTTTAAATGTTTGCTTAAACTTGGTTTGAAAAATTATTTTGAAGGAATTCAAAGGGAATAGTAGAGAATTATTATCTATAACTGATGCCCCAAGGAAAGAAAATTCAAACACCTAGTAAGCAACCTGAAAGCTCTAGCATGACTCATGAAGAAGAGGAAGAAATGCTACATGATATATCAAAATTACAAGACCAAGTGCAACAAATGTCATTCTCACAAAAGCTAACAAAAGCTAAGATAAATGGTGTTGAAGCTAAGATGAATGGCATGGAAGCTAAGATGGAAAATTTGAAGATAGATTTGAACAAAAATTTGAAGACAAGCATGGTAGATTTGAAGACAGATTTGACAAATTTTCTACAAGAAATACTTACGAATGGTGAAAGGGTAGTAAAAGAAAATCATGATGCGAACAAAATAAATGTCAATCATGATTTCATATATTCTAATGTTGGATTGAAGACCCACCATATTCTAAAAATCGATATGAGGAAGCTTGATGGCAAGGATCCCGCAACATGGATATTACAGATGGAGCAATTTTTCGATCTCAATAATGTGCAAAACACACAAATGGTACGTATTCCAACTTTATATTTGGAACCAAATCAGTTTGTATGGTATCAATGGCTTTCCTCTCATAAACAAATTATCACTTGGGAAATTTTTACGGAAGAATTGACAACACATTATGAGGATACAAAAAGCAACACTTTTTTTAGCCAATTGATAAGTCTCAAATAAAAGGGTTCAATAATGGAGCACATTCAGGAGTTCCAAAAATTGAACATAAGGGTAAAAAATGTTCCAGAGAAGCATAGGATTGATGTGTTCATAGGGACTTTAAAGGATAATATCCAACATGATGTTCGCCTTTGGGAACCTGATTCATTAGAGAAGGCATTCAGGTTAGCAAGAAAAATGGAAAGCAAAATTATGGCAACCAGGAAGCATACCACTCACAACTATAAAGATGGAAGCGTTGTTTCCCATAGTCTTCCACAACATATAAGGTTGACACCACAACAATTGGAAGAAAAAAAAAGCAAAAGGGCTTTGTTACAGTTGTGATAGCAAATACATTAAAGGTCATAAGTGTGCTGAGAAGAAATTATTCTACATAGATTGTGAAGAGGAAGAAGAAAAGGAGCAAGAAAGGTCAAAAGAAGAGGATATACTCCAGGAACAAAGCCTAGATAAAGAAGAAATGAATCCGACCATATCTTGTAATGAATTGGCTGGAATTACCACTCCTCAAACCATCAAGATAGAAGGACAAATCAAGAAGAAAAAGGTAATAGTGTTGATTGATTCAGGAAGTACCCACAATTTTATCCATTGTAAGGTAGAAAAAGAATTGAATTGCTTCCTATATCCAGCACCAAAGTGTCAAGTGATGGTTGCAAATGGAGGAACAATAAATTTCCCTAGAAAGTGCCATAATATCAAGCTGTCCATGGGAGAATATGTATTGACTAGCCCAATTCTTTCCATTCCAATGGGAGGTGTTGATGTTGTACTAGGAGTCCAGTGGCTACAATCGTTGGGTACAAAAGCTTTTAATTCTCAAGAACTTTTCATGAAATTTTCTGCGGAAGGAAAGGAATTTGAATTAAGAGGTATTGCAGGGAAACCGGGAAAGATAATCAACTCTAATGGTATGACCAAGCTGCTAAAAAAGGAACAAAGAGGTGTACTTGCAGAATTATGTTCACTAGATGTTTCCACATCGAAATCATCTATTTCTCTAGATCTCCAAAAAGTCTTGGACAATCATTCCCAAGTATTTGAGACTCCCAAAGGTCTCCCACCTATTCGTGATCGTGATCATGCTATTCATCTGACTCCAGGGAGTGTTCTACCAAACATCAGGCTGTACAGATATCCCTATGCCCAAAAGAGTGAAATTGAACGTATGGTTGCAGAAATGCTAAAGGCTGATATAGTTCAACCTAGTCAAAGTTCTTTGCTCCAGTAGTATTGGTGCACAAGAAGGATGGATCATGGTGCATGTGTCTGGATTATAGGGAGCTCAACAAGCTCACTATTAAAGATAATTTTCCCATTCCTGTCATTGATGAATTACTGGATGAATTGCATGGATCAATTTACTTCACCAAGTTGGATCTTCGTTCAAGATATCATCAAATTAGAATGAATACTGAAGACATTTCAGAAACAACATTTAGAACTCATGAGGATCATTATGAATTTTTGGTCATGCCTTTTGGCCTTACCAATGCACCTTCTACATTTCAAGGTTTAATGAATTCCATTTTCAAACCTTTCCTTAGAAAATTTGTGTTAGTATTTTTTTATGATATACTAATTTACAGCAGGTCTTGGAAGGATCATGTTGAACATGTTGACAAGGTGCTACAACTATTGGAGGAGAACCAATTATATGCAAAAAGATCCAAATGTTTCTTTGGAGTAAAAGAGGTGGAATATCTGGGTCATATTGTATCTCATGAAGGAGTTAAGGTAGACCCAGCAAAATTAAAGCCATTAAGTAATGGAAAATCCCCACATCCATAAAGCATCTGCGAGGATTTCTCTGGTTGACAGGGTATTATCGCAAGTTTGTTAAGAATTTTGGGAGAATAGCAGCACCTCTAACAACATTATTGAAGAAAGATGCATTTTCATGGACTCCAAAAGCAACAAAGGCCTTCGAACATCTTAAAGAGGCAATGTGCTAAGCACCAATCTTAGCTACACCAGACTTCATAAAAACCTTTATTGTGGAATGTGATACTTCAGGAAATGGAAATGGTGCTATTTTAATGCAAGATGAAAGACCCATTGCTTTTGAAAGTCGTCCAATCAAGGGAAAGTTTTTACACAAAGCTATCTATGAGAAGGAAATGTTGGCAATACTACATGCACTTAAGAAATGGCGACCCTACCTAATGGGAAGACACAAGGTAAAAACGGATCATGATAGCCTTAAATACATTTTATAACAAAGATTATCCTCTGAATAGCAACAAAAGTGGGTCACAAAGATGTTGGGTTATGACTTTGAAATCATTTGCAAAAAAGGGAAGCAAAATGTGGTGGCTGATGCACTCTCAAGAAAGGATGAGGATGTGGAAGCATTGTTGTGCGCCATTTCTATTATCCAACCAGATTGGATAAATGAAGCAAGGGAGGAATGGAAGAATGATGAAGAAGTGTGGGCACTTATTCGAAAGTTACAACAAGATTCCAGTACATCTGATACATTTAGCTGGAAAAATGATTCGTTATGGTATAAAGAACACTTATACCTTTGTAAGAATTCCCAACTTAAGCAAAAGATTCTTATGGAATTGCACACTTCTCCCTTAGGAGGGCACTCAGGATTTTTAAGAACTTACCACAGAGTTAAGAAGGAATTTTTTGGGATAGCCTTAAATCGGATATTCAAAGGTTTGTGGCGGATTGTTTGGTTTGCCAACAAAATAAAGTTGAAGCAATTAAGACCTGGGGTCTATTACAACCTTTATCCATTCCAAGCCAACGTTGGGAGGACGTTTCAATGGATTTTATCATAGGTTTACCCAAGTCTAAGGGAAAGAGTGTCATCATGGTGGTAGTTGACAGACTTACCAAGTATGCACACTTTTGTGCATTATCACATCCATTTAAAGCTAGTACAGTTTCTATTGCATTTATGGAAACAATTCAAAAGCTACACAGAAACCCAAAGATTATTGTAAGTGACAAAGATCCCATTTTCACTGGAAATTTTTGGACAAGATTATTTTCTTGTCTTGGTACTCAGTTAGCTCATAGCTCATCTTATCATACTCAATCTGATGGGAAAACTGAGATAGTAAACAAATGTTTGGAAGGATATCTTTGTTGCTTTGTATATGATAAACAGACACAATGGGTCAAATGGTTGCCTCTGGCTGAATGGTGGTATAACACTTCCTTCCATACAGCAACAAAAATGACCCCATTTATGGCACTTTATGGATATCAACCACCATCCATCACATCATATTTAAGAGAAAATTCTAAGGTTCAAGCAGTGGAACATCACATCGAGCATCAACAACAATTCCTTCAACTCTTAAAGGATAACCTCGTGTTGGCGCAGAATAGAATGAAACAACAGGCAGATCAACATCGCAAAGAAAGAAGTTTTGATGTAGGTGATTGGGTATTTCTACGGATAAAACCATATAAACAAATTTCCCTCAAGCAAGCTAAGAAGGATAATAAATTATCACCAAAGTATTATGGTCCGTACAAGGTGTTGGAAAAGATTGGTACTATGGCATACAAATTGGAGCTTCCTGCAGCTTCTCGAGTGCATCCATTTTTCCATGTTTCATGTTTAAAGAAGTTTATAGGCAACAAGCTCCTAGTTCAAACATTATTGCCAGAACTTGACGAGGAAGGAAAATTTATATTGGAATTGGAAGTAGTCACAGAAACAAGAACTCAACAGCTACGAAATCGATCAATTTCGGAGTATCTCATCAAGTGGAAGAACTTATCCACTGAAGATTCCACATGGGAGGATGAGAATTTTATACAAAATCATCCAGAACTACTCAAGCATTGAGGACAACACTTTTTTGAAGGAGAGGGGCATGTTAGGTCCCTATAATACTAGTGATTACCCCATTACTATTTTATTTATATCCCTTATTAATATTGTTGTGCCCCTATTGTCCCCATATTGTTATTATTGTGCCCCATAGAATCCCTCTATTGTTATTTTTGTGCCTTATATTATTATTGTTAGTCGGCTGGGTTATATTGTGACTCCTTAGACTCCTATATATAGAAAGGAGGTTTTTTCATTTGAATCATCAAAGAATAATTCATTTGTGTAATGTAAAGGAGGTTGCCCCCTTGAAGAGGCTGAAGTCTAAGGCGTTGATCTATCTTTTCTATCTTTTTGTGAGCTAGTTTCATAACAGATGGTAGCTACCATGGAGGGTTTTCCTAAAATCTTTTGTTTCAATGTTTTCAACCAAAACACCTATTTATTGTGACACACTAGTCCCCTTGCAGACAATCTAGTTACATAGACATATATTAAGCCTTCAGCCAACACTAACATCCCTCCACTCCACCCCCACTACCAAAGACCTGTTGTCTATTTCTAAACCCATATAAAATGGGATTATGAACTGTTTTGTGATAACCACATGCAAAAGTTTCCATTTACACCGCATATATGAAGAAAATGAAACATAGTTGAAAATAGTTAAAAAACAATCTGTAATAATCTGCAATAAACCACAGAGGAAGAATTATTTTCCCTCTCTAACCAAATTTACACATTCTTACTCAAGGAAAATAAATATTCGAATTCTTCATGTCATAATAAAGTAAAATTCTTGCAGGAAATTACTCATGAGTCTATCATATTGTCCTTAACTTCATATACATAATAAGCTAAAAGTTTCCAATGTAACATCCATTAAAAGTACTATAGACTGAGCCGTAGGACTCCATAATATGTATTGTTTATAAAAAATTACATTTTAAAGACATTTTGCTCAAAATTAAGTTGGTTCCCAAAAGATAATTTAGCTATCCAAGACCTGGATTATGTCTTTTTCAGAATTGGAAGAGCCCACAAGGCGAGTACTTCTAGTAGCTTCCTGTGCTTACATTCCCTGAATTCCATTATAAATCCTGGGCAAGAGTGCCAAATTTTCTTCAATGCGAACCATTTGCTCCTCCATCACTGCCAATGAGCGCATCACCCTATCCAGCTTGTCATGAAGCATCTCCCACCTACATCTGCTACTGCTCGCAGTACCTATCATCGCAATCATCTTCTTCTTTTGCAAGAAGTTCGGTAATAATAATGATTAGTGTGACGAATGAATTATATTCCTTTAATTAGTTCAGGTCATCTCCTCATTAATTCTTCATTTTAACCCATTCCATCGTAGAAATCTCCCTCGTGCCATATTTGTATGGATCTGTCTCATCGAAGAATTATCGTCGCCAGTTAATCTCGATCCCATGGCCCACCTACTGTTAGGGGGATTTTGAGGTCTAAAATGGGCTTCCTAAGAAAAATTTCCAACCAAAATAATATTTATAAGAAACAATAGGATTTAAGATGATGATGTTAAACATAGGGAATGATTCATGATTTTTGGAGTTAAAAAGTAAAAATAATAAAATAATATAACTACTTTTTCAACTCGTATTTTCAACTTATCTCCCTAAGGTTTTACTAAAATTTCGAACAGGAGTACTCGTTGGATGAAAAATTTAATTCCTCATCCAAGGAGTATGCATGTTGCATACTTTCGATCGACATTGCTATACGAAAAATGAGAAATACATGAAAAAACGTGATTACAATCGCGTTTTCATGTATTTCTCATTTTTTGTATAGCAGGATCATCAAAACTATTCAACATTGGTACTCCTTGGACAAGGAATCAAGTTTTGCATCCAACGAGTGTTGTTGGTCAAAATTTTAGTACAGCCATAGGGAGATAAGTTGAAAATATGAGTTGCAAAAATAGTTATTTTTTTTTTCCCTCTAAAATTTGATGATGTAATCTAATCTTATTTTATTATTTCCACTATTATTTTATAATTTCCTTAGGAGGCCCATTTTAGACCTCAAAATTCCCCTAATGAAGGCACCTGGTCTTCATTCTTGCAGAGAACCAACCCCAAAAGGATCCCATGTTAGGTGCTTAAAAATCCCTCACCCTTCCGAGCTTTTACGATTAATTAAAACTAATTAGCTATAAATACTCAAACTAAAAATGAGTTAGGTGGGTGTTATGGAGTGTGTAGGTACGAGCAGTAGATCTCTCTCGGCAAGAATATCGATAGTGAAAACACTTCCATAGCACTTACAAGTGTTTCACCTTTGATGCATTTCCGAACCCTCGATGAGTTTAACCCACGATCAACTTTCCATGAGTTAGTCATTCAATCCCTGATCTGTTTGCTAAGCCTCATTTTTACCCCTAAGATAGCACAAGGATTAGATGTGAGATTCTCTCCTAATATATCTCAAGAATTAGCATCAAATCAATCAAGCAATCACTAAATCACATCGCACTGAAACCTGCACGACCGTTACACCCTCCCTTTCGACCCAATCTCATCCTAGATGTTGATCTCTCATAGATATATGGTAATCACCCTGAAAATTTAACGTGGTATAACCATGTGCCTTTGTGTGATGAACAAATCCCCCTCTTCTTATTTGGTGAACTTCTCAATGGTAGATTGACACCTGTCTGTGGTATTTAATTATCCTAGCAATCACGAATTTAAACTTAATACCGCCAACCTTTCACCATTCCCTCATTCAACCTTATTTCTACATGTCCTCCAGGGAAGCCTATCCATGGCCAGGATCAAGTGAAAATCAGGTCTCATGCTGAAGGACTCATCTCCTTTGTTCGGGAAGTCATCCTAGCTCGCCTCCTTCTTGGCGGGTTGTAATTTCATCACAAGAAGCTATGATGTTTGAGTCATCGGGGAATGAAGTTATCGTTAATGAGCTGGCTAGGGTTCAAGACACAAAAGTGTGTCTCACAGACATCCTTAATCTTAAGAGGAATCTTACCCTCTCTACTGTTGTGTCCGACGACGATATGTGTTTATTGAAATCTGGGGTTTTGCATGCAAGTTTGCCTCGTGTCCACTTTGACCCTGACTTAATTCTATTGTTGGTTGAGAAGTATGAGATTGAAAAACAAATGTTTTTTTTTAAGTCTAGTTATAGGATTTTTCTAAAGATAGACGAGGAGATAATTGCTAAAATTTAGGTATTCCTTCCTAGGGAATCGACAGAACCGATAAAGGGATGGACCGCAAGTTTATTCCCTGGGCACAAGATGATAAGCTTGAATTCTTGAAGACCTTGTTCGCAAACCCAGATCCCACATTGAAGTTGTTATTTACTATACCTATTCGTTCCTTAAAGCCTCTCTTCCATACTCTAACCTCCCTCCTCTCTATCATATTTGGTTTCACTGACGATACTAAAATGGATGAGTCGGCCTTATTGGCTATACTACTCGTTACTCTCCAACCTGACCATCAAAGCATCAATTTTACCAAATACTTGACCCAAGCCCTCATATTCTATTTATCTACTACTATTCCTTTTACTTCTTACCATCATTATTCATATCTCATCCATTTTTCTAGCACCCACCTCCCACATCTACCCAAGTAACCGACCAACTAAGGTAAACATGTGACGATAGGCCACTATGATATGATTCAACCTCCTAAGTCACATAATGGAAGTGGAATCGATTGAAACAAACCATACAAGCCTTCAGCATCAACATTAGGACCTTCATGAACCATCCGAACCTTTCGGCCAACCATCCCCTTGGTCCCACTGAGATTTTGGACCACTTGACACCCAGACACTCCCATGCTATAGGCTTGCCAGCGTCTAGGATGCTCTGGACACTCTGATGACAAGGTATGCTAGCATCTAGGGACTATTTTTCTTAGTATCATGCCAGTATCCTCGGGATTTAAGCCACTTTTTCAAGCCCAACTTCCAAGTCACTGCCCAGAATTGAATGACACCTTCAAAACAGTAAGATAACAGGGAAATAATAGTACAAATGAAAATATTTGAATAATACCTTCATTGGACCCCTACTAGCCATGATAGGAATTTAGTCAAACATATAATGAATATGTAATATATAGGTGTAAATAAGATATCTAAGCGTAGGGGTCTCATACTTAGTTAAGAATCACTAAGTAGCATTGATCCTAAACACATTAGCTGCCATTTCATCCATAAGGTCATAGATATAATGTTCATTCATTTACAACTAAAAACATGATGATAGCCATACATATCTACTGCCATAAAACGTATACATAACCAACATAATAGAAACATAAATACCAATGAAATCATAGCCATATAAACCACATATAACCAGTATAATATTCATAGAATACAAGGAAAAATAACTTCATATTGATGATGCAAAATCCAAACCCAGGATGGGACTACCATATTCCACCCAATTGTAGAATGGCTGAGCCAAATTTCTCATCATCCATTAACCCTCGTGCCATATTCCATTCATGAATGTGGGATCTCATAGAGCACATGAATCCAAAACCATCCAGGGTTTCCAAAGGCCATCCACCTCAAGCCATCAAACAGTGATTCCACCTCACTGTCAGACATCACAAAACCATCATCAGCTTGATCTCTATCCAAGTCTTCCAAGGCTCTAGAGGTTTTGTCCAATCAAGGCTTCCAAGACTAGTAACTCAACCCACAACTTATTAAGGGCTTCCAGAGCGTTTGTCCAACCAAGGATTCCAAGGCTAGTAACTCAAACCACCAAGGGCTTCTAGAGTGTTTGTCCAACAAAGCCTTCCAGGACTAGTAACTCAATGCAAGTTGTTACAGGGCTTCCAGAGCATTTTTCCAACTAGGGCTTCCATAGTATTTGTCCAACTAGGGCTTCCAGGACTAATAACTCAACCCAAGCTAAGGAAACATGAGAACCAACCAAAACAAAACAAGGAAAAAATTCCACAATCACCGTGGCTATCCTAGAAATGGCAAGGCTAGGAAATTTAGTGTCATTCTCGGCCATCCTTGAAGTCAATGATAGATCATAACTGACAAGCCACATGCATACCAAAACTAGTGAGGAAAACATACATGCAAATCGGTACCTGCAAGAGAAACCCAATGTAGTTGCTGATCTCTATGTCCTATTATGTTTTCCTACTATTCCTATGCCTTCTTGCTCCAAAAATACAAGTATGCCACACCCTACAAGAGTGCTCCAAGAAAAATCTAGGTATCCAAAAGTATGAGAGAGAGAATAATGAGAAACATGCAAAACTAAACTGGCAAAAGGTTACCAATTGATCCTCAGAAGCCTTTTTATCAACAAGGCCTCTGTTTTCTTCATTTTTCATTATTTTCCTTCTTTTTCCTTCTCATATGAAACCAATGACCTTTCACCTCCCTTTTCTCCTAATTTCCTTTATCTTCATAACTAAATGTGCCAAAATTCCATGTTTCCTTTCCAATTCCTTAGCCATTTCCTTTGCCAATTTCCTTAGCCATTAATAACCAAATGAACACCCACACCAGGATTTCTTGCCCAACATTCATATTGCAATAAGTGTCCCATCAACCGTGGTTATTATTTTTCCTTTATTAACTTTTATTAAATGGAATTTTCACCATGGTTGTTACAATTTTTTCCTTTTTAATTACCCTTCATATTTTTTATCTTCTAAGTTTATCCTAAGTACTATGGATGCCGACAACGAGGAGAGAGAATTTTTTCATTAGTTTGATGTGATCTATCCCTAGTGTGTTCCCCATGTGTATACACAATACACCGACTATTTTTCACATCCTCTGAAGGTTAAATTAACAGAGGTTGAGATAAACAGGCTTTTGGAAGAACAGGTCAAAACGTTAAGATTGATCGAGGAACAAAGTACCAGGAGTTGGTTTATGTTCCATAATTATACTATAATTCATTTATATGAATTCGATAAGCAATATTTTCAATTACCTAAGTATGTGTCGTCATTTTTATTTTCTTATGAACACCTTAGATAGAAGATGATAGTAGATGAATATCATTTTGTTTCCAAGAAAAAAGGATCATTATTTAGTTATTCATATGCTCTTTCCCTTTTGATTGCTAAAAACAAAAATGAAATAAATTCTTTGGAAAAGGAAATGGTATCTTTTGGATTTTTGCAATACAGTCTTTGGCATTATGATCCCATGGGGATCATCTCGGGTTTAAAAGAAGCAAATTGGATTATTAGACTATGTTCATGAGAAAAGAATATAAGTGGAAAAGTTGGCTAACATTGAAACTCTTGTTGATGGTATCGTATAGTTAGTAAAATCTACAAGAATGAAAAAGGTAGCCACCCATATCAGCTCAAGTAATTATGAAATCCATATAAATGAAGGGGATGGAGATCCTATAGTTTCTTTTCCCACTACCCCTATATCCAAAAGAAAATCAGAAGCCTTAACTTTGCCCGAAGTGTCATAATGGGTAAAGCCAAAGGAAAATGATGTGGATGTTGACATGTTTGAATGAGAAGTTGAACAGTTGAATAAAGAAATTTGACAGGCCTTGGAAGATATAAAACCCAAGGATTTGGGGATGCAAGCCGTTGACATTAAACATACTTTTACTGATCATAAGAAAATAATACCAACTAGTGTGGAGTTGGTAATATTCTCGGAGCAATCCTAGTCAATAAACACCACAATACTTAAGGATGTGATCCCCACAGGTGGACCCCGATTTATCTCTGCTACTGACTTGAAGACGAGTGTTTTAAACCTTACAGTCATCCAACCAGAGATTGAGGAGAAACAATAGATGGTAGGCTCTAGGACCTCTTCACTGGATATTAACTTGGGAAGAGTGTCATATATGGATTTCATCAACCTGCATCAACATGCAGGGGAGATTTTTTCCTAAAGATTGTTAAAAATAGCAACAAGAAATTCTAATTTAATTTGTCCTTGAATTAAATTCTGAATTAAATCGAGATTCTATTCTCATAACAATTTGTGATAGTTAATTAAGCTAAATTGACTTAATTGACTTAGGAAATTTTATTTGAAAGTCTAATTAGAGTCATGTAGAGTTCTCCCTAAATTTTAGGGGCCCAATTTGAGTTATTTTGAGTTGCAATTAGATATCTCAGTTTAACTGAGTTATAGTTAGTTAAACTAGTTCTAACTGTTGGAGGAACTAGTAGGAGTCTAGTAGTGGGGAAGTGCACCAGTGCATCCTTAGTGCCACACGAGGTAACTGAATATTTACTCATAAATAACTCATGCATGTCAGTTTAGAGGAAGACCCAATTGAGATTAGAGTTTTGGGATAGTGTACTATCAATTCTATAATTTTCTGAGTTGTATAGATGGTGCATGCAATAAGTTGAGGGCCTATGTATTTCCCAATTGAATACAGGCTAATTCTCTTAGGAATTGTGCAAGAATGTAGGTGCTTGGTAGGCAGCAAAATTTGCTAAGTGTTGTGTTGCAGCTAAATTTGCAAAGGATTTATTGCTCCGCAATTTCATGCCCAATTGAGATTAATAGACAACAAAATATGATGGCTAATACAATCTAATATTGTCCCCCAATCCAAGTGTTCATGCATACAACAAACAGTTACATCTATGCTATAAATATAAGAGATCACACCTAGAATTATCACATGTCGAGGAAGGGTTTTGAGTACGATGCAAATCTTGCACTCCACTCAAACTATTTAAATGTCTACACCATATCTCTATCCCTACACACAAACACAACTAAAAAAGTACAACATTTGATATTCCTCAGAAGATCATCAGATCAAAAGAAATATATACAATCATATAACATACTGAACACAAATTCATGTAAGGAAGGGAACATAGATTTTTGTTAGCCATATAAATGGAACTACATCAAATGTATACCATCAACACATAAGATCCTCCCCTCCAACCTCCAACTTGTAGTATGGTCTCCTCTCCCAAGACAACAAATCTCCCGCACTATTGTTTTGGATCCTCTCCCCTCTTCCCTCTTGGTGAGATTATAAAGGCTCATTCCATCCTCTAGGATAACGTATCTATACACCTAGGGGATTGAGAAGTCAGGAAACCTCTACAATAATTAACCCCTAGCCAACTCATACACAAGTGGGTCAAGTTGATCACCTTTGGAATGGAAAACTCTAGAAACCTTTTTTAGAATTATGAGCTTTTTCTCAATTATCTCAATTATGAAATAAATATTATCTCATAATTATAATATTTGGGCAAAATAAGTTTGAGAAATTGCTCAATTATGTAATTTGACCCTTTTAACATGGGATAAATCTCACATAAGTAAACAAAAAGGTGAAAAGGGATGCATTTAATCCAAACAACTAAGGTAAGTTGATATTGGGTTACTCTCACTATAATGGAGTGATAAATAGGGTTATAACAGATGCACCCTAATGCATGAGGTCAGAAGAGAAATTGATGGATGAAATTCATTACAATAATACTCAATGCTTAAAATGGGAGGGAGGAGACAAGATCAGAAGAAGTCAAGTGTTGAAATCTCATCTGTGCTGATAACATCCTCGAGGTAGGCATAACCATACTCAGTCACAAGAAGATACAAAACATGGCCTCCATAAAATACATTGCAAATCCATGACATGATATGCTAGAACATTGCAACGAGGACATACACTGTGGATCCATGTGACTTAAAAGATAGAGGATAGCCACTAGCAAATACAACCGTGGATCTATGTCACATAATACATCAGTAGGAATTCTAACACGACATATAGAGAAGTGTCAAAATAGTCCTCAAAGTACATAAATGATACATGACTCCAACACAGCCTAGGAAGGATGCCATATAAGAGTGAAATGTTCCTAACCGAGGGTCTTTGACATAGCCCTAATGGTATGAATCTACACCATGCGAATAGATGAGCTGAACTCAAACATGGTAGAAACTCCTTGATTACAAGCCAATGAGGTAAACTAGTAACAAACGCGAGGGAATCCACCAATGAGGAAAGTGGACCCCAAGGTAACTAGTAAAATCCACTATGTGTGAATAGATGAGCTGATGTCAAACACTAGTGAACTTGATCAATCAACAGCCAATGATGAAAACCCACTGTCGATCGTGAGGAAGCCTGCCATTAAGGTCTGGAAGCTCCAAGGTACTACCAGTTCCTAGATCAAGTTCCTAGATAATGACCTAAAATCGACAAGAGAAGATTTCTTGAAGGAGGGCATTAATGTATCCCCCATCAATTGACACAGAGCAGACCAAGATGATGTGATGAATGGATGAAGGCATGAAGCAGTGAAGTACAAATGACACAAGGATGGTCGACTCAAAAATTTCAATAGGCTACTATAGATGGTTGACATAGACTAAGAATTCCCTTGAACACATAGTTGCACAACAGAAGAGTGACTTGGTAACATGACTAATGAGCACCAAGTGATATCATGCAATGATGCTGGAGGCAATGAAGCATGCTTCATATGGTTGGAAGAGTAACCAACCAAAGGAGTAAAGAGATTCATAGGGATGGTAGGGCTCTTAGGCAAGCTAAAACCCAACTCTGAGATAATGAAACGTACAGGTGCCATGTGCAAGGGTGACGCAACTGACACTACCATTTCGATGACTAATGGAAAAAAATGTTCCCTCCCTTCTCTTTTTATAAGTTTTTTTCGTAAATTTGTCCTCCAATCCTCAAAAGGGGATAGAAGTATACAAGGGGGAACCTCCCAGCCGAAGTGGACTAGGGTATTCCTTTTACGTAACTAGTCTATCCAAGTCAGGAAAAAGGTTAAATTATACTAGGTAGATGACACTTCAAGTACTTTAACAAGTGTGAAGTAGACAAGTTCACTCAGAAATATTTTCTAAATTAAGGAGTCTGAAAAGAGATTAAAGAAAATTCCTCTTAGAGGAATGAGTGGTATAGAGGGTAGCAACTGGTTTCGGTAGTGTTGGAGTTTCTCATCACATAATTAGTACAAGAGGCTAGCTAATAGGACCACTCATCATAGCAGTTCCTCTAAGAAAGGGTAAACACCAAGTGAAAGCGGGTGGTAGGCAAAACAGATCATGATGATGGAAGAGAGAAACCAACACTCATCATGCAAAAGTAGGTTGATAAAAATTGGCAATCACAAGGGAGAAAAATGGTGGAATCCTCCTGGGTTAAAGCCAGAAATAAGATGAAGAAGACGGCATGTGGCTCAGATTCTAGGTCATGGCGGGTCATAAGGAAGGATTCTGATAAGAGAATAAAAAATGACTGCATGTACACCAACTCGACAAAGAGGTGCTAGCTAGGGTATCCATGGTCAGGTAAGCTTTACCGCCAAGAGTCGACATGGATAATAGAAAGAGGCTAAAGTCACAACTTGACAGGGTTAGACCTAAGGCAAAAAATATAGCACTGACAGTCAAAATGCAATATCAGTGAAAATGACCTACCCCTATATGCTAGTAAGAGGAACACACATAAGGTCCAATGGATGTTGCAATATAAACACCACCTTATCCTATAAAAACCATCCAGAAAGACTATACCCTTGGTTAAATCACATAAGGAAAGACATAAACATGGGTGAGGTAAAAACAGGACCATATATTTTTTGGTTTTTTTATTTTATTTTAATTTATAATTTTTTTTGATCTTTGTCATACATAAGGCATGAAAAATTCTCGCATCGCACACCAAACCAAAAAATGGGATAAAGTATCACACTCATATGTAAAATATGTACAAGAGAAACACAGTCTAATAGGTCATGCTAATGTGCGCCCAAAACCAGGCACATGCCAAGGGATTCTATACGTGAACTTATCGAGGGTGAGGGGACCATATGGCTTGTTGTGGTGAAGTAAAATTATAAGTGCGGACACAAACGAATTCCTCTAGCCCGATAATGGGTCTAGCATACATTCTATGGAAGATTTCCTTAAGTTAGAACCAATTAAGAGGGTCTACCTCTTAGGCCACTTATCTTGTTTGAAAATGTCCTTGCTTGCTCGCTCCAGCTATCTCTCGCTTCCTTCTTGAAGCACCTGAAACAAGTAAACAATAGTAAACAAAAAACATGATAATAGACAAATTGTAATTCAACCTACTTAAGAAGTCAAGAAACATTAAGCCATGAATATGTAAGATGAAAAATCATGTAGGAAATCAATCGATAGTTGCATATATTAACATCAAAGAGAGATTACAACCATTTGTCTTGATGTTGCAGTCCTCCTCTGACAAGACTAGGTTCCTACAAAGTTTTGCTAGCATTCCATGATGGCCTCGATCAAAAATATTTTTAGGGCTCTTCCATTTAGGCTTCACTCAAAACCAAATCACACTTCTCCTTCACACAACTAGATAACTACAACTAGTAATAGCTTGTTGTCTACTCCAAACCAAAATAGCATTAGCACACCAATATCAACACTAACACTAGCTTGTGCTTGGGAAGAAGGGAGGTTTATATAGGATGAATGGATGGGAGATGGATCCTCTTCTCATGGGAGAAGGGCCTATCCCTTAAGGTAGTTCCATCATTATAGGGGAAAGGAACCCAAACTGACATCCTCAGCCCCATCCAACCAAACCATTTACTAGACTTTTGTTATGAAGCTTCTACAACTGGAAGCTTCGACTCCTAATTTAAAAAACTTTCCATGATACGATTGGCATGACTGCAACATAGCTTAGTCACTCTGGTCGGCACTAGTGATAGTTCTAATCTCTGTACATTGACATGGGAGAGGAAAAGGTCATTAGCACCAGTCTTGTAAACTGGGGAAATAGAAGTTTCAGGGGAAATGGTGCAAAAGGGAATTTATATTCTCATGAAGAGGGACACAATGGAAGCTTCTTCATGAAGGCAAAGCATGTGGGGTTCACTGTAGAGGTCCTCCTGGATCAAGGAATGGGGTGTACAAGGATAGTGAAAAAATGTTGTGTAATACTTGCCAATGTGGGGCCATGACAAAGGAGGTCAAACTACCCAATCGGAGAGGTTGACCATGCCAAGGGAATTCTAACATATTCATTCTCTCAAAATTAACCTAAGGAAATAAGGGAGGATCAAGACATAAACAAGGTACATGATGCTCGTCAACAGGTGGTAAGGATTTCGACAACTCATTGGCAGGTTCAACATTAGAATCCCAAGACTTGACTTTGTTCATGGGTGGCAACTCCAAGGAAGTCCGACAAGATTCCCCCTGGGTTGAATCCAGATTTAAGTTGTTGATCTCTACATGTTCCAAATTTGGGAGACTAGAGGTGAAAAGAGGCATAGCCTCCTGTTGTAGTGGCTACAACCACCCTCCAAAATTTTCCTTAGCTTCGTTTTGGAGCCTCCCTACCAACCTTCCACAACAACATGTCTTACTTTGTCAAGTACACAAGGTTCAGTGATTTTCTTGTAGAATGACAACCTGTCCATCAAAGCTTGTTGCATTCCCCTCACAGGTTGTTCCTCCGGACTTGGTCGAGCTACAGGTTGAGTAGCTCCCTCAAGAAGTTGTGAAATTCTGGAGGGAATCCAGCCTTCCCTCCAAAAAATGTGCAACTCTGTTTGGCAGCCTCCTGGGCCCCAAAATTGCGTAGTTCTTCCAGTCAAGCTTCATCTAGAAAATTGCACAATTCCTCCCAGCAGGGCAACTCAGCCCAAGAATTACGCAATCTTTGGCAGCAGTCAGCTTCTCTACCCAGAAATTGTGCAAATCTCTTGGGCAGCCAGCTCAGCTCCCTTTCAGAAATGAAAATTTTCTCCCAGCAGTTGAGCAACCTCTTGCATGTGCAATTGGTTTGATCGGTTCCTTTCGGGACTGAGAAAAACCAATTTTAATGGATGGGCTTCTTCTCCCAAGGCATTATGCGAAGGAATCCCTTGATTTGAGGATCTACTTTTAGTAGCTGGAGGTTGCATGCAAGGATCATCTCAGAAACCTCCGACCAAGTGTCGCTCTTCCTAGATTTGTGGCATGTGTGTCACATCCTCGATTTTATCAAAACTTATGAACTAGACGTTGCAGAGCTCATTCCTAACATAAACCTTGCAGCTCTGACATCCCACATCACATCTAGGAGTCGTTGGCACATTCGACTTAGTTGTTTTGGGGTAAGCCTGCCTTCCATGTCTTGTGTTTCATTTCTAGCACTTTTTGTGTTTCGCTTCATATCAATGTTGTCTGCTTGATTTCCATGAGCGCTTACTATTGTTTTGATACATACTAGATTGTACTAGCACCATTTCAGTTTTTGTTAACATCTCACTGCTATCGCCTGCATGAAACCGTTTTTGACGAATGGTTGCTGATTCAGTGACTCACCTCACCCACATCCATGTTGTTCCATTTTCTAAATCTGTCATTTACCGTTTGCATGCACAATCATTCACTTATGCTTACACTTAGTATTGCCATGCATTCACATTCACATTCACTTTTAGTTTCCCATCGGTGAGTCTGAGTAGCCTTGGCCCGGACTCTGCCTCACCAAGATAGTATTGAGCAATCCTGAGAGGGAAGGATCTATATTCCTCTCAGGAAATGCACATTTAAGCCCAGTTACTATCCTCTAGTCTTGCATTGCACAATTCTATGGGACAGTAAACGCTGGCCAAAAAAATGTGCAATGCAGTCACTGAGCGTGCAATCATTGCCAGCTAAGATTACGCATTGCACAATTCCAATAGTCAGCAACTAGAATGAATTGTGCATTGCGTAGTTCCAATAGTGAGTCAACCTCTCAGTAGCCCAGACTGTGCCTTGCACGATCTTGGCAGTCAGTCTTCCTACCTCCCAGTGAAAATTGTGCAACCTTCATGATCACTCACATAGGTATATTGCAAGTTAGTTCTCAAGTTCATTTTGGTTTCTGACTGATGGATTTCTTTCCATGATCGTTTCCATGTCTTCAAGGATCGCAGGTGTTCATCTGCCTATCAGCAGTATAGGTACAATGGTTTCCAAGAGAGCACGGTTGAAGACACCATTCAGAGCACACTTGGGGATGTAGTCAATCAAGTGTCTATGGACTTGCCTACCCACAAAGACATAAATTTGTTCATAGAGAAGGACATCAGGATATGATGGCAGCAACATCACAACAAGTAGCATCATGAACAATAGTTGAAGGCAGCATATCGGATGCAACGAATGCAAGAGGAAGGTTGTTGAAAACATAGAGGCGGAAGAAAGTTGCAAGCTCAAGTAGATCCACTAATGGTGAAAGCAACTTTCGAGACTCAGGTTATGAGGTGACGGCGTGACATGAAGATCACACGGCGAAGGCAGAGAATAGAACAAAGAAGGATTTTCATGTGCTCAAGCAACAACTCAAGGAATAATAGGAGTTGCATAGACAAGAGAATGAGTTTCAGCATGAACAGGTAAATAATGGGGTGCTACATGCATAGATGGATGAAACTACACCCATACAAGTTATAGATTCGTCTCAGCAGCTAGCACAGTGGAGACATGGTGAGTGGTGTTGTTGGTCGCATGCAAGGGAATTACACAGCATGCATGTCATAGTGCACACACATGTGATCTAATCCATTTGGCACACTCACCGAGGCAAAGACATGAAGTAAGTCTAACTAGCGTTGAACGTTTAGTTGACACTTGATGTGCATGACCCCTAGCATGCAATGGAAGATCAACACAGACACCATGCATCAGTGTGTTGCCAGTTCAGGCACACTCAAGAAGACCATGTGCATGTTAACAGATGAGTTGGATGGAGGAGCCACACCAATGCACTTGGATGCAACAAAGGCAAGAGTTCGCTTCAGCAAAATGTCACCATGGAGCACATGCACACCATCACGGATGATCGAGATCGGCATCATCCCACCACCTTCACCATCACAAGCATGTCAAAGAGTTAGTCTCACCACAACGGACTGAGTGTCAATGATGTCTTGCATGGATTTCTCAAGCCATTTTGTCTCCCATCAACACATGTGTATTGTAATGTAACGTCTTGTCAAGTGGAAGTTCAAGTGTCGATAGTTGGATGTAGCATTCATAGAGTAGATGAAGAGTCATGGGGGTAGATGAACTATCAAAAAGGGGAATATCAAGGGTCACCCCGCACTTTTCTATAAATAGAACCTCATAACTCATTGTAAAGGCTTTTGGTCAGCCAAGCTTTTGATAAGACTATCTTAGAGAGAGCTTGGATAGTATTGTAATGAGCCTTGGCTTATCCACTATGCAAAGCTAGTACATCTCTTTGGAGGAGCAGGTGGTTGTGGTTGTAATGCTCCGCTATTGGAACTAGTTATTGGACATGGATGTATTGTATGATTGGAACTTACACTTCTTAATATAACAAGAGCCCGCATGTTTCATGCATATGTTGTATTTTATTCTATGCTATCTTGTTTACTCAAAATGATATATGTATTGGTTTGCTTACGCATACATGTATAACTATCTATGTATGTATGTATGAATCTTTCTAAAATGTGTTGTTGGTTTAACCATCACTTTGGATTGATTGCTAACTTGCATTCCATGTTGTGATGTATCTTCACTCATGTGTTCCCTTCTTAAATGCGTGCTATCACAGGTTTCCAAGGGGCACACTCATCTCAACCCTGATGTGTTAGAACTTCTCATGCACCTTCCTTGGCTCACTGCAGCTATCACACCCTTGCTACCAGTAGAGTTATCTTACTTGCCTCTTTGTAAAATCATGGTCAAGGCATTACCATATGACCCACTACTAGGAATCCTACACCAAACGGTCTGAGGTATAATTGGGACTACTTGCTGGGGAGATCCCCTTACATGTTGGCGGGTCTAGCACCATCAACATTTTGGTGCTAGAAGGAGGGCCATATGACAAGCTAAATCCTCACATCTGTTTTGAATCCCTACATATCTGTCATGACTAACTACCAAGTTTCTCTTCTGAAGAGTATGCCTTATGGGACAATTCCATTATCTCGGAAAATATCTCAAATAACTTGTCTCATAAAACATATGATGGTGGACGCCACGTAGCCTTGGTTAGGCACACGGTTAGCATTGTAGGCTCATATGAAAGGCATGGAATATTTGAAGAATACATGACCTATGCATTGTTCGTCTACACACTTCGAGGGAACCCAATGCAATGGAATGCCATGCTGCCCAAAAAATTTGTTCATTCTCTTGCTCATCTCGTCGCAGAGATAGACCATGCTTTCAATCACATTGATCGTAAATCACTCAACAAGGAAATTATGAAATTACAAAAAGCACCTGATGAATATGTTTATCAATTTTACACATGATATTGTAATCGTTCATACTGATTCCCCGAATATGATATTGATTGGGAACTTCTCGATGGAATATTTGAGTACCTTCTTCACATATCCAAACCCTGCTCAACGCACTTTAGTGATGGAGTTGCACAATCACAAGTAGGCATAATTTTTTGCACAAGTAAATTTCCACCTTCACCTCATCAAACAACTCCACCACCATGGAGTGATGTGGGAGATTGTGCATGCACATCCGTTGAACTGTCACATACTCCTATCCCACCTACTCTTGAGATCTTCATAGACTTGGCTTACAAGCCTATTGGTTGTCATGTGGATTCATTCCCTCAACCTCTGTCCCCATGTTCTGTTGATCCTTCAAATTGTATTTTCATGTGTTCTCCCATTCTGAACTCCTCACCTGCTGTGAACGAGGATCAAGTTGTCAATGGAGTTGGTGTTATGAAGCCAACCTGCACCATCATTCATGATGAGTGTGTGTGGGAATCTAAAGAAGAACGAATGGTGAAGGATGACTCCATTCCAGCCGCACCTCATCTGCTTTACCTTGACATCCCTTTTGATTCTGTCACTGCTAATTTCCCCTGTGAAGATTCATTTATGGGTGTTCTACTTCTGATCATTCAGAAGACACATCAAATGTCAGTCTATCATTACGTTGTATGGAGGACACATCTTCCTTCAAAAATATGTCCAAACTGTCATCTATCCTTTTTGAAAACACTGAGGGTGAACATCTTTGCTTCTCATCTACCTCTCCGCTCGATTCATCAAATCATGAGGATGCCGAAAAACATCCTGAATTTTCTGATCTTAGTTTTCATGACCTCTCTACTTCTTCATCTAATCACGATGTTTATTCAATCAGTGTTAATATGTCTCAGACACTGGTCTCTGATGATCTATTTTTCAATGAAGTCGAAACCCCGTAGGCTATCGAGGTACTTCAACCCGAGCTAATGGTTATGTAAGGCCCTCACTATCCTGAGGTTGGTTTCACTTCGGATCAGGAAATTGTTGAAATAGTCAAGGCTCCTCATCACTCTCTACTTTGCATTAAAGGTCAACCAAACACCTATAATTCTCCTCCTCCACTCGAACTACACAATCCCATTGCTCATGCGTTGGAGGAATATTACACAGCAAGCACACATGCACAATGTAAGTGGTCTACCATTCTCACATCTGCTTGCATGTCATATTCAAGAGAATGCATACACTCAACATCAACATGCAGTGTAGAACAGCACCATGGCGGCTCCATAGAGTGCATGTCATGCGCTTTCACTCATCTTTGTTCTATGGTCGATTTAAAACTCGGAGTGTGCTTGTCTTCACTATTACATCTTTCTTGTTTTCTATTTTGCACAGTTGTCTTGTTCGCGAACCATGCCTTCACCAACATGGGTCAACCAATGCACCAGTGGCTACATTGGAAGTATGACTTCACATGAGATGGCCCATGCACTATTAGCTTAGGAGTAGGAGTAGTGTTTTCTTTCAGTCTGTTTTCTTGCATGATTGTTTGCTTACTTGCTTTATTGGTTTTGTCTGCTTGCTTGTTTTCTTACTCACTTTTCTTTCACTTTTGCTTCTGCTTATGCTTTGTTTGTGGTTGTTTTGTTCATAGGTTAGTTTCGCATGAAACCATGTATGATTCTTGAAACAAGCTGGGTAAAGTACAAGAGGACTTGTACAAATATCAACATTTGGTTATTTGTTGGCCGCTCTCTTATGAAAGAACTTGTTCTCTTCATTCCATGATACATCAACAGAAAATACGTACTGTTCAAAGTAAACCTTGGTGAAAACACAATGCTTTCACACTAACTAGTATCACCTACTCTAGTCGGTTGTTTTGGGTTAACCCTTGTCAACCCAGTCAAGTAAAGGTGCGAGGGAAAACCTTAACAGGCATGTCAGAGGTATAATAAACTACTTCTTTGTAGGAACAACCTCTTCTTCTCTCAATAAGTCAAGATCCCTTTTCCACCTCTTAAAGGAATAAGTGCGATGCACAGTTACGAAGATGAAGAATGAAAAAATGAAAAGCTAAAAAAGTTTGAAAAAAAAAAAGAAAATTAATAAGGCGAAAGAAGAGAAAGGCTTCTTGTGCAGATAGGAGATGCAAGTACCTCCGCCAGGGTACTGACCAGGCTTACTGGCAACAGAGCCATGCTTGTGTTCCGATGTGACCTCTCCAGGGTACTGTCTGGACCTACTAGCAGTGGAGCAACACTAGAGATGGAACTAAGACTCTGATGACTATACTACATGTGCACCAATATACCCCTCAACCCCAATCAAAATAACGGTACTGACTTGGCTTGGACTGTGTGTCAATTGACCAAGAGCTTGGTAGATGTTACATCTTACAATCAAGCAAGTGTGGAAACCAAGACAAACTGAGAACTGAACAATACTTCCAAAGGTGTTAGACTTGCTTTTCATGAACAAGGTTCATTTAGAGAGTTGGAGTTCTACCGATGTGTGACCAAGTATTGTAGCGGCTACAATCGCCCTCCCAATTTTTGCCTTAGATTCATTTTGGAGCCTCCCTACCAACCTTCCATAGCAGCATGTTTTGCTTCATCAAGTACACAAGATTTAGTGATTTTCTTCAAGAATGATAGCCTGTCCATCAGAACTTGTTGCATTCCCCTAACAAGATGTACGTCCAGTCTTGGTCCAGTGACACGCTTAGCAGCTCCCTCAAGAAATTGCAAAATTCTAGATGGAAACCAAACTTCCCTCGAGAAATTACGTAATTCTTTTTGCTAGCTTGTTAGGCTCCAGAATTGCGCAATTTTTCCAGTCAAGCTTCATCGAGAAAATTGTGCAATTCCTCCCAGCACAAATGCTCAGCCCAGGAATTGCACAATCCTGGGTAGTAGTTATCTTCTCTTCCCATAAATTACACAAAACTCCTCAGAAGCCAGCCCAGCTCCCTTCCAGAAAGGCACATTTTCTCCCAGCAGTTGAGCAGTGTCTTGCATGTGCAATTGGGTTGACCGGTTCCCTTCGGGATCGAGAAAAACCGATTTGCACGGGCTGCTTCTCCCAAGGCATCATGCGAAGGCATCCCTTGATTCATCGATCTACTTTTAGCAGCTAGAGGTTGCATGCAAGGATCATCTCGGAAACCTCCCACCAAGTGTCGCTCTTCCAAGATTTTTGGCATGCATGTCACATCTTCAATTTTATTAAAAATTATGAACCACATGCTGCAGAGCTCATTCCTAACATCAACCTTGTAGCTACGACATCCCACATCACATCTAGGAATCGTCGACACATTCATCTCAACCTTTCTTTGGCATAAACCCACCTTCCATGTCTTGTGTTTCATTTCTGGTGCTTTTTGTGTTTCACTTCATATGAATGTTGTCTACTTCATTTCAATGAGCGCTTGCTTTCATTTTGATACGTACTAGCTTGTACTAGCATCGCTTCAGTTTTTGTTAACATCTCACTATTATCGCATGCATGAAACTATCTTTCATGAACGGTCAGTGATTCAGTTACTTGCCTCACCCACATGCATGTTGTTTCATTTTCTGAATCTTTCATTCACCGTTTGCATGTACGATCATTCACTTATGCTTACACTCAGTATCACCATTCATTCACATTCACATTCTCTTTTAGTTGCTCGTCGGCGAGTCTGAGTAGCCTTGGCCTAGACTCTGCGTCACCAAGACAGCATTGCACAATCCTGAGAGGGAAGGTTCTATCTTCCTCTCAAGAAATGCTTATTTCTACCGAGTGACTGTCCTCCAATCTTGCATTTACCAAATGTAAGGGACAGTGACAACTGGCCAAGAAAATTGCGTAATGCAGTCACTGAGCCTGCAATCATTGCCAGCTGAGATTATGCATTGCACAATTCCAGCAGCCTACAGCCAGACTGGACTGTGCATTGCACAATTCCAGTCATCTGTCAGCCTCCCGCATCCCAAACTATGCTTTGCATAGTCTTGGAAGTTAGTCTTCTAACCTCCTAGAATAAATTGTGCAACCTTCATGATTAGTCACACAGGTATGTTGCAAGTTAGTTCTCAAGTTCATTTTGGTTTTCAACTGATGAATTGCTTGCCATGAGTGTTACCATGTCTCCAAGTATCATAGGTGTTCATCTACCTCTCAGCAGTACATGTACAATGGTTTCCAAGAGAGCAAGGTCGAAGAAACTGTTCAGAGCACACTTGGGGATGCAGTCGACCAAGTGTCTATGGACTTGCCTAAACAAGAAGACATCAAGTTGTTCATAGACAAGGAAATCCAGATAACATCATGAACAATAGATGAAGGTATCATACTGAATGCAATGAATGCAAGAGGAAGGTTGTTGACAACACAAAGGTAGAACAAAGTTGCAAGCTCAAGAAGATCCACTTGTGCTGAAACCAACTTTGGAGACTCTGGCTGTGAGGTGAAGGTGCGACATGAATATCACGCAAAGGAAGAGAAGAAAACAGAGAAGGATTTGCATGTGCTCAAGGAGAAACTCAAGGAAGAACAAGCATTTCATAGACAAGAGAATGAGTTGCAGGAGGAACGAGTAGAGTAGGGGGTGCTACATGCATAGATGGATGCAACTGCACCCGTACAAGTTATAGATTCATATCAGCAGCTAGCACGGAGCAGACATGGTGAGTGGTGTTGCTGATTTGATGCAAGGGAAAGCAGCATAGATGTCATAGTGTGCATGCATGTGATCTAATCCATTTGGCACACTCACCGAGGCAAAGACATGAAGCAAGTCCAACTGGAGCTAAATGTGTAGTTGGAAATTGATGTGCATGACCACCAGCACATAATGGAAGATCAACACGGACACTATGCATCAATGTGTTTCTGGTTCGGGTGCACTCAAGAAGACCATGCGCATGTTAGCAGATGAGTTGGATGGAGGAGCCACACCAATGCACCCAGATGTAATAGAGGCAAGAGTTCGCTTCAGCAAGATGTCACCATGGAGCGCATGCACACCATCATGGATGACCAAGCTTGGCATCATCTCACCACATTCACCATCACAATCATGTCAGAGAGTTTCTCTCACCACAATGGACCAAGTCTCATTGATGTCTTGCATGGCTTGCTCAAGCCATTTTGTCTCACATGAGCACATGTGCATTGTAATGTAACGTCTTGTCAAGTGGAAGTTCAAGTGTCGATAGTTGGATGTAACATTCATAGAGTAGATGAAGAGTCATGTGGGTAGATGAATGGTCACAAAGGGGAATCTCAAGTGTCACCCCGCCCTTTGCTATAAATAGAACCTCATAACTCATTGTAAAGTCTTATGGTCAACTAAGCTTCCTATAAGACTATCTTAGAGAGAGCTTGGACAATATGGTAATGAGCCTTGGCAACTCCATTGCACAGAGCTAGTACATCACTTTGGAAAAGTAGGCGGTTGTGGATGTAACGTTCCGCTGAGCTGAGCTATCTGCCCAATGGTAGACAACAAGGCTTTGCGTTGCTGAGGACAACTTTGCAATACCTCCAAGGCAGACATGGCGCAAGGAGCTTAGGCAGGATATTCAACAATATTATAGCACTAAGTGGCCCTGGTCGAAGGATTATGTGTTATCTTCCAGACAAAACCCTTGGGAGGGCGATAAACTGGTTCCACATGCGTATCCAAAGTGAGAGGTCTAGTGGGAGGGAGTGGGGTTGATGAGTCCTTAGATGGGGAACTCAACTCGGGAACATAGTAAGACTTGGATCATGTATTCACATTGACATCTTCCTTTCACATGAAGATAGATTAATTATGAGAAGGTGACCCCTCATTGCCCCCTTGCAGAGGATGAGAGGGTTGAGCAATCATCTATTACTGGGGTTGTGTAGGAAAAGTATGAGTCAAAATGGCAGGCTGTTGATTAGATGGCGGTGAAAGAAGCCTATGGACTTCATCCATTCAAGGGCATTCATGAGTAAGGTGGTCACCTTTAAAAATTTTACAGGGAAACTTGATTTTACAATGACATTCACTAGTGCCCCCTCCCTGACTCTCAGGGTTGGGTTGAGACTCCTGAACATTTTAACTCTTTTATCTATATTTCTTATTATTATCTTACCACTAAATTTTTGGTTTTTCTTCAATTGAGTGGACTTCGCCATGAGAACATCGGTGAACAGCTCAAGAGGGGGTGCTTTAGTAGAGCCAGGTGCACTTGTTAGGGCTTGAGATGTAACAATAAATTTCCCAAGTTGGGAAACAAGTTGGCTCACGGAATCGGAAACAAACTGAATCACATCACTGGCATGTGGGCCAGGAACATGTTTTGGAGGGTCAACGTAAAGCCTAGGGATGTTAGGAAGCACTTCATAAAGCATACCTGACTATGAATATATAAGATCCAATTGTTGGGAAGCTATAATAGCTTGTTTCTTGGTAATGGCTCAAACATAGACACATCCTTGGCAATTTTCGGCCAGAGGGATCGAATGAACCATTTACGTAATATCTCATCAGGTAACTTGGTTCTTACTAACCACTTGTGACTACACCACTCATGAATATGATCAGATATTAACATGGCATCATCTTGTTTGAAATTGGACAAGAGGTCAAAGTCGATATCATACTGAGTGGGTAACTAGAAGTGTGTTAGGAAATTTTGAGCAAGGGAGGCAAAGTCACTATAGGATGCTGTATCTAACTCAATTTACCACTTTTTGTCATCCCTAGTCAACATACATTGGAATAATTTTTTTTAACAAAACCATCCACCAAAGAATTAGATAAACACCACAAATGAAAAGTGGTAATGTGCATGGATGGATTCTCCCTAGGCTTTCCTTCAAACTTGGGAATATCAAATGGTAATTTGGTGAGCATAGGTGGCCACCAAGGATCATGACAATGGGATCATTAGTCAGCTTCGCCAAATCCACTAAATCGAGAGAATATAGGAAAGGATTTTTGAGCTGACTAAATGGGTCATAGGCGGGAGAGGCCCCTGACCAACTGTGTGATTCCCCCATATAATGAGTGGAATGATGCACCTGTTGGTGAAGAAAAGGGTTCACCCTAACATAATATTGGTGTGGGCCAGCTTGACTATTAAATGTAAGTTTCCCCTAGGGTAAGTACTTCCAGAGAGAAGAGGACCCCCAAAAGCATGGCTTCTAATGGGTTGTACCCAGGGATAGAAGAAGGACCACTTTGCGATGTAGCACTGATGTAAGGAGGATAACATGTGTGAGAAATGGTACTGGCAGCAGGGTTTCCCCTAGGTAAACTAGCCCCCCCAGTAAAAGTACTAGTAGGTAGCGCCCCTATAAAAAGCAAACTATACCAAGCTTGTGACATACTAGAAGCAACATTTCCCCTAAGGCGACTAGGGACAATGGATGATCCTCCCCACTTATTACTGGTCGTAACCATGCCTAACTGAGGGACATGAATAGTTGGTTGGGAAAAATGTGGGGTAAAGATTTCTGAACCTACTAGCTAACTAGGCTAGGGTGCCATGGTCAGCATAGGAAATGGTGTGGGAAAAGAAACATTCGAGAAATTTGTAGGAGTCATAGAAGAAGCTGGTGAAATGCCCCAAGAAGTAAGACATGTGGACGGAGGATTGGGTATAGCCACACTAAGAGGTGGCAATGATGTCATGGCAGCTGATACTATTGATACAGAATGTAAGGATGTCTCAGACTCTACCATAGGGTAAAGTATGGACAAAGGCATGTGAATGTAGGCTGGTGTGGAACCTGTTATCACTCAGGTTGTCCTTAAAGCTCCAGAAAAGGATACGACCGAGGTAACCACAAACCAACATTGGACTGCAGGTTCTAGCCTGCCTGCAGTCAGAGAGGGCTCTCTCTTTTAGGTTTATCTTTGTTTAATGGATGATTTTAGGCTAGATATGATGCACAGGGGTTTTGTATTGTTTTTGGTGGGAAGGAAGACGTTTCAAGTAGAGAGGCAAGACATAGTCTGGTAAGTTTTCAAACCATTGGGAGTGGAGTAAAGGAGTGAGACGGTTGGTGCGTTTTCTTGGTCACAAGAGAAATAAGGAGCAAGGTAGATTCTCATGAAACAACACCAAAAGCTTATAAGGATGGGATGAGGGATAAGGAATGAGAGGCAACAAAGAATCTCTCATTAAGCTTAAAAGGGGGAAAGTGAATGAACTCTATCTAGGAGCAATTAAGAATTCCTAGACAATTGTCAAAGATGAATGGATTAGGGGAAATATGAGTTGAAGGGAATTCATATTCATGACTGATCCAGAGGAAAACATAAATAAACAGCAGAAAATGAGCATAGAGGGTAGTTAACCAATTCTAGACTATTCTTTCTTTCTGCTATTTAGACGGTATATCAATGAAAAAACAAAGATAGGAAAACTTATTGAGTCATGTTGCAACACAAGAATTCCAAATTCACTTCTTGAAACCATTAGACACAGAGTAGACAGTCTTTCCTCCAAGCTTTTCAGCAGTCTTTGATCACATAAAACATGTCAGGTATACAATGCGAGTCTCCACTGAAAAACTATCCACCAACCAACCCTTAAAACAATACAGAGGGTGGTATATATAGGGAATATTTATCCGAAATTATCTATTACAGCCGACCTAACAGGTCCAACAGAAAATTGATTACTTTAACCTAATCCTATCTAGAAATAAATGCTAGAAAATATCTTTGAGCTATGCTGGGGGCAGTTGTATCAAAATGAGTTAATATCTATCCAGGTGGCTCTGTTCTTTTCATCTGTCATAACTGTGCATTGGTCTTTGCACCATTGCTGTTCGGCGGTATTGAATGCTTTTGACTGTGATTTGAGAGCTAGGATGGGCTTACTCCTCTTGATTTGACTTTCTGGGGGGCTCATCAATGTTCAAGTGCTTCGAGCCCCTAAAAATCTTCGATGGATACTCTTTGGCTCTCCTTCCTCCTCTGATACTCTTTGGCAATAAATTGATGTTGTTCTTCCGTGTTGTGGGTCTTATTCACAATTTAATGGCCGCTGCTCGGCCTCTGTTTCCTTTAAAACTGCTTTCTGCTCCTTCCGGCAAGCTTCGTGAAGAAAAATGGGTCATTCGGCGCCTTTCGGGCTTGCTGGGGGCCGCAGAATAAAAAGATTCCCCATTCAGGCCCAAAAAATCTAGCGATGACCGATTTGCGCAAATCGCTCATCAAAAACTGCCTCAGAATCGGATTTCGGGGCTCCGAAGTGTGATTTTCGCCTCTGCGCGCAAAAAAGCTGATGATGATGTCAGCATGACGTCTGCATTACGTGATGCTGTACGGTGGGTGACATTAGCATGACATCAGTAGGACGACGTGGCGAGATGACATCAGCATGACGTCATCATGTACGGATGATGCCGTGGCAGGGACACGTGGCAGTGACGTGGCAGGAGGCCATGCAGACAGGTGACTCGACATGGTGACTGGGCAAAGGGGGTGACGCAAGTGGTGACTGGGCAGAGGGTGACGTGGGATGTGACGTCACGGGCGGTAAATGGTTTTGTGGCGCACCGCTTTTTGAGGATGGTGGTTTCGTGAGGGGGCGATCCACCATAGCCTGGAGATTGATGCGTGGCAGGAGTATGGCGGCAATACCGCCCATCTCCCAGACACTAAAGCTCGGGTGGTTCGGGGGTGGGGCGGCCCGCCCACCGTTGATCTGCGGGGCGGGCGATCCAACGGTTGGCGGTAGGTGCGAGGCGGCGAGAGGTTAGGACGGGAATATACGCAGTATATTCCATTTTTAATATAGCACGACAGGGGTAAAAACTATAAGTTTAGTGGGTTATGGGATCATAAACAGGCGGAGTATGTTTTTTGCACTCAGGGCTTAGGGTAAGGGGTAAAGTATGGGTTTTGAGCGCGGGTTTTTAGCAATTTACGCCCGAAATCTTAGGATATGGGCAAAAGTGGCTTTTTGAGGGTTTTAGGGCTAGGGGAGAGGTTATTAATCTGGACGAGTGTCAGATTAATCCCTGTTATGACTCGGATGGGCTAAAGACAGCCCCAGATTAACTGTGATTCCCCGGACTTATAGAAAATATGGCTATTTTTCCAGGGAGGCGGTAATTGCATAGGGGAGTTTTATATACATGATTTTAATAGGGAAAGGGAAAAACTGATAGGGAGTTATATAATAAAGTTAATAGTTAATATGGAGATGAAAAGAGGGCGCTAAGGTATGAGACCTTAGGCTTTGTTGGGGAAAAGAAGGCTCACAGATGATGAGTGAGCAGTCCTTGAGTAAAGCAAATCCTTACCAAGGCGAATGTCATGGAAATGATGAAACTGAGAGGCTCAAGCAGATCTTGACCTCTTGGGGGATGTTAGTAAGTGACTTGGGGGAAATGAGAAGAAGGGGAGGTTAGTGAATTCCAACTTGAGTGCCTCCTTTGAATGCAAAACTGCCGGATAACTGTGATAAAAAATGGAATACAGCAGTGGCATTTGGACCAGGATACTTTCATGGCATCTTCATTGGCCTATTCTAGAAATATGGAACACTGCAGCCTGCAAAGTATGAAATATTTGGCAGGTGAAAATGTCAATCATGAAAGATGAATACCTGCTACAGCAGGAGGCTAACATTGGCTCCACTTGGGGATGGCTTTTCCTTGTGAAAAGCCAAGAACAGTAGGTCAGACTGCCTTGTATTCAATTGCTGCTGTATTCTGCAAAATTTGCTTGGTCGGTTGCCTTATTAATCCTACCTACCTACCCTAACCAATACTTTCTTTACCGTTAGGTGAAATGAAACAGCCAATGCAGCCACTTAAGCATTATAAATATGAATGGCCCCTGCTGCTTATGATTGTTGTTACCTGAAATGGAGATCTTGCAATCTGATATGGCTTTATTAATCTTTGAGAAGATCAGGAAGCTGCTGACCTTCTTTGCTGAAACAAGAAACTGTACAAAAGGGTCTTGTAGCATATATACATTATTGCTAGACTGACTTGAAGAAATGTACAAAAGTTTGGGATAGCTATCATGCTTTGAAATTGGTGAATCATCAACAACTTGATTTTGAGCTTTGCAGCCTGCTAGCGGAGAAGAGCAGTGATTTCCCTCATCACACAACTTTCCCTCAGATGGGTTGTGCAACACATGGAATGGAACTTGTAATTCTTTGAAAGGTTGCTCAGATGGCACCTGACAAATTTGTGCTAAATGTTCTTTTTCTTCTTCAAATATCCGAGATGGCTGAAAATTAACAGGCAGGGAATCCAGTTGGATTTTTTGGTCACATGTTGCCGCTTCTGAGTCTTCTGCAATCTGACACTCACTGGCACTTTGGGGCTGCAAATCTAGTGTTAATGCATTAAGAGTGGGGTTTGGACTCTCCTTTAGCCGGTCAACATCACAATATGGTGACACTTGATTATAAATGGCATGATGATCTCCCCTAATAAACTGAAAAGACTTGAAACAAAATGGTAAAGTTCCTTCGCTGAACTCAACGCCCTCTGCGTTTTCCTCCTTTTCTTCACATCTAAACTGGCCTGCTGATCATTGGGTTCAAGAAAATGAGCCTGAACTGTGCTTTCTGCCAAAATAGGCTCTGATCCCTCTGCGAAGCTGATTTGGTCGTTAGGTTCATAATCATCGTCATACTGATCATATTTGGGCAGACAGTTGAAAGAAGAGAAGCTATTATATTCATATGTTATATCAGGAGATTTCTCCATCATGTATGGTTGCATGAATAAGTCATCTGTTTTGTAGTAGGTTTGCTCAGGAATACCATTACTTTCCCTTTGCAAAACAAATCTTTTGTGGTGCTCTAAACCTTCAACTTCTATTGTGAATGTCTGTTTTAGTTCCTCTGCTTTCTTTAGCAAGGTATCCAGTTTACCCTCTTTTTCTGCTTTTAACTTCATCTCCCTAACTTCCAGATTAACCTCTACATCTACTGCCATGTTCTACATCTGTTGCATAGTAGAGGGGCTCCTTTCTCTCAGATGAAATTCTATTTCAGGATCAAATCCTGCTGGATAATGTAGTAGAGCCAAATCAGGGGGAGGTCTTATATTCAATGGTATAGAGTGATAAACCTGATTGAATCGCTCAGAAAATTGCTGAACAGATTCAGATGGGATCCTTTTTAACTGTTGATATTCTTCTATGAGCATGAGAAAATTGACTTTGGTCATCCATCTATCAAGGAAGAGTTTGAATAGCTGCTGGAGATTTGAGATGCTTGCCTCAAGCAATGCTTTAAACGAAGTCCTAACTTCACTTTGCAGAGAAAGGGAAAACAGCCTAACACTAACATCCTCATCTTCTACCTCGAAAATGTTTAAATAATATTCAAAAGCCTGGATATGCTTTTGGGCAGTAACTCCATTCTCTCCATCAAATTTTGGTAGTTTCATGGGATGATTTTTGGGTAAAGGATTGAGCACGTGAGGCAGAATGAGTGGCTTATATCTATCAGGAACCTTACGAGGCACGAGATTGTGTACAGGGGCTAAATGATTGGGTTCGGTATGAACAGGGATAGGATGATTGGATTTGACAGAAGTGTCCCCCTTGACCATGAGGTGAGCATCAGCAGCATTTAGAGGTTGTTGTTCTAATGTGCAAGGAGGGCTTTCTTCAACATTTTCTAAAGGAAAAGCATAAAAGTTAAATTTAAACAATATGTACAGCAAAATTTTATGGAAGAGAAAGAACATGACCTCTTGGATGAAAATCCAGGTCAAAAGCCTGATCTGCTCATACATTTCTTTTGGGTTCCTTCCTCCAGTGGAGCCTTTATTATGAGGATGATGTGGAGTCGCCAGGTGGATATATTAACTTTGAGTGCCTGATCTTTGTCCACCATCAAAGATCAGAACTAGATTTGAAGAATGGCTATGAAGGTTTGGTTCCTCATAGCGGAGCTTTCCAACTTTCTTCATGAAACTTTGTGAAATTATCTGAGGAAGGTCCCCAGCGGAGTCGCCATTATGTTATCACTCAGGTTGTCCTTAAAGCTCCAGAAAAGGATACGACCGTGGTAACCACAAACCAACTTTGGACTGCAGGTTCTAGCCTGCCTGCAGTCAAAGAGGGCTCTCTCTTTTAGGTTTAACTTTGTTTAATGGATGATTTTAGGCTAGATATGATGCACAAGGGTTTTGTATTGTTTTTGGTGGGAAGGAAGACGTTTCAAGTAGAGAGGCAAGACATAGTCTGGTAAGTTTTCAAACCATTGGGCGTGGAGTCAAGGAGTGAGACGGTTGGTGCATTTTCTTGGTCACAAGAGAAATAAGGAGCAAGGTAGTTGCTCATGAAACAACACTGAAAGATTATAAGGATGGGATGAGGGATAAGGAATGAGAGGCAACAAAGAATCTCTCATTAAGCTTAAAAGGGGGAAAGTGAATGAACTCTATCTAGGAGCAATTAAGAATTCCTAGACAACTGTCAAAGATGAATGGATTAGGGGAAATATGAGTCGAAGGGAATTCATATTCATGACTGATCTAGAGGAAAACATAAAGAAACAACAGAAAATGAGCATAGAGGGCATTTAACCAATTCTAGACTATTCTTTCTTTCTGCTATTTGGACGGTATATCAATGAAAAAACAGAGATAGGAAAACTTATTGAGTCATGTTGCAGCACAAGAATTCCAAATTCACTTCTTGAAACCATTAGACACAGAGCAGACAGTCTTTCCTCCAAGCTTTTCAGCAGTCTTTGATCACAGAAAACATGTCAGGTATACAGTGCGAGTCTTTACTGAAAAACTATCCACCAACCAACCCTTAAAATAATACAGAGGGTGGTATATATAGGGAAGATTTATCCGAAATTATCTACTACAGCCGACCTAACAGGTCCGACAAAAAATTGATTACTTTAACCTAATCCTATCCAGAAATAAATGCCAGAAAATATCTTTGAGCTATGCTGGGTGTAGCTGTATCAAAATGAGTTAATATCTGCCCAGGTGGCTTTGTGCTTTTCATCTGTCATAACTGTGCATTGGTCTTTGCACCATTGCTGTTCGGCGGTATTGAATGCTTTTGACTACGATTTGAGAGCTAGGATGGGCTTACTCCTCTTGATTTGACTTTCTGGGGGGCTCGTCAATGTTCAAGTGCATCGAGCCCCTAAAAATCTTCGGTGGATACTCTTTGGCTCTCCTTCCTCCTCCGATACTCTTTGGCAATAAATTGATGTTGTTCTGCTGTGCTGTGGGTCTTATTCACAATTTAATGGCTGCTGATCGGCCTCTGTTTCCTTTAAAACTGCTTTCTACTCCTTCCAGCAAGCTTCGTGAAGAAAAATGGGTCATTCGACGCCTTTCAGGCTTGCTGGGGGCTGCAGAATAAAAAGATTCCCTAAAGATTCCCATTCAGGCCCAAAAAATCTAGCGATGAGCGATTTGCGCAAATCGCTGATCAAAAACTGCCTCAGAATCGGATTCTGGGGCTCCGAAGTGCAATTTTCGTCTCTGCACACAAAAAAGCTGATGATGACGTCAGCATGACGTGACGCTGTATGGCAGGTGACGTCAGCATGACGTCTGCAGGACGACGTGGCGAGATGACGTCACCATGTACGGATGATGACGTGGTAGGGACACGTGGCAGTGACATGGCAGGAGGCCACGCAAGCAGGTGACTCGACATGGCGACTGGGCAAAGGGGGTGATGCAAGCGGTGACTGGGCAGAGGGTGACGTGGGATGTGACGTCACGGGCAGTAAATGGTTTTGTGGCGCACCGCTTTTTGAGGATGGTGGTTTCGTGAGGGGGAGCTCTGCCATAGCCCGGAGCTTGACGCGTGGCGGGAGTACGGTAGCAATACCGCCCATCTCCCGGACACTAAAGCTCGGGCGGTTCTAGGGTGGGGTGGTCCACCCACCATTGATCTGCGGGGCGGGCGATCCAACGATTGGCGGTAGGTGCGAGGCGGCGTGAGGTTAGGACGGGAATATACGCAGTATATTCCGTTTTTAATATAGCGTGACGGGGGTAAAAACTATAAGTTTAGTGGGTTATGGGATCATAAACAGGCGGAGTATGTTTTTTGTGCTCAGGGCTTAGGGTAAGGGGTAAAGTATAGGTTTTGAGCGCGGGTTTTTTGCAATTTACGCCCGAAATCTTAGGATGTGGGCAAAAGTGGCTTTTTGAGGGTTTTAGGGCTAGGGGAGAGGTTATTAATCTGGCCAGGTGTCGGATTAATCCCTGTTATGACTCGGATGGGCTAAAGACAGCCCCAGATGGACTGTGATTCCCCTGACTTATAGGAAATATGGCTATTTTTCCAGGGAGGGGGTATTTGCATAGGGGAGTTTTATATACATGATTTTAATAGGGAAAGGGAAAAATTGATAGGGAGTTATATAATAAAGTTAATAGTTAATATGGAGATGAAAAGAGGGCGCTAAGGTATGAGAGCTTAGGCTTTGTTGGGGAAAAGAAGGCTCACAGATGATGAGTGAGCAGTCCTTGAGTAAAGCAAATCCTTACCAAGGCGAATGTCATGGAAATGATGAAACTGAGAGGCTCAAGTAGATCTTGACCTCTTGGGGGATGTTAGTAAGTGACTTGGGGGAAATGAGAAGAAGGGGAGGCTAGTGAATTCCAGCTTGAGTGCCTCCTTTGAATGCAAAACGGCCTGATAACTGTGATAAAAAATGGAATACAACAGTGGCATTTGGACCAGGATACTTTCATGGCATCTTCATTGGCCTGTTCTGGAAATATGGAACACTGCAGCCTGCAAAGTATGACATATTTGGCATGTGAAAATGTCAATCATGAAAGATGAATACCTGCTGCAGCAGGAGGCTAACAGAACCATCAGGGTTCAAACACAATAAATTATCACCTAATGGATCAGTCAAAGGTGGATTGTAAAGAGCATTAGAGTCATCTACCAAAGTCTCAATAGAAACATAATCAATACTAGAAGGACCAAGTATAAAATCCATGGCAATATGGTGGTCTAAGTCTTGAGCACTGATGGGTACTCTCCATGCAAGGGTAACAAGTTCACCTTATTCAGGAGGCAAATTGTGAATATGATGTGACGTCGATGAACAAATTTAGCTAGGGTGGTAACTTATGATTTGAGTATAATTATGTTAGTACAAACACCCTAAGGCCAAAACTACTGACTCAGACCAAACAACGAAAGCTAGAAACATCCTAGAAGATAGCACACGCAAACCATCCCTTTTATCTGTGAACTCGGTGCAAGTGTCCTTATTAGCCATGGGGACCCTTCGAGAGGGTTTAGAGAGTATGACTAATATTTGTCCCAGGTATAGAGAAGACAAACCAAACCCTTCACTTGTGTCTGAGTTGTAAGAAGATATGCCACTATGGTCATCATGTAAAATAATATGACCTGGGGGCTCAGTTGTAAGACAAATCCACACGCAAGGGCATGAAACTTAAGCCCAAAAGGAGCTAAGACCGAAACCCCCTTGAGAGTTACCTCCCAAGTGGTACTCTAGTGATAATGACATCATTTTTATGTGTAGAGATTCCACTATATCGCACCACCCGAAACTAAGTGAAAGGAGTTGTGTCAATTTTCCTAACCCAAGTGTGACCTCATGCTTGACCCTTTTGTGAGTAGGGCTTCCCAAACCGCACTACTGCAAATGGATTTAACTCCCGACCATAAGTTGTTAAGTTAATTTTGTAGTCTTGGACCAGTTAACTCACACTCCTATCTGCAAGACCCTAACCTAAGCTAGTGTTGGTGTACTACCAGTGAAAATAAACGACGAATCTAGTTAATTTTATTATCATGTTGATTTTAGTGGTTGTTGTTTACACAAGCGGGATGCAGCATGAATTGAGATGGTTTGAATGACTCTTTATTAGTCACCCTAATGCATTTATATGCAATTTTTGGTTTTCAATTCAATGAATGTTAACTACAGGAGGGTAAGGCCTTCCAACACTGTTATAGACATTTTTGTGCCTCGCATCATGGAGCATGAAATGTCAATAATCACAGGGATCCTCAGTCCCTAAACATGTTGTTCTTACCCCTAAAAGGACAAGGTCATCAAACAACAGCACTTCCAATCAGTTCTCCACCTGAAAACACTTCAAAACAGGCTTATTTTGGATCATGTCAGCTGCTCCACTGAGTTTCTGCGCTGGAATGCAACTGTCCCTCCTTGTACCTGCGCTGGAAGTCAAAATTAATGAAGGCTACCTGCGCTGGGCGAGATTGGCCAAGTGGCACAGTCATTCTGCAAGGTGTCAACTGCCCAAGAAGCTTCCAAACTGACACTTGGTTCATGAGATTCGCCCTGTGATGAGTAAGAGGTACTTGATCACCATGTGTAAGCAAGGATCTCCAAGTGGACTCAAGAACTGAAGATTAACTGAAGAGGGAGAGGACACAAGGCAGCTTCATGTCAGTCTCAAGCTGACTCATCCTCTCTTCTTCTCTCCTATATATAGAGCTCTTCTATGAGGTCTAAGGAGGCTGGAATTTTGTGTAAAGCAAGGAGGTGCTGTTGGTTTACAGTTAGAGCTATTGGGTGATTGTTTTACTAGAGGTGAAGAGGAGAGTTCTTGCTGCTGGGGAGGTGCTGCTGGATTGGAGCCATCATTGGTTGTAACCTTCTCAGAACCCTGTTACTTCTATCAATAAAGTTTTGCATGTTCTCCTATATACTTGTATTGCATTGATGTATTGTATTTACATGTATATTTGATTCATCCTAATCCATGCTTCAGTTATGAGTACATGTATCTTGTAGTTTGCTCTCTTGTTTTGTGCAGGATCTGTGTGTAGCTGGACCGGCAAAGAGAGCAAGGAGCTGGGAACAAGAGACAAAGAGAGAGGATAAGGATCGACTAAGCGAAAGACACTAGGTTGGTTAATCTTTCTTCATTCTCTCTGTACTTTCATAAAGGAAATCATCAAAACTTTACTTTCAGTTGTTGCTAAAGACTGTCACCTTTAGAGTAGGGATAGGGTCATCTGCATCGGATACTTTTCCCCACAACAAACTGGCGACTCCGCTGGGGAGCCTAGTATCTTGTTGGTGTTTGTAGTATTTTGCTATTCATTTCTTGAAGAAAAGAGTACCAAATCGAAAAGCTTTTGACTATATCAAAAGCGAAGTAGAGGGTCTGTTACTCTTGCTCCTTTGTTGAGCAAATTCAAGATTTGAAGAGCTTATCTACAAAAGACTCTTTACTCTTTGTGATAGATCTTCATCCTCTTGATCATCCCTTAGCCTGTACTTGACCTATAGCTTTTTATTTCAGCAAAAACAGTGCATTTTTGAGCTTTTTATGACCCGGAATTCTTTGCAGACGCAACTCTCGTGTGTCAGTGCAGGCTGTCCACAGGCAGTCTGCATTACAGCGCAGGTACACCCTTCGGGAACTGCGCTGAGAGTCAAACTGACAGACCAGAGCCTGCGCTGGTCCAGTTAGCCTTTGTCTTGCTCAGTTTTCCCATTGTGTCTTAGCCCTGTTTTCACTGATTTTTTGCTGATTGCTTGCTGGTCATTGTACTTGCTGTAAACCACTTCTCCTTGACATTATTCCGCCTCAGTTGTGTGATGAAACTGTGAATGTTCTTTCAGTATTTCTTGTTTCAGTTACAGTTTCCCATTGTGAAAAGCGAACCAGTATAGCTGTGGCCTCTTAGATCCTGAACTGTAAAAGTGTCTTTGTGATCTTAAGAGCTAGTTTTATTACTGTTCATGGCTGTTTGAGTTTGTTTGCTTTTCATTTCATGGTTTGAATCTATACATTTCCTGTGTTTTAAACAAGTCTATCATAAGGTGTCTTTTTGATTGTGGACAAGCTTGTTTATTTCTACTTGAAATTAGATTCAAAATTATACAACAGTTTCCTTTCTGTCTAGCATCAACATTAAGGATAACGAAAAGAAATACATGCATTGTGCATTTTGCATTTGACTGTATGCTTGACGATTTAGGAAGATGTGCATTTTAGTGTGTGTTCTTTGATCTGTGGAAAAAGTTGTGTCTTTCTTTTCCCTCAAGTAGATTAAGGTTTTCAAAGTTGAAAGATTGAAAAGATTTGCTTCTCATTCTTAGATTGCATATAGGAAGTTGTATATATACATCTCGTGGCGAACCTGAAAGGCAAACTGTTAAGAAAGATCAACATTAAAATAAACTCAATTTACATAACAACGTTTTGGAATTTAACGCAAACATCTAGAGGTCTAGGTAGAGACGTGTTCCGGCGTCGTTAAACATAGTGACTGTCGATCTCTACGAAGGTGGGTGATTCCTCCTGAGAGTCGGTGGCACTAACACGGACTTGAGCTCCCGCGTACCGTCGCGTATATTGGGAGACCCCTATAGGCTTTTATCCTTTATCCTTAGGAAACCGTGTCGGCCGCCCTACTAATCGCGATGCAGTGAACACAGCATTCACGAAGATCGACCACCCGTACCGTAAAACGTATTCTGTGGTTTCGCGAAAGGTTTGGCACACCCTCTGCCTAGATCTCCAGAGCAGTTTCTTTTGGCCTTTTTCAAACTCTATAACTGAAAAAGTCCAACCGAGCATTTGTCACTTCGGGCTCGTTAATACATCGAAGGCGACTAGAGTCATCTTTAGCTTTTTCTCGACTCTTAAAACATGAAAAAGCAAGTTTGTGTCTAAAAGCGTCGTTAATAAAATTTATTTTAAGCGGAACATAATCACCTATTATTCCCACGTTGATCTTTCAGTTGAAAAGTATGGAGCCCACCAACCAAGGAAGTAACCTTGGCGGAAGTCCAAATCCCTTCTCCTCTTGGGGAGATGTTGGTGCGCCTCATATGGCTACATTGTCACTTCCAGGATTGACAATTGGCCTACCTGTATGGCTCTTTTCAACCAATGTAGTCCAGATCGCCACTAATCCTGAGCAGTCGAATCAACAGTCAAAACAATCTAGAACCACCCACCAGCCTTCCACTTCTTATGATACTTCCTCTGATCCTTCATCTTCCCAAGGTAGAGCCGGCAAAAGTCAGCCTCCCAAGGAGAAGAAGGAAAAGAAGAAGAGAGAAAAGAAGCAGAAGGAGCCTATGGCGAAGGCGACTGGGGGCAAGCAGAAGAAAGCTGACAAAAACCCACACACTGCACCGACCGGGCCTAAATCGCCATGTGTCATTTGCAAAGGGATCCACTTCCATCGTGATTGTCCTTGTATTCCCCGGATACTAAGGGACTGGTCCCCAAGGTTGCACAATCCGGTAGCATCAACCTCTGGTTGTCATGTTGATTGCAATCCGTCAACTAACGAGAGTGAAGGACGAAGAAGGGGACCAAGATCACCCTGTCTATTGTGTGAAGGCAATCATGCCATCCACAAATGTCCATTCTTAGATGAGGCAAAGAGAGTTTTGGAAGATCGTCCGGTATCACCGTTACGACTTCCTCCTGGATACCAAAAACTCGTGCCGAATCCCTCGATAGTTGAAAATCCAGCTGGCCCGCTCAAGTGGTCAGCTGAAGTGTCGGTCATTGAGAATGAACCTACTGAATCCAGACCAGACGAAAGTCTAAAGGTCGAAACGGCAGTTGACCCGGTTCTTCCTTCAGAGGTTCTATCGTCCAATGACTCTGTCATTGAAGACCCGTCTTCAAATGACACCGTCGCCGAAGAGTCATCTTCATGCGACACCCTCACTGAAGAGAATAAGGATGACACCATCCAGGTTCTTTTCATCAGCACCGACTCCGATGAGCGTCAGGGCAATGTGCCCATTCCTTTATCGCAGGAAGGAACATCATCAGAGTCATATCCGGCCGTATATTCGGTCCCACCACCAAGCAACCTGGTTGTATCCTTTGATTGGAATCAACTAGGCAGACCCCGGTTACCAGCCAGTGTACCATTCAGAATCATTGTCCAGATCTATAGAATGATCATGGCTGGTACTATCATTGATGAAGGGGCGTCTGTGAGTATCCTTTCCTCTGTTGCCTGGAAAGCACTGGGTTCCCCAGCGCTTTTACCTGAGTTGAGAAATCTCTCAGGTTTTGATAAAGGAACCAGTCGACCATTAGGGATCCTCCCCAATGTACCTGTTACATTGAAAGGGAAGACCGTCGAGATGAACGTGATGGTCGTCCAAGGACCTTTGGATTATAACCTACTCCTTGGGCGGGACTATATTTATTGCATGGGAGCGATAGTCTCCTCACTCTTTAGAGTAATGTGTTTTCCACACGAAGGAAGGGTGGTCAAGCTCGTAGACCAACTTTCGTTTCCGGGATCTCGCATCGCAAATAGTCAAATACCATTCCTAAATGGTCTGTTCACTCAAGATTCGCCTCCACCCCCGGTCCTCCTTCCCGATGAGCGCGAGTGATTCGGAAAGAAAGACTAGGACCCAGGGGGCATGCACCCTGGTCTGCTTCGGGCAGAAGAAACCCCGGGTATAAGAAAGAATTTCCGCAGAAGAATATGACTAGTCCGTACCCCGTCCGAAGGAAGTGGGGTTGTTCTAGAATAATAATCTTTTGTTAAAGTTATGTGTTTGACCAAAGAGTCATTCACCTTTGTCTAAAAAAGTGGGCAATGCCCAAGTAGGAATTCCCTTATCGCAACGAATAGTAACCATCTTTGAATTCAAGCCTCGCCCATTAAAACATATGTTTTGAAGGATAAGCAGGGGCAGCCTACAAAGTAGGAGACTATATTATTGTGACAGAGGGTAACCATCTTTGGACAACCCAATGATAGACACCGCCGAAGAAAGAGATTGATTTGCGGCAGCAAATCGAACCGTCTTTGGAATAATAAGAAAGAGGCAAGCCTCCCTCAATAATACCAATGTTTTATCTTTGAGTAGTGTTCTTCCATTGTCACAAATAGCTGTTTGTTAAAAGTGGGCCGACGGGAAGCCTGAGTACTGCGTAAGACCCCTTAGAATAACGAGAAGACAAGTATCGTTAGCATTAGATTGGCAAGATGACAAGTAACTGTGAACACCCAAAGAAAAGCAGAGGTAGGGGAGAGGAGGGGCAGCCTCGAAATTCTATCCTATACCTGGGGGCATGCAAACCTTCTGGAGTGCAAGCTAGGGGCGGTTATTTATCTGGTTTTAAGATTAGCCGTTTCCAAAACTTGCATGAAAGAAGCCTGTGGGGCAAAAGTAAAATTTGCCAAAAGTGAGCATAGCTGTGGTAAGGCATAAGCTCTATAAAAATTGGTCCTTACGGGAGGCGTTCTTTTTATGACTGGTATATCGAGCAGTTTTAGCATATAGTTCATGCTCGTTAAAAAATAAACGCAAAATTCGAGCAGTTTTATGACTGAATCTATGCTCGTTAAAAAATAGAAAAGTGTGAGCAAAAGTTTCCCCCAGAGTTCAAGCTCATGGAAAAAATGAACCGGTAAATAACCTTTTGGGATCGCAAATTCATCAGCCATAAGAGCCTTGATCGTGTTGTCATCCATCACCTCCACCGTTCATTTGGCCGATTATTCACTTCCATTTGTGTGTTTACCTCTTTTGAGAAACAGCTGCGAAGAGTGATTCCACCTAGCCATCCTCGTAACACTGCCGTGATTGGAAAATTCCAACCTGTACCTGGAATCTGTAGCTATCCCTGTTTATCACTCGTTCCTCAAAAGACGAGTCTTCTTTCAGCTCTTTTCACTGACTCGTAAAATATGAAAAGTTTGCCGAGTTTTGGCCTTCCAGCTCGTTAAATGACCGGAACGCTATCCCTCCTCTAAATTTTAATCTTTTTGGACCTGAGGGATTATTGCACAAAAAGATCGAGCGCTTGTCTTGTTCGGCTCGTAAAAGTACCAAACAGCCATCCCTTCTGTATTGTTTTATACTTTTTCGGACTTAAGGGATTAGATGACGAAAAAGGAATCATGGAGTTGACTTTCTGTACCTTTTCAGACTCTCTAAAAATGAAAAGGACCGAGTTTTCCTTGTCGTTAGACTCGTTAAAATGATTAAATAGCGACAAACTTGTCTTTAGACGAGAACGAGTTTCCCTATCGCTAGGCTCGTTAAATCATAGCGATGGGCTTGCCCGAAGGGCAGGTTATAGAACAAGCATATGTTATCCTCCTCAAGCTTGACAAAAATAAAGAGGTACTGGTCAGAAATGACTGGGGAAAAATTGGGAGAACATCAAAGTTTAATGGTAGCAAGTCACTCTTGAACATGACACTTTTCCTCCGTACCACATCGGGTTGGGTTGTCTCATTCACCGGTCTCATCACCATGGTCCTCGCCAAACCATCCACATTTGGGGTAATGCTACCGATCCATCGCATCAGTGTCGTTATATGTTCAAGAGGGGTCATTCTGAAAGTGTCAACCGTGTCCCATCCACTGCCATACATTATCCTTCATCCATTCATGATCGCCACCCTGAATCATATGTCACAGTTTGTTTTCACCTCCACTAAAGTCATTAGCTCCGTTCCGTGTCATTGCTGTGGGATTCATTAAGGCCCTCCTTTGACGGATCGCTTCTTGTCGACTTCAGCTCATTATCCAAGAAGTTGATCTAGGAACACCCCCATCAGTACTTTGAAGCTTGCATGCCTCAATGGCAAGTTTCTCACTTCCGGCGACAGGTATACATCAATGACCTTCGACCAGAAGATTTTGCGTGGCGTTCGACGCCAAGTCCTTTATTCACGCCACGTGAATTGTACTGCAGTACCTTGAGGGTCATCGTCATTATTGGTGATTCCTCTCGCGCTTGTTAACGGTTTTCATTATTGACCGGTAATCAAGCGATGTCTTTCCATGTTCGACTTCAGCGCAATTCTCACATGGATCGACTTGTACTTAGAGTGAAGATCGAACGAGTTTGAAGACCCCGGATCTAGTTTCATCCATCCGGGCTGCGATATATATTCAGGAAATATAAAAGCATTTGTCATGTACATCATTGCAACAGATGATCATCCTATTCAAAGGATGATAATTTCAGCAGAAAATTATCAGTCTACCTTCAGACGATCGTCTGTCATATGTACCAAAATGTATTTATAAAAGCTGAGCATGGGAATGCCCGCCTCAGCTAGATCATGAAAATAGAATGAAAAATAATGTATTGTATTGTATTGTATTACAGGGCGCCTCCTCAGCACTGGAATGAACTTCGGACCCTCTAGATAAAGCATTTCACCCGATAAACGGCCTCATACTTTAGGGGGCAACTGTTATAGACATTTTTGTGCCTCGCATCATGGAGCATGAAATGTCAATAATCACAGGGATCCTCAGTCCCTAAACATGTTGTTCTTACCCCTAAAAGGACAAGGTCATCAAACAACAGCACTTCCAATCAGTTCTCCACCTGAAAACACTTCAAAACAGGCTTATTTTGGATTATGTCAGCTGCTCCACTGAGTTTCTGCGCTGGAATGCAACTGTCCCTCCTTGTACCTGCGCTGGAAGTCAAAATTAATGAAGGCTACCTGCGCTGGGCGAGATTGGCCAAGTGGCACAGTCATTCTGCAAGGTGTCAACTGCCCAGGAAGCTTCCAAACTGACACTTGGTTCATCAGATTCGCCCTGTGATGAGTAAGAGGTACTTGATCACCATGTGTAAGCAAGGATCTCCAAGTGGACTCAAGAACTGAAGATTAACTGAAGAGGGAGAGGACACAAGGCAGCTTCATGTCAGTCTCAAGCTGACTCATCCTCTCTTCTTCTCTCCTATATATAGAGCTCTTCTATGAGGTCTAAGGAGGCTGGAATTTTGTGTAAAGCAAGGAGGTGCTATTGGTTTACAGTTAGAGCTATTGGGTGATTGTTTTACTAGAGGTGAAGAGGAGAGTTCTTGCTGCTGGGGAGGTGCTGCTGGATTGGAGCCATCATTGGTTGTAACCTTCTCAGAACCCTGTTACTTCTATCAATAAAGTTTTGCATGTTCTCCTATATACTTGTATTGCATTGATGTATTGTATTTACATGTATATTTGATTCATCCTAATCCATGCTTCAGTTATGAGTACATGTATCTTGTAGTTTGCTCTCTTGTTTTGTGCAGGATCTGTGTGTAGCTGGACCGGCAAAGAGAGCAAGGAGCTGGGAACAAGAGACAAAGAGAGAGGATAAGGATCGACTAAGCGAAAGACACCAGGTTGGTTAATCTTTCTTCATTCTCTCTGTACTTTCATAAAGGAAATCATCAAAACTTTACTTTCAGTTGTTGCTAAAGACTGTCACCTTTAGAGTAGGGATAGGGTCATCCGCATCGGATACTTTTCCCCACAACAAACACACCAATGCCTATTATAATGCAGCTCCTCACTAATCCTTGTTAAATGAAAATTATCCCAAATTTTGTGAATTAATGACCCAAAAAAACCAACAAGGAAAATCGAAACAACCGAAAAGAAACCAAAGGAAAAGACTCCCAAGCAAGAATGAAAACCACTCCAAAAGCATCACATCTAGGAAAAACGGAGCCCAATCAAATAAACACACTAAAAGAAAGAAAATCGAAATCCAAAATCGAAAAGAGGAAGGGCAATGTCGTCAAGTTAGTGTTGCAGTACAGTGGCCTAACCAAGGCCAATGGTCTACAAAGGTCACAACTCGACCCTAGAGGGAAAAAGATCTAAACAAGATCAAATGAGGGCACAATAAAAACAACTAAAACACACTCAATAGAACTTTTTTAGATGAAAAATACACAACCAATCACAACACCACCAATTGTGATGAAAATAAACAAGAGTGAGAATAGGTAACTTAAAATCAAGCAACCAAACCACACAAAGGCAAGGAAATACCAAAGTGGGATATTAAAGAGATCTAAGTAGTCACCAAAAGAAACCAAACAGATCTGAAATAGATATCTAGAGATGAGAACACTAGTCCTCAACCAAAGCACATAAGAAACTATGCAAGAGAAACCTTGAAGAACAAAAGTAATAGATGATCCCAACCAATAAATAAGAAATGACTAAAATCTGATAAATATTAGTAGCTATCAAAAACAACAAAAAAAAATAGATCCAACAAATAGTGGAAAGTTTTGAAGGAGAACACCTGAAAAGTCAAGCAAATAAGCTGAAGAAAACCCAAAAATTGGGAGAAATGGATAGAAATCAGGTTGATTTTTCAATCATCCATATCTTCCTCATACAGACTCATTTTTAGGTGATTTTTTTCTGAGGTAAAAAATCAAGAGGATTATAGATCTATAGGTATTTTTATTGATTTCTATATATAAAATAAAAAAAAAAAAGAAAAAACAGCTCCGTGCAAGGGCGGAAGAAACACAAACTGCCCAATTTTCAATTAGCCATAACTTCCTCATATGGAGTCCGTTTTCACTAATTTTTTTGTTTTTTGTTTTGGGGTAGAAATATGAGAGAAATGCATATATATGGTTCTTTTTACTAAATTTTATCTAAAAAAAACATAAATGTATAGAAAAAATAGTCACGCAAAGGGCGAAAGAAAAAAACTGCCCAATTTTTAATTGGCCATAACTTCCTCATACATAGTTCGTTTTGAGTGTTTTTTTTTGGGTAGAAATCTGAGAGGAATAAAGATTTGTGGTCAATTCAATAAATATATATATATATATATATCTGAGAGGAATAAAGATTTGTGGTCAATTCAATAAAAAATATATATATATATATATATATATACAATTCCAAAATTCAATTTTAATTCCTAGATATGTTCTTCTCTCTTTAAAAAAACAAAAATAAAACTACAGATCTAAGATTAGCTCAAATCTGAAGCAAGAAAAATCAATGGAGATCAAAATGAATCCAAAAAAAAATACAGAGAACTCAATGGGAACAAGAGAAAACCAAAAAACATAGAGAAGAAGAGGAGATCTCAAACAAAAAGGATAAAAATAAAATCTCTCATTGAAAGCACCAATTCTGTTGTAGCTAAATCTACAAGGAGTTATTGCTTCACGATCTCATGCTAGATTAAGATCACCAAACAAAAAATATAATGGCTAATATAATCTAATATTGTCCCCCAATCCAAATGGTAATGCATGCAACAAGTAGTGAGATCTATGCTATAAAGATAAGAGATCGCACCTGGAATCCTCGCATGTTTGGGAATGGTATTGAGTTCAATGCAAATATTGCGCTCCACTCAAGAAATCCAACACATCTGAACCAGATCTATATCTGTTATGAAACCAGCTCACAAAAAGATAGAAAAGAGAGATCCACGCCTTAGAATCGAGCCTCTTCGAGGGGGCAACCTCCTTTACATTACATAAATGAACAATTCTTGGATGATACAAATGACAAAACCTCCTTTCTATATATAGGAGTCTAAGGAGTCACAATATAATCCAGATGACCTAACAATAATAATATAAAGCCACAAAAATAACAATAGAGGGATTCTATGGGGCACAAAAATAACAATATGGGGGTAATAGGGGCACAACAATATAAATAAGGGGTATAACTACAATAGTAATGGGGTAATCACTAGTATTATAGGGACCCAACATGCCCCTCTCCTTCAAAAAAGTGTTGTCCTCCGCTTGAGTAGTTCTAGATACTTCTGCATAAAATTCTCATCCTCCCATGTGGAATCTTCAGCAGATAAGTTCTTCCACTTGATAAGATACTCTGAAATTGATCGATTTCGTAGCTGTCGAGTTCTTGTTTCTGTGACTGCTTCCAGTTCCAATATAATTTTTCCTTCCTCGTCAAGTTCTGGCAATATTGTTTGAATTGGGAGCTTGTCACCTATAACCTTCTTTAAACATGAAACATGGAAAACTGGGTGCAATCGAGAAGCTGCAGGAAGCTCCACTTTGTATGCCATAGTACCAATCTTTTGCAACACTTTGTACGGACCATAATACTTTGGTGATAGTTTATTATCCTTCTTAGCTTGCTTTAGGGACCTTTGCTTATATGGTTGTAGCTGTAGGAATACCCAATCACCTACATCAAAACTTCTTTCACTGCGATGTTGATCTACCTGTTGTTTCATTCTATTTTGTGCCAACACGAGGTTATCCTTTAAGAGTTGGAGGACTTGTTGTTAATGTTCGATGTGATGTTCCACTGCCTGAACCTTAGAATTTTCTCTTAAATATGATGTGATGGATGGTAGTTGATACCCATAAAGTGCCATAAATGGGGTAATTTTTGTTGCTGTATGGAAGGAAGTGTTATACCACCATTCATCCAGAGGCAACCATTTGACCCATTGTATCTGTTTATCAGATACAAAGCAACGAAGATATCCTTCCAAACATTTGTTTACTATCTCAGTTTTCCCATCAGATTGAGGATGATAAGATGAGCTATGAGCTAACTGAGTACCAAGACAAGAAAATAATTATGTCTAAAAATTTCCAGTGAAAATGGGATATCTGTCACTTACAATAATCTTTGGGTTTCCATGTAGCTTTTGAACTGTTTCCATAAATGCAGTAGAAACTGTACTGGCTTTAAATGGATGTGATAATGCACAAAAGTGTGCATACTTGGTAAGTCTGTCAACTACCACCATGATGACACTCTTTCCCTCAAACTTGGGTAAACCTGTGATAAAATCCATTGAAACCTCCTCCCAACGTTGGATTGGAATGGATAGAGGCTGTAATAGACCCGGTGTCTTAATTGTTTCAACTTTATTTTGCTGGCAAACCAAACATTCCGCCACAAAATTTTGAATATCTGATTTAAGGCCATCCCAAAAAAATTCCTTCTTAACCCTGTGGTAAGTTTTTAAAAATCCTGAGTGGCCTCCTAAGGGAAAAGTGTGCAATTCCATAAGAATCTTTTTTTTTAGCTGGGAATTCTTACAGAGGTATAAGCGATCTTTGTACCATAACGAATCATTTTGCCAGCTAAATGTATCAGAAGTACTGGAATCTTGTTGTAGCTTTCGAATAAGTGCCCACACTTCTTCGTCATTCTTCTATTCCTCCCTTGCTTCGTTTATCCAATCTGGTTGGATAATAGAAATGGCACACAACAATTCTTCCACATCCTCATCCTTTCTTGAGAGTGCATCTGCCACCACATTTTGCTTCCCTTTCTTGTAGATGATTTCAAAGTCATAACCCAACATCTTTGTGACCCACTTTTGTTGCTCTTCAGAGGATAATCTTTGTTCTAAAAAGTATTTAAGGCTATCATGATCCGTTTTTACCTTGAAGTGTCTTCCCATTAGGTAGGGTCGCCATTTCTTAAGTGCATGGAGTATTGCCAACATTTCCTTCTCATAAATAGCTTTTCTTAAAAACTTTTCCTTGATTGGACGACTTTCAAAAGCAATGGGTCTTTCATCTTGCATTAGAATAGCACCAATTCCATTTCCTGAAGCATCACATTCCACAATAAAGGTTTTTGTGAAGTCCAGTGTAGCTAAGACCGATGCTTGGCACATTTCCTCTTTAAGATGTTCAAAGGCCTTTGTTGCTTCCAGAGTCCATGAAAATGAATCTTTCTTCAATAATTTTGTTAGAGGTGCTGCTATTCTCCCATAATTCTTAACAAACTTGCGATAATACCCTGTCAACCCAAGAAATCCTCGCAGATGCTTTATGGATGTGGGGATTTTCCATTCCTTAATGGCTTTAATTTTGCTAGGGTCTACCTTAACTCCTTCATGAGATACAATATGACCCAAATATTCCACCTCCTGGACTCCAAAGAAAAATTTGGATCTTTTTGCATATAATTGTTTCTCCTCCAAAAGTTGTAGCACCCTGTCAACATGTTCAACATGATCCTTCCAAGACTTGCTGTAGATTAGTATATCATCAAAAAATAATAACACAAATTTTCTAAGGAATGGTTTGAAAATTGAATTCATCAAACCTTGAAATGTTGAAGGTGCATTGGTAAGGCCAAAAGGCATGACCAAAAATTCATAATGACCCTCATGAGTTCTAAATTCCATTTTTTGAATGTCTTCAATCTTCATTCTGATTTGATGATATCTCGAACGAAGATCCAACTTGGTGAAGTAAATTGATCCATGCAATTCTGTTGAAAATAATACTGAGAGGGGGGGTGAATCAGTATTATCAAGTTCTTTTAACAAATCTTCCTTATTTACACTTTGAATTATTTTTGCATATCAGTACCATAAAATAATGAGCATGAACAAGAAAAACAGATAGTCACACCAAAGAACACCAAATATAAGGTGGAAACCCAATGTGGGTGAAAACCACCTGCTGCAATATGTCTCTATCTTCTTTCAAATTAGAAACTCCTATTACAATGATTTTGTACTAGTGCAGTCCTTTACCAGTACGCAGGCTGCAACCTGCAGATATCTACAACTCTCTCTCGTTTTCCAGTCTCTCCTGGAAGGGAGCTACAACCCCCTACTTCTTTTCTTTCAAGGACCACTTTTCATAAATTTTCAAACTGGATCCAACAACAACATTAAAGCTCATAATCAAACAACCTTCTGAATCACCCAATCACCAGATCCATACATATACAATGTTATTATGAGAGTTATCAACCAGATCTAGTACATAAAGATAAGTCATTAATCATGTTGTTATCTAAACTCAATACCAGTAACCAAACATCAGTTATGCACCCAAAACCCTACAGAATAGTCAAAGGCAGTTAAAACAAATTTTAAGCAGGGATCGCAACTTCAATGGTATAGATCTGCGGATATTTGTACTACCTCCGCACCTGCGCCTTCTGTGGCACCGCGACCACCGCACCTGCGCCTTCTGTGGCGCCTCCGTACTGCGCCTTCTGTGGTGCCTCCGTACTGCGCCTTCTGTGGCGCCTTTGCACTGCGCCTTCTGTGGCGCCTCCGCACTGCGCCTTCTGTGGTGCCTCTGTGGCGTCTCCGCACTGTGTCTTCTGTGGCGCCTCCACACTGCGCCTTCTATGGCGCCTCCACATTGCGCCTCTGTGGCGTCTCCGCACTGCGCCTTCTGTGGCGCCTCCGCATTGCGCCTTCTGTGGCACCTCCGCACTGCGCCTTCTGTGGCGCCTCCGCACTGCGCCTTCTGTGGCGTCTCCGCACTGCGCCTTCTGTGGCGCCTCCGCACTGCGCCTTCTGTGGCGCCTCTGTGGCGTCTCCGCACTGCGCCTTCTATGGCGCCTCTGTGGCGTCTCCGCACTGCGCCTTCTGTGGCGCCTCCGCACTACGCCTTCTGTGGCACCTCCGCACTTCTGTAGCTGCAGCGCTCGAGAGATCACCCTTCACAAATTCGCTTTCAACTTCCCTTTCATAGATCAAACTTTTAAAACAATAACCCAATATTTCAGATCTTAAGATATTCGATTTGCAAGAATAAATTAGTCAAGTGATCTCCTTTGCTTTATATAAGCAAGCTTCTTCCTAAAATCATGGATCAATACCATAGATAACCAATACAAGGGGCCCAAAAACATGGGGCTCAATAATACCAAGGACTAACCACCATGGACCAAAGGTAAGTTCTCCAACATATACACACTTTTGACGAGGTACCATGGTCCAAAACCATAGGTTCAAATACCAAGGACTAACTACCATGGACCAAAGGTAAGTTCTCCAACATGAAAGTGCGTGAACTTTTTCTCTACATGAAATAAACTTTCTCTACATGAAATAAACTTTTCTCTGCATAAAAGTGCGTGAAATTTTCTCTACATGAAATAAACTTTTCTCTGCATATAAGTGCATGAACGTTTCTCTACATAGAATAAGCTTTTCTCTGCATATAAGTGCGTGAACTTTTCTGCACTATAATTTATCATCTGAGATGAGTGGGTTGCCATCAAGTACAACATATGTATCATAAAGCCATACCAGAATCATAATGCCAATAATCTCCCCCTTTGGACTTGATGGCAACCTCAAAATCTTCAGCTCATTCTCCCCCTTTGACATCAAAGGCAAAGGGTTATGCTCCCCCTAAGAGCATGCTCCCCCTGAATATGAACCAGATCTGTAAAGAAGAAACATAACCCACCAAACACCATAAATGACCATGAAAGAGATAGAGACATATTGCAGTAATATTCAGATCAGCATCCATGATCGCCTTCTGTGCATCCTCCATAATGCCAACAATGCATTATAAGCTCCCCCTGAACCAGTGCTATTTGATCTTCAACCAATCCGCAACCTAGCACATGTACGCATATTCCCGTACAACCAACAATCAAAAGAGATTCAACAACAAGATGATGCATCAACAACCCCCAGCTTTTGCCTGAGGTATTCAAAAGTCTCCCTGGGCAATGGTTTGGTGAGTATATCAGCAACTTGTTCCTTAGAAGGAACATACTCCAACTTGACCTTCTGTTCAAGCACTTGTTCCCGAAGAAAATGATACTTGATTGGTATGTGCTTGGTTTTTGAATGCATGACTGGGTTCTTTGAGATGCTGATTGCACTTGTGTTATCACATAAGATGGAGATAGGTGGTGTACAAGTGATTTGAAAATCCTGCAAGGTCTGCATCATCCAAAGGAGTTGAGTGCAGCAAGATGCAGCAGTAACATATTCTGCTTCAGCTGTAGATAAGGCAATCGAACTCTGTTTCTTGCTGAACCAAGATACTAGTCTGGAACCCATAAAGAATGCGCCACCACTTGTGCTCTTCCTGTCATCCACGCTTCCGGCCCAATCGGCATCTATATAAGGATGAAGTGTGAGATTTGTATCTCTAGGATACCATAAACCATAATTTTGAGTCCCTTGAATATATTTGAAAATTCTCTTCACTGCCTGAAGATGACTCTCCTTCAGATTTGCCTGAAATCTTCCAACTATTCCAACTGCATGCATGATGTCCGGTCGGGTACATGTTAGATAAAGTAGACTTCCAATCATAGATCTGTAGGTTGGTTGATGTACTGCTACAGATTCATCATTTGCACTGAGGCTACATCCTGTGACCATGGGTGTACATACTGCTTTTGCATCTTCCATGCCATATTTCTTCAAAATCTGTTTGAGATACTTGGTTTGAGACAAAAAGATTCCTCCTTCCTTTTGTTGGATTTGCAAACCAAGGAAATCTGTCAGTTCTCCCAGCAAGGACATTTCAAATTCTTTCTGCATGACCAAGGCAAAGCTTTGACTCATAGCTTCTTCATTGCTTCCAAAGATAATGTCATCTACATACACAACAAGTATTAGCAATTTGTCATTTTCAACTTTTATATAAAGATTGTTATCTGCTGATCCTTTTGAAAAACCTTGTTGATGAAGATATTTGTCCAAACGATAGTACCAAGCCCTTGGAGCTTGTTTGAGACCATAGAGAACCTTTTTCAATCTGCATACAAGATTTGGATCATTTCCAAGAATGAAACCATCTGGCTGCTCAATATATACTTCTTCTTCTAAGTCTCCATTCAGAAAGGCTGATTTCACGTCCATTTGAAATACTTTGAAGTTTTGAAAGCTTGAGAGAGCAAGGAACATTCGGATGGCCTCAAGTCTTTCAACAGGAGCAAAGGTTTCTTCAAAATCTATTCCTTCTTGCTGCACATACCCTTTACAAACAAGTCTCGCCTTGTTTCTAATTACTTCTCCATTTTCATTCAATTTATTTTTGAAGACCCATTTTGTTCCTATAACATTCTTATCTTTTGGTCTAGGAACCAACTCCCAGGTGTTGTTCTTTTCGATCTGCTCAAGTTCTTCATCCATTGCTTTGACCCAACATTCATCTTTGCATGCCTCTTTCACATTTTGTGGTTCAGTGGAAGAGAGTAATGCCAAATAGCTTGAAGCTTCTGCAATTGTTCTTCTTGTTTGTACACCTGCTTCTTTCTGCCCCACAATCTGAGATTCTGGATGATTCTTCTGAATGTATCTGGATGGAGTCTTCTCTTCTATTCTTGTCTGATCCTCTCGTTCTTCTTGAGGTTATTTTTCTTCATCATTATGTCTTTGAGGGTAGCCTTCATCTTCTTTGATGTCTTCATGATGTACTTGCCTAGGAATGTATCCCTTCTCATCAACCACTACATCAATGCTGTCAACAATTCTGCCAATTATTTTATTGTAGCACTTGTATGCTTTGCTATGTGGAGAATAACCAAGAAGAATGCCTTCATATGCTCTAGGTTCAAGTTTTCCAAGTTTCTCATCAGTATTCTTAATATAACATTTGCTCCCAAAGATTTTGAAGTGCTTCACCGAAGGAGTCTCACCACACCAGAGCTCATGAGGGGTTTGAGTGTTGTTAACACGGACATTTGTTTTGTTGAGAATAACAACCGCAACATGTGCAACTTCACCCCAGAAAGTTGCGGGAGTACCCGACTCATCAAGCATAGCACGAGCCATTTGTTGGACTGTTCTGTTCATTCTTTCCACAACTCCATTTTGCTAAGGAGTTCTAGCTGTAGAGAATTCTCTTCTTATCCCATGTTCTTCACAGAAATCAAAAAATTCATTCGAGGTGAACTCCCCACCTCTGTCAGATCTGAGGCACTTAATTTTGTATCCTGATTCATTTTCAACCAAGGCTTTGAAGGATTTGAATTTTTCGAATGTTTCATATTTGTGCTTCATTAGTCGTAACCAGACAAACCTGGAGAAATCGTCAATGAATAATATCAAGTATTATTCTCCTCGAGGTGTTATTTTTCTGAATGGACCACATGTATATGTATGTACTAGCTCAAGAGGCATGCTAGCTAATCCTTCTCTAGAAAATTAGTTCTGGTTTGATTTCCAAACTGACGTGATTTGCATATGGTGTTGTCTGGAATTTTGATATCTGGAAGATCGCGAACTGCCTGATATTTGCATGCTTTCCTTATTTGTGAAAAGCTTAGATGCCCTAACCTCTGACGCCATAGCCAATGTTCATCATCCTTGCTTAGATAGCATTGTTGTTGTCCTTCTTCAAATACGTATAGATTATTTGGAGTTCTTTTACCTTTGATCACCATTTTACCTGTATCAAGATCACGAACAAGACATCCATTTGTTCTAAATATCACCTCGGTTCCTTGATCACACATCTGGCTGACACTTAGAAGATTATGTTTCAATCCATCAACATACAGAACATTTCCAGCCTTGACCTTTTCTTTTAACTGAGCAGTGCCTTTTCCTTTTATAGTTGCAGGAATATCATTTCCAAAAGAAACTTTCTTTCCCTTTTCTAGAGCAGAATATGACTCAAGTTTTTCTTTATCACCTGTCATATGATTCGAACATCCACTGTCAATGTACCATAGATTTTCCTATCCCTCTGCATAGAATGCTATCCCACATCTTTCTGTTTGTGGTTCCTTTATTCTCCATGTTTTGGTGTTTGAGGCTTGTTCCTTTGTCTGCTGAAACCTGCTCCTGCATTCAGAATCTTCATGGCCAAAGTTATTGCAAATAGAACATTCAACTTCATTTTCAAGAGCCGAAAAGTTGTTATAGGTCCTTTTTGTAATCCCGATCATACTTCTTTGTTTTTGAGCTTCTCTAGTCATGATTGTTTTATATGCAACACATTGAGCTGCTTTGTGACCAAAGTTATGGCAAGAGAAACATTGTAATTTCTATTGTCATCCATTCTTGAACGAAATTGAGAAGATTTTACCTGTGGCTGGTTGTAGCTTTTGTTCACCCTTAAAACGGATTGCCCTTGATAGTCTCTGTTTGCAATTCGTCCCTGCCTTGCCTGATGGTCTTCATTGTGCTTTTGCTCATTCCTTCTTGCTGCATCAAGATAACTTTTTGAAGTGGTTGCTTGAGAAGTTTCTCCATTATAGCCCAGACCTGTCTTGTTTAGTGGGAGAACGCTGTACATTGATAATCTCATCCAAAGTTTCAGATCCTTTGACAAACTTAAGATTAATAGCTTTTGTTTTCTCAATCTCTTTTCTAAGACCAACAATTTCACCTTCTAATTTTTCAAGATGTTTTTCCTTTTCATCAATTTGAAATTGTAGAGTATCAATGATCATATTCTTTTCTTCTATACATCTCTTGAGTCTAGCAATTTCTTCAAAAAGGCTATCCACATCTATAGCATCCATATAATCATCATCTTCAAATGCCATTAACAGTTTATAGTCATTACCTTATTCATCTTCATCACTAATCGATAGACCATCACTATATTCATGAGTGTAGTAACTTTTCTTGTTTGCACTCTGTTTCTTGTTCCATCTAGCAGGTTCCTTTCCTTTATCCTTATAAGGACATTTTGCAGCATAATGACCTACTCTTCCACAAGCAAAACATTTAAAAGGTAACTTACCTCTGAACCTTCCAGAACCCCTTTGAAGATTTCTGACAAAATTTGATTCTTCTTCTTCTTCTTCTGGCACGTGACTTGCTTCATAGTAATCTCCTTTGCCTGAAGCCTTAAAAGCCGCTTCTCTTCTGTCTGATAGACCTCCCTTTCTCATTTCATAAGCAGTTAGAATTCCATGTAGTTGAGACATGGTGAGAGTTTGTAGATTTGCTTTTTCCTCTATAGCGGACACTTTAGATTCAAACTTGGGGGAACAAGATCTTAGGACTTTTTCAACCACAATAGCCTATTTTATTTCTTCACCCAAGTTTTTCATGCAGTTAACAATTTCATCTACCCTAAGGAAATAGTTAGCCACACTTTCATCATTATACATTCTGAGATTCTCATACTGAATCCTGAAAGTTTGAAGTTTAGCACACTTTACCTGTTCGTCTCCTTCATAGCTCGTGACAATTTTGTCCCATATTTCTTTTGCGGATTTATAGTGCATTGCCTTCACGAATTTCGATTGGGATAAGCATCCCAATAGAGTATTGACAGCTTTCGCATTTGTTTCATATTTCTTCTTCTCGGCCGAATCTGTAGGAGTAGCTGAAGGAAAAGTGTAGCCTGTCTCTATGATATCCCAAACTTCTGTACCAAGAGATTGAAGATAGGCAGTAACTCTTATCTTCCAATAATTGAAGTTTGTCCCATCAAAAATTGGTGGCCTGATTGATGCTTCTCTCTCGTAGTTGCTCATGATGAATGATCTACCTTCAAGCGATCAAGCTTCTCTGAAGGACCTGCTCTGATACCAATTGTTGAAAATAATACTGAGAGGGGGGGGTGAATCAGTATTATCAAGTTCTTTTAACAAATCTTCCTTATTTATACTTTGAATTATTTTTGCATATCAGTACCATAAAATAATGAGCATGAACAAGAAAAATAGATAGTCATGCCAAAGAACACCAGATATAAGGTGGAAACCCAATGTGGGTGAAAACCACCTACTGCAATATGTCTCTATCTTCTTTCAAATTAGAAACTCCTGTTACAATGATTTTATACTGGTGCAGTCCTTTACCAGTACGTAGGCTGCAACCTGCAGAGAGCTACAACTCTCTCTCGTTTTCCAGTCTCTCCTGGAAGGGAGCTACAACCCCCTACTTCTTTTCTTTCAAGGACCACTTTTCATAAATTTTCAAACTGGATCCAACAACAACATTGAAGCTCATAATCAAACAACCTTCTGAATCACCCAATCACCAGATCCATACATATACAATGATATTAGAGAGTTATCAACAAGATCTAGTACATAAAATTAAGTCATTGATCATGCTGTTATCTAAACTCAATACCAGTAACCAAACATTAGTTATGCACCCAAAACCCTGCAGAATAGTCAAAGGCAGTTAAAACAAATTTTAAGCAGGGATCGCAACTTCACTGGTATAGATCTGCGGATATCTGTACTACCTCTGCACCTGCGCCTTCTGTGGCGCCGCGACCACTGCATCTGCGCCTTCTGTGGCACCTCCGCACTGCGCCTTCTGTGGCGCCTCCGCACTGCACCTTCTCTGGCGCCTCTGTGGCGTCTCCGCACTGCGTCTTCTGTGGCGCCTCCACACTGCGCCTTTTGTGGCGCCTCTGCACTGCGCCTTCTGTGGCGCCTCTGCACTGCGCCTTCTGTGGCACCTCTGTGTCGTCTCCGCACTGCGCCTTCTGTGGCGCCTCCGCACTGCGCCTTATGTGGCACCTCTGTGGCATCTCCGCACTGTGCCTTCTGTGGCGCCTTTGTGGCGTCTCCGCACTGCGCCTTCTGTGGCGCCTCCGCACTGTGCCTTCTGTGGCGCCTCCGCACTTCCGCAGCTGCAGCGCTCGAGAGATCACCCTTCACAGATTCGCTTTCAACTTCCCTTTCATAGATCAAACTTTTAAAACAATAACCCAATATTTCAAATCTTAAGATATTCGATTTTCAAGAATAAATTAGCCAAGTGATCTCCTTTGCTTTATATAGGCAAGCTTCTTCCTAAAATCATGGATCAATACCATAGATAACCATTACAAGGGGCCCAAAAACATGGGGCTCAATAATACCAAGGACTAACCACCATGGACCAAAGGTAAGTTCTCCAACATATACACACTTTTGACGAGGTACCATGGTCCAAAACCATAGGTTCAAATACCAAGGACTAACTACCATGGACCAAAGGTAAGTTCTCCAACATGAAAGTGCGTGAACTTTTTCTCTACATGAAATAAACTTTTCTCTGCATAAAAGTGCGTGAACGTTTCTCTACATGAAATAAACTTTTCTCTGCATATAAGTGCGTGAACTTTTCTCTGCATAGAATAAGCTTTTCTCTGCATATAAGTGCGTGAACTTTTCTGCACTATAATTTATCATCTGAGATGAGTGGGTTGCCATCAAATACAACATATGTATCATAAATCCATACCAGAATCATAATGCCAACAATTTCATCCAGTAATTCATCAATAACAGGAATGGGGAACTTATCTTTAATAGTGAGCTTGTTGAGCTCCCTATAATCCAGACACATGCGCCATGATCCATCCTTCTTGTGCACCAATACTACTGGAGCTGAGAAAGAACTTTGACTTGGTTGAATTATACCCGCCTCTAGCATTTCTGCAACCATACATTCAATTTCACTCTTTTGGGCATAGGGATATCTGTACGGCCTGATGTTTGGAGGAACACTTCCTGGAATCAGATGAATAGCACGATCATGATCACGCATAGGTGGGAGACCTTTTGGAGTCTCAAATACCTTGGAATGATTGTCCAGGACTTTTTGGAGATCTAGAGAAATAGATGATTCCAATGTGGAAACATCTATCGAACATAATTGTGCAATTACACCTCTTTTCTCCTTTTTTGGAAGCTTTGTCATGCCATTAGAGCTGATTATCTTTCATGGTTTCCCTGCAATACCCCTTAATTCAACTTCCTTTCCTTCCGTAGAAAATTTGATGAAAAGTTCTTGAAAATTAAAAGCTATTGTACCCAAGGATTGTAGCCATTGGACTCCTAGTACAACATCAGGACCTCCCATTGGAATGGAAAGCATTGGGCTAGTCAATACATATTCTCCCATGGATAGCTTGATATTATGGCACTTTCCAGAGCAATTTATTGTTCCTCCATTTGCAATCATCACTTGACACTCTGGTGCTGGATACAGGAAGCAATTCAATTCTTTTGCTACCCTACAATGAATAAAATTGTGGTTGTTTCTTGAATCAATCAACACTATTACCTTTTTCTTCTTGATTTGTCCTTCTATCTTGATGGTTTGAGGAGTGGTAATTCCTGCCAATGCGTTACAAGATATGGTCGGATTTATTTTTTCTTCATCTAGGCTTTGTTCCTAGAGTATATCTTCTTCTTTTGACCTTTCTTGCTCCTTTTCTTCTTCCTCTTCAAAATCTATGTAGAATAATTTCTTCTCAGCACACTTATGACCTTTAGTGTATTTGCTATCACAACTGTAACAAAGCCCTTTTGCTCTTTTTTCTTCCAATTGTTGTGGTGTCAACCTTATAGGTTGTGGAAGACTAGGGGCAACAACACTTCCATCTTTATAGTTGTGAGTGGTATGCTTCCTGGTTGCCATAATTTTGCTTTCCATTTTTCTTGTTAACCTGAATGCCTTCTCTAATGAATCAGGTTCCCAAAGGCGAACGTCATGTTGGATACTATCCTTTAAAGACCCTATGAACACATCAATCATATGCTCCTCTGGAATATCTTTTACCCTTATGTTCAATTTTTGGAACTCCTCAATGTGCTCCATTACTGAACCCTTTTGTTTGAGACTTATCAATTGGCTAAAAAAAGTGTTTCTTTTTGTATCTTCATAATGTGCTATCAATTCTTCCGTAAAAATTTCCCAAGTGATAAATTGTTTACGAGAGCAAAGCCATTGACACCGTACAAACTAATTTGGTTCCAAATATACAGTTGCCATACGTACCTTTTGTGCATTTTGCACATTATTGAGATTGAAGAATTGCTCCATCTGTAATATCCATGTGGCAGGATCCTTGCCATCAAACTTCCCATATCGATTTTTGGAATATGGTGATTCTTCGATCCAACATTAGCGTCTATGGAATCATGATTAACATTTCTTTTGTTCTCATCATGATTTTCCTTTACTACCTTTTCACCATTAGTGACCCTTTCTTGTAGCAACTTCTTCAATTCTTCCATGTCTGTCTTCAAATCTATCTTCAAATCATCCATCTTAGCTTCCATGCCCTTTACCTTAGATTCCACGCCATTTATCTTAGATTCCATGCCACTTATCTTAACCTCTGTTAGCTTTTGTGAGTGTGACATTTGTTGCACTTGTTCTTGTAATTTTGATATATCATGTAGCATTTCTTCCTCTTCTTCATGAGTCATGCTAGAGCTTTCAGGTTCCTTACTAGGTGTTTGCATTTTCTTTCCTCGGGGCATCAGTTACCGATAATAATGCTTTACTATGCCCTTTGAATTCCGTTAAACCAAGCTTACACAAATAAAAAAAACTACACACCTTTTTTCACTTTATAGAAGCCTGATATTGAATCTGATGTATCTCTGTAATTTCGGATCATCCAGTTCTAAACTTGCTACCTGTAGTAGCCTTCTGTGTCCTCTTTCCAATGCCACAAGTCTGAGCCAAATTGGATTCTCCAAGGAAGAGTTATGTGAAATCTCCCACAGTGACTTTCTTTTAGACTGGTTCAGTAGAGCGAACTTGTATGATGTACCACGCATCATTGTTTCAACCTTTGAATCTGAAATACACACACAACAAACTACAGTCTGTCTTCTTTCTGTACCTTCTTACGAAATTTCAATCCGATCCCCGGAGAGAAAGTTATGACGATTTTCCCCAGGTCACCTGTTTTGAATGTAATTCAGGAGTCTGCAAAAAGACCAACTTCCTCAGATCATATCTCCGCAAATATAGTGCAAAAAGCTCTGAAATTCGGATCCAAGTTTCAGGGTGATTTCTTCTCAAATGGGTTTTTTTGGTGACTTCTGAAACATCACAGAAAAACGTTATAGCGAAAATGCCGCGATGACTTGTTTGGAGCAGTGAAACCCTAGAATCCAAAGCTCTGATACCAAATGTTATGAAACCAGCTCACAAAAAGATAGAAAAGAGAGATCCACGCCTTATAATTGAGCCTCTTCGAGGGGGAAACCTCCTTTACATTACATAAATGAACAATTCTTGGATGATACAAATGACAAAACCTCCTTTCTATATATAGGAGTCTAAGGAGTCACAATATAATCCAGCTAACCTAACAATAATAATATAAAGCCACAAAAATAACAATAGAGGAATTCTATGGGGCACAAAAATAACAATATGGGGGTAATAGGGGCACAACAATATAAATAAGGGGTATAACTACAATAGTAATGGGGTAATCACTAGTATTATAGGGACCCAACAATATCCCTGCACACAATAACAACTAAAAAAGGACAACTAAGAAGATCGTCAGATCAAATGCAATAGATATGATCAAATAACTTATTGAACACAAATTCATGTAAGGAAGGGAACATAGATTTTTATTAACCATATAAATGGAACTAAATCAAATGTATACCATCAGAACATAAGATCCTTCCCTCCAACTTGCAGTATGGTCTCCTCTCTCAAGACAATAGATCTCTCGTGCTATCGTTTTGGATCCTCTCTCCTATTCCCTCTTGGTGATATTATAAAGGCTCATTCCACCCTCCAGGAGAATGTATCTAGACACCTAGGGGCTTGAGACTTCTACAATAATGGACCCCTAGCCAACTCATACAAAAGTGGGTCAAGTTGATCACCTTGGGAATGGAAAATTCTAGAAACCTTTTTCACAATTATGAGCTTTTTCTCAATTATCTCAAAATTATGAAATAAATATTATCTCATAGTTTATAATATTTGGGCAAAATAATTTTGAGAAATTGCTCAATTATGTGATTTGACCCTTTTAATGTGGGATGAATCTCACATAAGTAAAAGAAAAGGTGAAAAGGGATGCATTTAAGCCAAACAACTGATGTAAGTTGATATTGTGTTTCTCCCACTATAATGGAGTGACAAATAGGGTTATAACATATTGGCATGAGCTAGCTTGTGAGGTAGAGAGATAGATTGTACTAGTGCAGGAATTATTCAGGTTGAACAAGCATTGTATTTTCTTCTCGGATATTCTAGTTAATGCAATATAGATAGTCAGGGTTTTTATCAATTTATTTCCCCAGAGAAATATTGAGTTATGTGCGATTGATATTCTTCCTTTTCTACTTATTGTTTTCATCGATCATTTTTGGTTTCTGCTGAAGAGTAGAGTGGATTCTTGTCTTCTATTTTATTGTATCACATAAGTTGTTGAATCTACATTAAAAATCTATATTGTATGAGAGATGAAGATAGTAGAGAAGATGAGAATTCGATTTTGGTGTGCAGGTGAAATCAAATTTGCAATTTCATAATTCATAGTCAGCAATATGTCATTCTACGATTTGCGACTTAAGTATGCCCTAGAGGGTAGCTCGAATTACATAGCTTGGATGGAAAGGATGGAGGAAGTGCCAGAAGAAAATGGCATCGAGGAATTCATAGATCATCACATTCCTAAGCCTCCAACATATGATGCTAAAGATCTGTCTGAAAGGAGAAAGTGGGTGGAAAAAAATAAGGACTATCCTAGAAGGAGTTTGAGATCACATTCTCTCGAGTCTTCACGGTAAGGACACTCCATACATAATGTGGAAGGCATTAATGGACCTGTTTCAAAATAGAAGTGACCATAGGAAGTTGGCACTGAAGGAAAAACTAAAAAATATCAAGATGGAGAAGGGTGAATCAATTCCAAAGTACTTGATCAAGTTCACCCATTGTCGGGATGATCTTGGATGTGTCGAGATTACTATTTCCAAAGACAATATGGTGAGCCTATCTCTTCTAGGACTTCCCAAGAGTTGGCACAGTTACTAGGACTGAGTTAATGGTAGGGAGAACTACTATATTGGGATTGGTTGTGGTCCTATTAGGTACAAGAAGAGATTCAGCAAAACACCAGAGATGGATCCTCATCAAAGGCTGATGATGCAAAGAATTTTTTCTTAGTGAGTAAGGAAAAGAAAGGGAAGGGGAAGTCATCTCATTCCAAATAAGATTCTTGTCAGGGTGACAAGAAGAAGGACATGTCAAAAGTCAAGTGCTTTCACTGTCATGAGCTAGGACATTTTGCCACAGAGTGTCTGCTCAATAAGGCTGGTAAGAAGCCCTCAGGAGGAGTGGTAGGTGAGGCTCTTGCCTCACAATTCGAACTGGACTTTAACCTCATCACTTGTATGGTATCAACAATGATGGGTACAGTGTGGTACCTGGATAATGGAGCTTCTTTCCACATGACTGGTAATAAATATCTCTTCAGTAACTTGGAGGAGAAGGATCTCCAGATGTATATCGAGATGGGTGATGACAGGAGGTATAGCGCTACCAATCTCAGTACAGTTACCTTTCAGAGGGAATCGAGTTCTTCCCTCACTTTGCAAGATGTTATGTATATTCCTAGTTTGAAGAAGAACTTGGTATTTGCTTCCATGTTGGATGATAGAGGCTATGATGTGATATTTAGTAATGGAAAGGAATTCCTTCGTCACATAGCCACAGGACAGGTGAAGAGGATATGGGTTCAAGTGAAGAACCTATACAATTTAGAGGTAGAAGATTGTGCTAACTTGAGCATGAAAGTAGAGAAGGTGCAAATTTGAGACATCAGTGAGTTGTGGCACAGGAGATTGGGTCACTTGCAACATGGCGCTTTGAAGATCATGCAACAAATTTATACCGGTATTCACAAGGGTACACTTGAGCAGGTAGACACATGCAAAGGGTGGACATTGGGAAAGTACACCAAAGCTTCCTTTCATGACAAATATAGTCGAGCACATGTGATCCTTGATCAAGTCCACTCAGATGTGTGTGGACCATTCTCGACAATATCCACAACCAAGCACAAGAATTATGCTATATTTCTTGATTATTTTTCTCCTAAGTGTTGGATCTTCTTCATCTAGAAGAAAGATCATATTTGTGCAAAGTTTTTTGATTCTAAAGAACTGGTTGAGAAAGATATTGGTAGAAAGGTTAAATCTCTTAGGAGTGAAAACAGTGGAGAGTGTTATCTCAAAATCAGGGCCTGGAAGGCTGCAGACCAGGAAGACTTCAAGTAATTTTTTCAAACCAATCTTTTAGCTAAGGCTTAGCCTGCTTAGCCTGAGAGGGCTCTCTCAAAGGATTTAATGTTTGTGATTATGATTGAGATGGCTAACTCTTTATGAAACAAATAGGAATGAGGCTGGTAAAATCTAAATTAACAAGCATCCATTGGGCTCATGGAGTCATATGTCATTTAGCATTAACAGTGAATTGGCTTTCCGATAAAATCAAGGCATTCAGATTTCAATATAGATAGAGTACAGAAAACACAAAAGGACAGTCTATGATTATATGAAGGAAATTAGAACACTGTAATTGATTTCTAAGTAATCAAAGACTCATAATATTGTATACAACATGAAAACACAACAAGAGGAATTCATACATTGAGGTCTCTATGATTCTTGAGCAGCAGAAGCCAATACTGTATTACCAAAAGAAACAGAGTCTTTACATAAGCTTAACAACAGAGCTTTTTTACATAAACTTCCAACCCTTATTACATTTCTTTTTCTCCTATATATATACTTGACTGCGATTCCTCCTTAAACATTAGGTGAATTCAAAATCTACTTCTAATGACACCTGCTTAACCTTTAACTGCCTATTAAATATAACAAACTGTAACTAGACTTTCTAGAGATTTAAATCAAAGTAGGAGTCTAAATCCTTATTATGCTAATAATAGCCTTGCCTACAAACGTTCTCATTCTTTGACATCTGGTCCCTTTTTAGTTTGGCTATGATGAATGTTCAAAACTCCATGCTGGTCTTTAATGTCACAACTTCTCCATTGCCCTGAAACATAGGAAACCACCCTTTCTCATCGGTCTTTAGTTTGCCTCAAAATTTTCGAATCCAAAGAAGCATGTCCTTTATCTTTGATTATCCAAAATGTAACAGATGGCCATGTCCTTGATGTGTTGTCCACCTCTTTTATGTGTAAAGGAAAAAACTCTTTCAAGTTGTTTTGACATATCTTGAACTGTGGTAAATGTGCTCACTTTATGACAAAAAATTTAAAGTTGGATTCGAATCCATATTTTCTCCACCTGTCTTGACCTGGTTGAATGTTGATAGCTTCATATGATGCCTTGTATATATGTCCCTTTCAAAATTCCCACTTATGTTTCAAAACCAGTTGACTGATATTAGATTGTTTAGCTTCAACACTTTCGTAGCGCGGTACGAAACTGCTGAGTTGTTTCAAAAATCACAGTTTCAACCCAAAACTTTGCTATTTGAGCACTTTGTTATTTAAACATTCATTCAACTGTTCCAAGACCTTTCAAAACTGAATGGGAATGTTTGAAAAGATTATATCAAGCAAAACCATCAAAACTTTGAAACATATCCTTACTCGAAGTGAGATTTCTTTATGGAGATTCTTTTTGCTGGCTCAATTGTATCTTTAAGTCTTCAATTTGTTTCTTCATTACTTTGATCCCAGACCTAAGCTTTGTATTGAATTTTCTGATAAATTGAGCTTCTTTTATTGCAGGAGTAGTCCAGCTACGGAATTGAGCATTAAAATCAACCACCTCAGGAATTTGAAATGTTTGGTCCTCCCACCGAGCTTGCATTTGGTTGAAATAAGCCTCCTTAGCTGCAAATTTCCTAGCAGCTTTCTTCAATCTAGCAATTTCAAAGTTGGCATATTCCAATCTCCTTTTCAGTTCTTCCACACTACCTTCTTCTTGAGTGGCAACTGTTTGCCTTTATCATTTCTTTCATGAGGCCGAGTCACTTCCCCTGTTTCATCAACTCTTGGTGGTACCTCTTGTACTTGTCTGAACTTCCTTGTTATGGGTCTCCTGGGCTTAAAAAAAATATTGATCAACTTGATCATCAAACTTGAGTTTCCTTGAGGCTTTGACCCTTTTAGCCTCCTGTTGGGCCTTAGTTTTGGTCTTATTTTTGCTCTAAGAAACTTACTAATCCATCTATTTCCCATCCATTTTCCCTTAATTTATCCCATTTTGATGTATATTTGATATCCATTCAGGTATTTAATTTTAATTTCTCAATTTCTAAAGTTTTTATGAAAGTTTGGTTTTTAGTGCAAAATTGGCAGATTCAGAAATTCACGTAATAGCTCTATGGTTGATATGGTTGCAGGACACTTGGGCACGAATTGAATGCATAGATGGACAGCTTGGGAACTAGGACTAAGCCATCTATTCTTAGTTCGAACAGAACAAGCTTTATTAGGCCCATTTGGTGCTAGTCAATCATGGATAGTCATTCAGAAATCCCATAGAAATAGGGCAGTTTTGAGATTCTATAGGATTGGTCATATTTCTTGGGATGGGAGTAATGAATTCGACTTAGATAGGTGGATGAGAGTAGATGGGTTTGTTCGAGTGAATATATATCAGTTTGTTTCATGAGACTTCTTATTTAAAGCCAAAACTTTGATGGCTTATGTATTGACTTATTATACTTTTATGCTGTGACACCTTTGGATTGAGGAGTTAATTTGAAGACTTGTGTTATTATTATTTTGTTGTTCAATGCTATGGATGTGTGACTAAATTTAAGCTTCTGATATCACCTCTCAAGTGTGCAAGGCAAGGGTGGAGGGCCCCCATTCCAAGCTAAGTACACTTCCTTGTTAACTAGTTTTATTTCCTTGTAATCTGGTTATTGTAGAACTAGTTTTTCAAAGCTTTATTTCAGATTGCTTTATGGTTCATGCATAGTGATTGATTTCATTAGTTATTAGCTTATTCATCACTTTATCAATTTGGAAAAACACGTGTTCAAGTTGAGCATCCCTTCTACTAAAATGATGAATTAAAACTAATTTCCTTTGTTAGCATGCAAGTAGTTTCTTATTGAGATTTTGATATTCAGATGAATGAATTAAGATGGAATACCTTATGTGTCTCTTATGTTAAGATCTTATTTCATTAATAATTTATCCATATTAAGTTCTTGGTTTTAATCTCTGATTCATTAAGTGGTAATTGAGGCAAAAGTGGACTTCTTGAGTCAAGAACCATTTCAATGTTTTTCCTCTTTTTAAACTAATTGAATTAGAGTTATAGGATGTATTACATTCAGCTTTTGAATAACTTATCTTTCAAGATTTGATTACATCTGATCTTCACATATAGTGAACTTTCCTCAAAGCATAAACAACCCGGATTGATAAGAAATAATTGTGTTAATTTAGGTACACAAATTAGCTCAACATTTTGGCGCCATTGCCGGGGAGGCAAATATCGACATAGTCAATAGAAAGATAAATTTAAAAACAAAAAAAACATTAGTTACATCCCTTTTTTAGTTATGTTTCTTTATGCCTAGATATAGAGATCCTCAAGGTATATTCATTAAAAACCCCCCACAAATAGAGATAGGATCATCAAATACCCCAGTTACTGGTAATCCAATAATTGAGGAATTGGCAGAAAAACAAAGAAGTGGACAAAGATTAACTTTAATTGAGAGGCAAACTTTGTTAGCTTGGGAAGCAAAGCAAAAACAATCTTCAATTTCTGGAAAACAAAAAGAAATTATCAAAGGAAAACAACCTGTCTTTCCATCCATAAATCCTCCTATCTTCCAACAACCTGAAACTCCACTCAAAATTGAAACAAATCAACCAATGGCAAAAGAGGGACATGGATCTGTTATTTTCACTCCTGAAGGGAAAACAAGAAAATGATAGAAAGATAGAAAACGATCGAAAAAGACAAGAAGATGGTAATGATCAAGAGGCTACCTTTGGCTTTCCAATAGTAGACACAAGGGCAATATTAGGAGAAGAAGTGAAAATGAAAAATATTCCACCTTTTGTATTGCCAAATTTTTATGGAATGTCCACGGAAGATGCTGATGCATTTATGTTTGAATTTGATATTCTATGTAGAACATATGGATACACTGATGACATTCATAAACTTCGTCTTTTCCCTGCAACATTAAAAGCAGCAGCTTTGAAATGGTTTATGGGTTTAGGAGAACGAACAATAACTTCTTGGGATGATATGAGATCAGTCTTCCTTAAAAAATATGAAGCTTATTGTAGATCTAGAGTTTCAAAGGAAGATGTTTTCAGAATGACACAACAAGAAGATAAAAGTTTAGAAGAATATTTGGAAAGATTTGCATATAATCTACAGAAATCTAAACAACACTCTCTAAATCAAGAAACCATTCGAGCAATCTTTCTCAAGGGTGTAAGGGATGAATACATTGACATTTTGAATGTGATGGGTAAAGGAGACATTTCAAACCTACCATTCGAAGAAATTGTTGCGTTATGTCAAAAATATTCTAGAGGAAGATCAAAAACAGGAAGAAGAGAAGCAAGTTCAAAAGCAGCAAAGTCAGCTGCAGGAGGGATAACAAGAGCTGAAATAGGAAGCTTATTGGAGAACTTCAAAACAGACCTCTTGAGTACATTAGGGACACAAGTAGATGTGCTAAAGGAAAACAAGAAGAAAGAAGAACAAGAACAAGCTCTAGCAATCTTTTGTTCCAAATGTAGAAAGAAACATCCATTGAGGGAATGTCCTTTGGATAGTGTTCAGGTTTGTGGTCTTTGTACAGAAAATCATTCCACAGAAAATTGTCTAAGATTGAAAGAATTACAAATGAACTCAATGGAAGAAGTGCCAGGAATAGAAGGTTTTTATTATGTAGCACCACGAAGACCATGGCAACCTAGGATGCCTCAACAAAATCAACAACAATTCCCTCAACAAAATTACCTCTATCCACCTCAAAATCCTTGGACCCCTCCAATGTCATGGCAAGCTTGGTCTCCAAAACAATATTCACAACAACCTGCCCAAGGTTGGAGAGGATATGGTTATGGAAACCAGCCACCTCAACAGTATCAACAACAATACCAACAACAATACCAACATCCATTTGCATATCCACAATATTCACAATCCATACCATTTCAACAACAACATTCTGCATATCCACAATCCATCCCATTTCCACCGTAGAATCCACCACCGTTGTTGACCCAACCACAACAATTACAGCTACCCACAAATTAACCCAGACCAACTCAATTACCAGCCCAACCAATGGCAAATCCGAATAATAAGGTGGACAAATCTGCATACACTGTAGAGGAAGCAGCATGCTTTCCCACATATTCAATTCTTCCTCTTAATGATGTCCATCTAAGGTCTGGAAAAGTGCTTAAAAAGGATTCTCCTCCAATCATAGAAGAACCAACTGAACAAGGAGAATCACCTGAAACATCAAAAATTGAGATACAAATTCAGAAAGGAACAAACATTACAACACAAACACCACCTTATCCTGAAAGGTTATTGGAACAACAAAAAGAAATAACCCTTCTTGAATTTGATATTTTAGATGAGTTAAAAAATGATTATGTAAAAATTCCTTTGTTGAAGGCAATTAAAGAAATACCAATATATGCTAAAACAATAAAGGGAATTGTGCATTAAGAAAATAGGGAAAAAGAAGAAGGATCCTACTACAATCCAAGTCATTGGTAAACTAGCAAGCCTCATGTCTACACAAACCATAGTAGAGAAATATATTGATCCTGTTATCCCTATGGTTACTATATCAATAAATAATTTCTCAGTACCAAACACATTAATAGACTTGGGAGCAGCTATAAATGTAATGACAATGGAGACAATGAAAACTTTGCATTTAAATAACATTAGATCAACCTCTACAATCTTAGAACTAGCAGACAGATCTAAAGTTGTTCCTGAAGGAATATTAGAAGATATCATAGTCTCTTTGGATTCATGGGAGTATCCCATTGACTTCCTTATCTTGCAACCAAAAACAAATTTGGGAGGACATCCTCTAATCTTAGGCAGACCATGGTTAGCTACCGCTGATGCCTTCATAGGATGCAGATCAGGAAGCATGATTATTTCACATGGAGATGAAAGGAAACACATTGCTCTTTATTCACCTGCACAATCAACTTATTTAGAATCAGTGCTTGAAACTCAAGAAAAACAACAAACTAAATCAGTTTTAAGTATAAATCAATTCTTTGATTTTAGAGAAGAAGAAGAGAATGAAGACTTAATGGATCTTTTCATTTCAGAACCAAGTATTTCATAACAGCTTAGAGAAGTCTGTTATCCTCCTGTTGCAATAGGGTATCATCTTTCATGATTGACATTTTTACATGCCAAATATGTCATACTTTGCAAGCTGCAGTGTTCCATATTTCCACGAGGTGCCATGAAGTATGCTTACTCCAAATGCACTGTTGTATTCCATTTTTGATGATTTGTTCCAGTTTTGAAGAGTTTTCATTTAAGGGAGGTCCAAACAGTTTAATCTTGGTCTCCCTAGGTTTCAATTTCCTGTTTTAGAATATAGAGAATGATATCTTTCCAAACAGTTTAATCTTGGCAGATTTGTAGATAGGTAGAGAATCAAAGGGACCCAACTGTTTAATCTAGGCCCTGGCAGAAATAAGTGTAGATTTAGATAGGAAAAATTCAAAAGAAAAAATTGTAAATCTGGGTTTGCAAGTCTAAGTGCACCCAATTCAAAAGAAGAAAAAATGTTAGGAAGGTAGGCTGGGTAGGTAGCTGTGTGGTTTCAGAATGATAATTTATGATCAATTTTGTGTTACAAAGTGCTTCAACTTTACAGATCACAGTGCAGGCAGTTTTCATGCAAGGGAGCTCAAAGGTGGACATAACTAACTCCCCCTTCTTCTAATTCCCAAGTCACTTACTAATTTCCCAAAGAGGTCAAGATATGCTTGATTCCTCTTTTCATCATTGTCCATATCAGTTGCCTTGGTGAAGATCTGCTTCACTCAAGTATTTTATTTCTTTTCAAACTCTTTTCCCCAAAATTAGCCTAAGGTACCTGACCTTAGCGCCTGCTTATCATCTCCATATTAACTACTAACTCTAGTATATAACTCCCTATCAGTTCTCCCATTCCCCTATTAAAACTTTGTATATAAAATTCCCCTATGAAAATATTCCCCCCCTGGCAATATAGCCATATTCTCTCTAAGTCAGGGAAAGAACAGTCCATCCGGGACTGCTTTTAGCCTATCCGTGTCTAAGCAGGGATTAATCTGACACCTGGCCAGATCAATAACCTCTTCCCTAGCCCTAAAAACCCTCAAAAACCCACTCTTTCGCCCCCTTATCCTAAGTTTCGGGCATAAATTGCTAAACCCTGGCTCGTATTAACCCCAAACCCACTAAACCTAAGTTTCAAACCCCACCTACGCGCATTATTTAATTCGGAATATTCCGCACATATTCCCCGCCGTATACCCCCGCCGACTCGCCATCGCCGCTAGCCGTTGGATCATCCGCCCCGCAGATCTACGGCTGATGGGCCCTCCCATCCCCGAACCGCCTGAGCTTTAGCGTCGGGGAGATGGGCAGTATTACCGCCGTACTCCCGCCACGCGTCAGGCTCTGGGGTGTGGCGGAGCCCCTCCCCCCAAAACCGCCCAGGCGCTAATGGCGGTGCGCCCAGAACCGCTTATTGCCCTCCCCTATGACGTAAGCGCCACGTCACCTACCTGCGTCACCCCCCCCGGCCCAGTCACCGCGACACGTCGTCCGCCTACGTGGCCTCCTACCACTGTACTGCTGAGTCACCAGCCACATGGCCTCCTACCACCATACCCTACCACTGTACATGCCACGTCACCGTCCGTACATGATGACGTCACCCGTTGACGTCATCCTGCCACGTCATCATGCTGACGTCATCATCACTTTTAGCGCGAAGGAGCAAAAATCGCACTTTGGAGCCCCGAAATCAGTTTCTGAGGCAGTTTTTGATGAGCGATTTGTGCAAATCTCTCATCGCTAGATTTTTAGGACCAAAATGGGGAATATTCAGGGAATCTTTTCATTCTGCAGCCCCCAGGAAGCTCGAAAGGCGCCGAATGAACCATTTTTCTTCACGAAGCTTGCCGAGAGGAGCAGAAAACAGTTTTGAAGGAAACAGAGGCCGAACATCGGCCATTAATTTGTGATTAGACCCACCAACACGTCAGAACAACATCAATTTATTTCCAAAGAGTATCAAAGGAATAAGAAATGCCAAAGAGTATCAACCGAAGATTTTTTAGGGGCTAGAAGCACCTGAACATTGATGAACCCCGCCAGAAAGTCAAATCAAGAGGCGTAAGCCCACCCTTGCCATCAAATCACAGTTAAAGCTTTAAATGAAGACAGACAATAGAGATGCAGAAACCCATACACATTTATTTCAAAAAACATTGCAGCAAGCCACCAAGGACAACATCATTTACTCAGTTTTGATATGGCGGCCCTGAGCGCAGCTCGAGATATTTTTTGCATTTATTTCTGGATAGAATTAGGTTAAGTAAACATCTTTCTTTCAGACCTAATTAAGTCAAGATGTAATAAAGGAAATCTGTAGATAGTTTTGCCCTATATATACCGCCCTCTACATTGTTACAAGGGTTGGTTGATTGAGAGTTCACTGGAGACTCGCATTGTATACCTGAGTTTTTTCTATAATCAAAGATTGTTGAAAGCTTGGAGAGAAAACTGACTGTTGTAAATGAATGCTTTTGGAGATATGAAGATGGAATTCTTGTGCTGCAGCCTGAAGCAATAAGTGCATCTTACCTCTATTTATTGTTTACCACTATCTAAATAGCAGAAAGAAAGAATAGCTTAGAATTTGTTTTAATACACTCTTTGCTCAATTTCTGCTATTTCATTATGTTTTCCTCTGATTGAATTGGTTATAAATATGAATTCCTCCTGGCTCATGTTTACCCCGATTCACTTGTGTTGGCCAATTATCTAGGGATTCTTCACTACCCCTAGGTAGAGCTCTGTTACCTCCATCTATTAAGATGATTGAGAGATTCTTAACTGCCTCTCATTACTTATCATTCTTCCCATCATTTAAACCTGAAATATTGTTTCATGTGCAGCTATCTTGCACCATTTTACCTCTCTTGTGACCGAAGAAATGCACCAGCAGTTCTCCTCCTCGACTCCACGCCCAATGGTTTGAAACTTCCAGACTATGCCTTGCCTCTCTGTCTGAAAACATCAATCTTCCCACCAAAAACAAAACAAAACCCTCTGAACTCAAGACCTAGCCTAAAATCCTTTTCAACAAAGCTAAATCATAAAGAGAGAGCCCTCTCTGATTGCAGGTTGGCTAGAACCTGCAGTCCAAAGTTGGTCTGTGGTTACCTCGGCTGTATCCTTTTCCGGAGCTTAAGGACAACCTGAGTGATAACATAACGGCGACTCCCCTGGGGACCTTCCTCAGATAGTTTCACGAAGAAGGTAAGAAAGCTCTGCTGAGACCATAAATCAAACTTTCCAACCGTTGTTTATCTCTTAAAACTACAGATGAAGCCTGAATGTCAGCCAAGAAGCCTTTGAAACTGTTTTTTGCTTTGCATTAACAGGAGTAAATAAATGCTTCTTTAGTCAATATTCATGCTAGTTTTAAGTTACAAACAAGCTGTCCCATATTTTAATTAGTCCCTTGTTGATTACAAAACATTCCCAGAAAAAATACCCAAAAAACAATTCAGAAGCTGGCTCCCAAGAAAAATCCACGATATACCAGATCAAATCCAAATCCCAACCCTCCAGCTGTTTTTGAAAACCCTAACATAATCTCGAAAATACTTAGGAAGCAAGAAAGACAAGAAAATTTTGCTGATTTGAGCCCTGAAACAGCTTACCCTAGCAGTATTCCGACTCCTGTCAAGGTTTTGGTCCGGTCAACCCCTATTTCCCTTAGTTCATCATCTACATCTCGTAGTACTCCTTCCACACCTTCATTCACTATACATACTAACATTACTGTTGCTTCCAGTGTTCCAGTTACTCCTGTGATCCCCGTTACTCCAGTTGTTCCACTTATACCTGCCAATATGGCCAATAGATATGCACCCCTGCAATTACCTGCTAATGTCGGGGCTTTACCTCAAGAGTACCAATCGAAAATCACATATTTTGATTCCACTGGTCCTCTCACAGCCCTTCAACACACCAAAAAGATGCAAGACTATTTTGAAAACTACAAAATAGATTATGATAGTGTAAGAATGAGAATTTTTGTTCAGAGTTTAACAGGTGATGTAAGAACCTGGTTCAGATCACTTGCTGCAAATTCCATAACTACCCCAGATGACCTTTACCAACAGATGGGAGAAAAAGAAAGACCCCTTGCACATACTAGCTGAATATGATACGATCAAACGAGGTCCTCAAGAGACTGTTTTGGAGTACTGTGCAAGATTCAATAATGTATATAACGCAATACCACAGAACCTAAGGCCTCCACCTAACCTTGCCTTGTACAAATTTCCCGATGGATTCGACCTGGATATGGCATACCAGTTAAAAGAAAGAGCTCCTCAAACCCTTGCGGACATGAAAAATTTTGCTGTCAGCGTAGAAGCCAATTTAATTGCCAAAAGAAACAGAGCTAGAATGGAAAGAAGAACCACCTTCAAGGAAGAACCCTCAGCTTTTGATCAAAAGCTTGATGCTATCATCAGTGGCCTGCAAAGGCTAGGAGAAAGAGTAGAAAATGTGGAGAGAAAAGCATCATGGGAAGGACAATAGTCCAATACCATAAGGAACCCAAATTTTAGGAAAACGCAGAACACAAATGTTGGTAGGCCTAACCAAGTCCTTTTATATAAGACCCCATTTCCAAGATAATTATGTTGAAGGATCTACTTCTAGTGAACCCATAGAGGACACTCACATGAACTTAATGGATCTAGAGGGTGAGCACCAAACTGTCCTATCCCAAGAAGACCAAAATGAACCCGATTACAATCAGTTTCGGACTAGGTCTGGCGAGTCTTTTGATTTTAAACAAGGTTATGATACCGCTGTGTATGAAGTACACAAACAATATAAGCTGAGAACTAGGACCATTGACATTACCGAACCTAGTAAAACAAAGGAAGGCAAACAACCCAGCAAGACTATAGGCAAGGCTGTCATAACAGAACCAGCTGATATACCTGTTCCAAACCCGCATCAAGTGACTGTAGAAGACATAACAGAAATACATCCTTCCAAAGATCAGCCTTTGCCACCTTCTTCCTCGAAAGAAAGCTCGAACAGGGTTCCAAAAAACTTTCCTAAAGTTGAAAAACCGCAAGCAAAAACTTCCCATAGTAGTGATAAACAAGAGAAAAATGTAGACAATTCAAATGAAACAGAAAAAACTGCCATTATCAACACCAAAACTCCACTGGAAAATCCATTTAACTTAGAGACAGAAATAGCTAAGTTAAAAATATCCATTCCCCTCTCAGAACTTGCCAAACACGATGTATATAGGCAGCAAATTCAAAGATCACTTCAGATGTCAGAGGTTGAGGATGATGTAAATGTTTTAGACGACACCCCAGAGCTGCTATTTGGCCCAGAAGTTAATGGAAAATCAACACATGGACCTGTCCCACCCTTTTATGTCAGTTTGCATATACATGACAATTTTTTGCACAACGCTATGTTTGACTCAGGGGCATCGCACAATCTTATGCCCAAAGCAGTTATGGAAAAACTGAATCTTGATGTTACAAGACCTTACAAAGATTTATACTCATTTGACTCAAGTCAAGTGAAATGTCTAGGCCTCATCAAAGACTTGTGTGTCTCCTTAGTCCAATATCCCAACAAGACCATCCTCATGGATGTAGTGGTTGTTGACATTCCACCAAAGTACGATATGCTCCTGTCAAGATCATGGGGAGCAAAGCTCCAAGGATCCCTTCAATTAGACCTTTCCTATGCCACCATTTCAGTCTTTGGGCAACCAAAGAGATTGTATAGAGAAACGCTCATGAAATATGTGGTAAGTAGTGAGAGCAAGCCTGAAAATTTTCCCATTTACTCAATCCACTCTGATATGGATTCCTTTATTTTGCTTAATGATGATACAAATTCTCCAACTGATAATGAGCCCTTTACTCTAGAGCAACAAGAACACATCAACAAAGAGTCGGTTTCACATACCCACGAAACTGTCACAGCAGTTGATGCAACCAGCCTACCAAAAGAAGTTCCCCAAACAGGAATTTTAAATCTGCCCAATCCTAAAACAGCTCAATCTCTTGATACTGACCATAAGCAAGAAATCACATGGTATTTAGAGTTTGATGGCTCTGTCAACAAGTTAGGAGCAGGGGCAGGTGTCTGGATTCACAACACATATAACAACCATGCAAAAGGTCATGCCTACAGACTGAGTTTTAAATGCACAAACAACATGGCAGAATATGAGGCTCTGCTTTTAGGCCTTAAACTCCTCAGAGCTCTGGGAGCTGCAAAAGTGTCTATTTTAGGAGACTCTGATTTAATCATACAACAGATGAAAGGCAATTTTGTAACCAATGACAACAGAATGAGAGCCTGTAGGACCACTGCTACTAATATACTCCAAGCATTCACTGAATTCAAGCTTGACAAGGTTTCGAGAAATCACAACACTCATGCACACAACCTAGCCACCTTTGCTAGTACATGCAAGCTTCCTTTTGACCCAAACCATCACTTCACAACTGAAATAAAACATAGGCCCGCAGTCCCAAATAACATTAAACACTGGCAAGTATTCGAAAATGATGCCCAGATTAATAACTTCCTCACCCTTGAGCATGAGTTTTCGAATATTAACATCGACATGGATGCTATGACAGATCTAGAACATCAAACAAATGAAAATCAGCAAGATGTAACAGCTGCAACAGCCAAGCAAATCCTGAAACAAACTATTTTTGACAAAGAAAACATAGAACAGCTGAAACAAATACACTTGGAGGATATAGCCAAAACATAGGCAGACATCATTGACTTAAAGGATAACTTTCTGCCTACTGGCCTAACCCCACCAGAAGACATGTTTGATGATAATGATGTGCCAAGAAATCCAAAATTGTAGCCTATAAACACTGATATAGAGGAACATAACATTGGGACAGCAGAAAAGCCAAAAATGATCAAACTGTCTAAAAATTTACCACCTGATCAAAAGCCCAAGTACATTGACTTATTCAAGGAGTTCCAAGATGTATTTGCTTGGAGCTATGAGGATTTGAAATCCTATGACACCTCGGTGATCCAACACACCATTCCTTTAAAACCAAACCAGAAACCCTTCAAATAGAAACTTAGAAGAATTAACCCTATGCTTCTTCCCCCGATTGAGAAGGAAGTAAAGAGGATGTTTGAAGTAGGCATCATAGCACCCATCAAATTTTCTGAATGGGTGTCCAATCTAGTTCCTACGAGAAAAAAGACAGGTGAAATCAGACTTTGTGTAGATCTCAAAAATTTAAATCAAGTCTCCCTAAAAGACCATTACCCTTTGCCCAAAATGGACCACATCTTACAGAGAGTAGTGGGCTCATCTAGAATCTCCTTGCTAGATGGTTTTTCAGGTTTCAACCAAATACTTGTTCACCCAGACGATCAAGACAAAACTGCTTTTACTACACCCTGGGGAACATTCAAGTATGTAAAGATGCCATTTGGTGTTAAAAACGCTGGTGATACCTTTCAACGTGCAATGGATATTGCTTTTTCCAAAGAAATACATGACTTCCTAGTTGTCTACCTTGATGACTTAACTCCATTTTCCATATCTGATGAAGAACACCTCAAGCATCTTAGGAAAATTTTCATGACATGTAGGAAATATGGCATTTCCTTGAATCCCAAGAAGTCTCTGTTTGGCCTTGAAGAAGGCATATTACTTGGCCACATCATATCAAAGGATGGGATCATAATTGATCCTGAAAGAATACAAGCCATCCTCCAAATTCCATTTCCAAGAAACATTAAAGAGCTACAAGCATTCCTTAGGAAAATCAACTTCTTGAGAAGATTTATTCCAAATCTAGCTGAGCTGATAAGATTGTTAAGCAACATGTTAAAAAGGGATGCCAAGGTAAAATGGTCTCTTGAAACCAAGCAAGCATTTGAGAGTATCAAATCAGCCTTAACACAAACCCCTGTCCTAACTAGCCCGCAGTTTGACAAAGATTTTATCATATTTTCGTTTGCATCTGATCACACTATAGCCGCTGTCCTTTTGCAAAAGGATGAACAGGAAGCTGAAAAACCAATCGCTTTTTTCAGCCGAGCTCTAAGAGACGCCCCTTTGAAGTACCCAATAATGGAAAAGCAGGCCTACGCACTTGTTAAGGCCATCAAGGATTTCAGAGTGTACATTATATATTCACACGTGATTGCCTATGTCCCACACACTGCTGTAAAGGACATATTGACTCAAGAAGGATTAGAAGGCAAAAGAGGCAAGTGGATTGCAAACATCCTTGAATATGACATAGAAATAAAACCAACCAAGCTGATAAAGGGACAAGATTTAGCTAAACTAATGTCTGAAACAAATTTTCAAGCCTTAGAGATTAACCAGCTGGACAATGAATCGGAGCTGGTGACTCCACAGATCAGTGAAATCTTTTTACAATCCCCATGGTACTCTGATGTATTCTTTTTATTGTTAAACATGTGTGCTCCCCCAGGATTGTCCAGAACCAAGAAAAGATTTTTGAAAATGAAGGCTTTAAAGTTTTGTGTTATAGATGGTGCATTATTTTGGAGAAATCATGAAGGTATATTGCTTAATTGTTTAATCATGAATGAAACTAACAATGTCATGAAAGAATTCCATGCATGTGACTGTGGAGGACATCTATATTGGAAGTCCACTGCTGATAAAATTTTAAGGGCTAGTTTTTATTGGCCCTCTCTTTTTGCAGATGTAAAGAAGTTTGCCATGTCATGTCACAAATGCCAAATTTTTGAGGGCAAGAGAAAGTTGTTACCCCTGCCCCTTAAACCCATCTCAACCGAAAAACCTTTTCAACAATGGGGTCTTGACTTCATTGGAGAAATCCATCCCTCTTCCTCAGGCCAGCAGAAATGGATCGTAACAGCCACCGACTATTTCACTAAGTGGGTTGGAGCCATTCCCTATAGACAAGCCAATGACACCATCATTATCCAATTCCTTGAGTGCAATATCCTTTCCAGATTTGGCTACCCTGAGAAAATCATCACTGACAATGTCGCTGCCTTTATGTCCAAAAAGATGATCAATTTTTGCCACATATTTCATATTACCTTGGTCCACTCCACAGCCTATTACCCTCAAGGAAATGGCTTGGCCGAATCATCTAACAAAAGCCTCATCAACATCATAAAGAAAGTACTAGAAGAAAACAAGAAGAACTGGCACAAAAAGCTGGTAAATGCCCTATGGGCGGACAGACTTTCGAGCAAAAGATCAATTGGGATGAGCCCTTATGAGCTAGTATATGGAAAGGAGGCCAGATTTCCTTCATCCCTAGGCATTCCTACTATCAAGCTGTTACAAGAGATTCAGGCTGAACCAAATGACATTCAAAGAAGAATCAATCAGACCATCCATCTGCAGCAAACCAGAGAACAAGTTTATGACAGAGCTCAAATTGTGCAAGAAAAGCTAAAAAAGATGTTTGATAAGAGAGCTAAGGCTGAAGATTTCAATGTTGGTGACAAAGTTCTAAGATGGGACTCAAGAAGAGAAGACAAGGGCAAACATGCCAAGTTTGATTTTCTATGGAGAGGTCCATTGGTTATTTCTGCTGTTCAGGGAAATAACACTTATTTTCTCAGATCTGTGGAGGATTGTTCTGCTGAAGAAGGCCCTGTCAATGTACGTATGCTGAAGCATTACCATGACCCCTTTTAAAGGGACACAATGCAGTTCTATATAAATCTTTGTACAATCTTATTTGTATATATCAGCACTTTGTTTTCATTTTTGTAAGCAAGCCGATTGTTTAGGAAGCAGCAGTAAATCTGTGAAGATCTAGCTGATGCAAATATTCCAGTTTTAAAGGTTCTGTCTCTGCACTAATTTCAGCACAACAACGAAGAATAGCACAGACACATCACAATATATCATGGTAAAGGCAATTTGTGGCAGATTGTAATCTTTAGCCAAAAGAATGTTGACAAGGAAGAAGAAATTGGTCAGTAACTGTTCAGGACCAGAGTCAGAGGAGAATACATTAGTTTTGGCCCATGACTTTCAGAGGCATAATGCTCAAACAATGTTGTACATAATTATCAAGCACGCAAAAGAAAGCAGGCGATGTTGTACAGTTCACAATAATTCAGTTGAGGAGGAGGTTGTTCATAGTTCAAAGTTTATATTTTCATCAGCCAGAACAAAGAAGTGTTTCCATTCTATAGCAACAAATAAAAAATCAAGGCAGTCTGACCTACTGTTCTTGACTTTTCACAAGGAAACACCATCCCCAAGTGGAGCCACTGTTAGCCTCCTGTTGCAACAGGGTATCATCTTTCATGATTGACATTTTTACATGCCAAATATGTCATACTTTGCAGGCTACAGTGTTCCATATTTCCACGAGGTGCCATGAAGTATGCTTACTCCAAATGCACTGCTGTATTCCATTTTTGATGAGTTGTTCCAGTTTTGAAGAGTTTTCATTTAAGGGAGGTCCAAACAGTTTAATCTTGGTCTCCCTAGGTTTCAATTTCCTGTTTTAGAATATAGAGAATGATATCTGTCCAAACAGTTTAATCTTGGCAGATTTGTAGATAGGTAGAGAATCAAAGGGACCCAACTGTTTAATCTGGGCCCTGGCAGAAATAAGTGTAGATTTAGATAGGAAAAATTCGAAAGAAAAAATTGTAAATCTGGGTTTGCAAGTCTAAGTGCACCCAATTCAAAAGAAGAAAAAATGTTAGGAAGGTAGGCTGGGTAGGTAGCTGTGTGGTTGCAGAATGATAATTTATGATCAATTTTGTGTTACAAAGTGCTTTAACTTTACATATCACAGTGCAGGCAGTTTTCATGGAAGGGAGATCAAAGGTGGACAGAACTAACTCCCCCTTCTTCTAATTCCCAAGTCACTTACTAATTTCCCAAAGAGGTCAAGATCTGCTTGATTCCTCTTAGTTTCATCATTGTCCATATCAGTTGCCTTCGTGAAGATCTTCTTCACTCAAGGATTTTATTTCTTTTCAAACTCTTTTCCCCAAAATTAGCCTAAGGTCCTTGACCTTAGCGCCTGCTTATCATCTCCATATTAACTACTAACTCTAGTATATAACTCCCTATCAGTTTTCCCATTCCCCTATTAAAACTTTGCATATAAAATTCCCCTATGAAAATATTCCCCCCTGGCAATATAGACATATTCTCTCTAAGTCAGGGAAAGAACAGTCCATCTGGGACTACTTTTAGCCCATCTGTGTCTAAGCAGGGATTAATCTGACACCTGGCCAGATTAATAACCTCTTCCCTAGCCCTAAAAACCCTCAAAAACCCACTCTTTCGCCCCCTTATCCTAAGTTTCGGGCATAAATTTCTAAACCCGCGCTCGTATTAACCCAAAAGCCACTAAACCTAAGTTTCAAACCCCACCTGCGCGCGTTATTTAATTTGGAATATTTAGCGCATATTCCCCGCCGTATACCCCCGCCGACTTTCCATCGCTGCCAGTCGTTAGATCATCCGCCCCGCAGATCTATGGCTGACGGGCCCTCCCATCCCCAAACCGCCCGAGCTTTAGCGTCCGGGAGATGGGTGGTATTACCGCCGTACTCCTGCCACGGGTCAGGCTCTGGGGTGTGGCGGAGCCCCTCCCCCCAAAACCGCCCAGGTGCTAATAGCGGTGCGCCCAAAACTGCTTACTACCCTGCCCTGTGACGTAAGCCCCACGTCACCTGCCTACATCACCCCCCCGACCCAGTCACCGCGACACGTCGTCCGCCTGCGTGGCCTCCTGCCACCGTACCGCTGAGTCACGAGCCACGTGGCCACCTGCCACTGTACATGCCACATCACCGTCCGTACATGATGACGTCACCCGCTGACATCATCTTGCCATGTCATCATGCTGACGTCATCATTGACATCACCCACTGTACAACGTCACGTCATGCTGACATCATCATCACTTTTGGCGCGAAGGAGCAAAAATCGCACTTCGGAGCCCCGGAATCAGTTTCTGAGGCATTTTTTGATGAGCGATTTGTGCAAATCGCTCTTTGCTAGACTTTTTGGGCCAAAATGGGGAATCTTCAGGGAATCTTTTCATTCTGCAGCCCCCAGGAAGCCCGAAAGGCACCGAATGAACCATTTTTCTTCCCGAAGCTTGCCGAGAGGAGCAAAAAACAGTTTTGAAGGAAACAGAGGCTGAACATCGGCCATTAATTTGTGATTAGACCCACCAACACATCAGAACAGCATCGGTTTGTTGCCAAAGAGTATCAGAGGAATAAGAAATTCCAAAGAGTATCAGCCGAAGATTTTTTAGGGGCTCGAAGCACCTGAACATTGATGAACCCCCCCAAAAAGTCAAATCAAGAGGCGTAAGCCCACCCTTGCCCTCAAATCACAGTTAAAGCTTTAAATGAAGACAGATAACAGAGATGCAGAAACCCATAGACATTTATTTCAGAAAACACTGCAGCAAGCCACCAAGGGCAACATCATTTACTCAGTTTTGATACGGCGGCCCTGAGCGCAGCCCGAGATATTTTTTGCATTTATTTCTGGATAGAATTAGGTTAAGTAAACATCTTTCTTTCAGACTTAATTAGGTCAAGATGTAATAAAGGAACTCTGTAGATAGTTTTTCCCTATATATACCGCCCTCTACATTGTTACAAGGGTTGGTTGATTGAGAATTTTCACTGGAGACTCACATTGTATACCTGAGTTTTTTCTATAATCAAAGATTGCTGAAAGCTTGGAGAGCAAACTGACTGTTGTAAATGAATGCTTTTGGAGATATGAAGATGGAATTCTTGTGCTGCAGCCTGAAGCAATAAGTGCATCTTACCTCTGTTTATTGTTTACCACTATCTAAATAGCAAAAAGAAAGAATAGCTTAGAATTTGTTTAAATACACTCTGTGCTCAATTTCTGCTATTTCTTTATGTTTTCCTCTGATTGAATTGGTTATGAATATGAATTCCTCCTGGCTCATGTTTACCCCGATTCACTTGTGTTGGCCAATTATCTAGGGATTCTTCACTGCCCCTAGGTAGAGCTATGTTACCTCCATCTGTGAAGCTGATTGAGAGATTCTTAACTGCCTCTCATTACTTAGCATTCTTCCCATCATTTAAACCTGAAATATTGTTTCATGTGCAACTATCTTGCTCCATTTTACCTCTCTTGTGACCGAAGAAATGCACCAGCAGTTCTCCTCCTCGACTCCACGCCCAATGGTTTGAAACTTCCAGACTATGCCTTACCTCTCTGTCTGAAAACATCAATCTTCCCACCAAAAACAAAACAAAACCCTCTGAACTCAAGGCCTAGCCTAAAATCCTTTTCAACAAAGCTAAATCATAAAGAGAAAGTCCTCTCTGATTGCAAGTTGGCTAGAAGCTGCAGTCCAAAGTTGGTCTGTGGTTACCTCAGCCGTATCCTTTTCCAGAGCTTAAGGACAACCTGAGTGATAAAAAAGTCCAATATGAAGCTGCAAGTAACCTTTTGAATCAATGCTTTCAGGAAACTTGTACTGTTCAAACTTTGCGGAAATCTTTTATAGACATCTTTCCTGTAAACACAATCTCCAATCCAACAATAAAAACAATTGAGGTATATCCTGGAAAACATTTAAACATTGGAAAGAAGTTGCAATCAGCACAAGAGCAAGAGGTAATTGCATTATTACAGAAATATTCAAAAGCTTTTGCCTGGGATTATACTGACATGCAAGGAATCAATCCTAGCACATGTATCCACCACATCTATACAGATGATCAACTCAAACCTGTAAGACAACCTCAAAGACGAATGAATCCCATGATGAAAGAAATAGTAAAAGAGGAACTGCAAAAATTGTTAAATGTTGGATTCATCTATCCTATTTCAGATAGTCAATGGGTTTCTCCACTGGTTATTGTACCAAAGAAAAATGGAAAGTGGAGGGTATGTGTGGACTATCAGGAACTAAACAAAGCTACACTAAAAGATCATTTTCCTCTACCATTCATTGATCAAGTGTTAGACTCATTAGCTGGAAAGAAATTTTTCTCCTTCTTGGATGGGTTTAGCGGATACAACCAGATAAGAATAGCAACAGAAGACCAAGACAAGACAACATTCACTTGCCCATGGGGAACATATGCATATAATGTTTTGCCATTTGGTTTATGCAATGCACCTGCAACTTTTCAATGAGCAATGCTTGCAATATTTGCTGATCTAATTCATGAATGTGTAGAGGTTTATATGGATGACTTCACAGTTTATGGAAACACATATAATGATTGCCTAAATAACCTTGAGAAAGCTCTGAAACGATGCATTGAAACAAATTTGTCATTAAGCAATGAGAAATGCTATATGATGTTGACAGAAGGAATAGTTCTGGGACACCATATTTCCGCTTCAGGAATTAAGGTGGATCCAGCAAAAATCCAAGTCCTAGTGAACTTAATGTCTCCTACAACACAGAAAGAGGTAAGAAGTTTCTTAGGGTATGCAGGCTATTATAGACGATTCATTGAAAACTTCAGTAAAATAGCACAACCTCTGTTCAAACTATTAGCAAAAGATATTGAATTTCACTGGACAAATGACTGTCAAAATGCATTTCAAATTCTGAAAGAGAAATTATCAGTTGCACCCATTCTCCGTGGGCCAAACTAGTCTTTGCCATTTCATATATCAACTGATGCATTTGATACCGTGATAGGTGCCTCTCTTGGGCAGAAAGAGAACTTGTTCAATTATGCAATACACTTTATAAGCAAGAATCTAACACCTGCAGAATTGAACTACACAGTGAGAGAGAAAGAAATGTTAGCCGTTATACATGCAATAAACAAATTCAGACACTATATAACAGGATATCAAGTTTTCATTCATACAGATCATTCAGCAATCAAATACTTGATGAATAGACCCATCACCAATGGCAGAATAACAATATGGTTATTGTTATTGCAAGAATTTAATATCACAATACAAGATCGGCCAGGCAAGGAAAATCAAGTGGCTGACTTTCTGTCCCACATAGATTCACCCAACGATCCAAATCTGGTTGTAGATAACTTTCCAGATGAACACCTGTTTTCCATCACAGTAAGAACACCATGGTTTGCAGACATTTCAAACTATTTATCTTCTGGAAAGTTTCCAACTCAATTCTCTAAAAAGCAAAAAGGAAAAATTGTTAGAGAAAGTTCTAGGTATAGTTGGGTAAATGGTGATTTATTTTATACTGGTTCAGATCTAATAATTAGAAAATGTGTGCGAGAAGATGAAATATTAGGCATTCTATGAGCATGTCACGATGAACCATGTGGTGGCAATTTTGCAGACAAACAAACAACATATAAGGTGCTGCAACTGGGCTATTACTGGCCATCCATCTTCAGAGACTCTAAGGCATATGTCAAGCAATGTGACAGTTGCCAGCGAATAGGGAGACCAATCACAATAGATGAGATGCCGCTAAAGCCACAGGTCCTCATAGAACCATTTGAGCAATGGGCACTTGACTTTGTTGGACCTATCAATCCACCATCAAATGGAAAGAGGTACATCCTAGTATGTACAGATTATGTAACCAAATGGGCAGAGGCTAAAGCAGTGAACAGAGCAACAGAAGATACAATGGTCACCTTTCTTTTTGAAGAAATCTTTGTCAGATATGGAGTACCTAGACAAATTGTCACAGATCAAGGAACACAATTTACATCAAAGCTGGTACGAGATCTAACAGAGAAATACAAGATCAAACACAGGAAATCTACACCATATCATCCTCAAGCAAATGGGCAGGTTGAATCAACAAATAAAGTCCTAGAAAATATCATGACAAAAATAGTACAGCTGAACAGAAAAGATTGGTCTGAAAAATTAAAAGATACACTATGGGCCTACAGAATCACATGGAAGAATAAAACTAGTTTTAGTCCATACCGGTTAGTATATGGAAAAGAGGCCTTATTGCCAATAGAGTTTCAGATACAAACATACAGACTAGCAGCTGAACTAGGACTAGACCTGACAGAAGCACAACAGCAGCGGATCATGGAACTGAATCAATTGGATGAGCATCGTCAGCAAGCCATAGAACATACTACATTGGTGCAACAACAAAGAATGAAGTGGCACGACAGATATATCAAAACAAAGACATTTCACAAGGGAGACTGGGCATTACTTTTTGACTCCAAATTCAAAGACTTCAAAGCAAAGTTCACAACACACTGGCTAGGCCCATATGAAATTGACGAAATCTTTGACAATGGAGCAGTCAAGATCAGGACAATCGACCAGGACTCCACCTCATTTATAGTGAATGGACATAGGCTCAAAGTTTATAATAGGCCTATCAGTAAAGAAGCATTTATGAAACAACTGATAGAAGATACCGAACTGGAAGTCATGGCACACCAGGCTCAGCCATCTTCCAATCTTGTAGTTGAAAAAAAAAAAGCAATAAAAATTATATAAAAAATATAAAAAAAAAAAAACAAAAAAAAAATTAATTTGTTTGCTCATGAAAACCAGGCAACTGGCACTTAGCAAACACGAATTCATAGGGGAAAACCAGGGCAACTTGGCCTCTATGAATTCCTTATTCTTGTTCTAGTGTTCTCACATAATTTCAATGCAGTCACTCTCCACCAACAATTGACTTGAGGACAAGTCACATCTTAGACAAGGGGGAGACATGCATCAGATCTTTAGCTGGAAAGCTGAAGTATAGAAGGAACTTGTATTGTCAACAGAGGGACCTGGAAGACCTGCCAATGTCAAAACAACATCTACATATTCTGTAAGCAGTGCAGAGGGACCTGAAACAAAGAATCATTATAGACGGACCTGACCAACAATTCAAGAACCAGAGCATGAAGAACAAGGAACAGCAATAAAGTTTACTTTTTAATCCATCTACAACATCTGATCAATTGATTTCATCCCACTTGTACAGACATCATCCAGGGGAGTATATGTATAGTCATTTTGTGCTTGAAAATTCAATTTTTTCTTAGAAATTTTTAGTTTTTGTTAATTTGAAATTAGTACCTGAGGATATTCATTATCATTTCATATCCTATATTCCCTATACATACCCTATAACCCTTATACATCATATTCCATTTCATTTCCATACATATTCCCTCTTTATTTCATGATCATTAACCCCATTAACCCCTAAGTATTTTTCTTTAAGAGCTTAAAAAGACCAAAATGGGACAACTTTTCAACCTGCACATACAACTCAAGCATTAGTGATGGTGATAATTTTAAATATGACCCAAGATGGTCATTTTAAAATTATAAAGATGTACTATATAATCAAAACAAACAAAACTCATGCTCTATATGGAAATCGAAGCAATTATATACCATATCAAACTATATGCCATAGTCCAAATGGTGTGCATGCGCTATAGTCATATATATATCATAACCCAAAGCACATATGATATAAAGTTAAAAGATATGGTATATGATATAAAACATATGGTATATGACATAAGTTAAGGCATATGGTATAAACTTAGGAAGGGCACATATGATATAAGGAATGGTGGAAGGCCGCGCGCAAACCATATGGCACGACTGTGCATATAATTATTGCAGCGGGGTATTGTCAAATGGTAATTGCATACACACTCATTGCAATACAAACGATGCTTGAATATCATTGCACGCATGAGGATCACATGATGGTGGAAATAATGTTAAACGCAACCAAAGGTTAAGCAATGAATAAAACAACATAACCAAAACGACAAATGGCCAGCACACAGGTACGGGGTCAACACCGTGGCATGACAACTGGTTGTCATTGGGCAGTGCACTGTACAAGGGTTATGCGCATGCCATTCAAAATAAAACGATGATTCGGCCATCCTCATGACACAGTCGGGCGACTGGTCAAACAGGATGGCCATACCAACCACGCACTGTAACACCAATGAACGAGAGGCGCACAGTACACCCATGAAACGGTCATGAACCGACCGAGTTCTTGCACTGTTTAAACCTCATTCCTCATTGCCAAATAGCTCAGAAAGATGGTGTTTGAAGTTGCAAACTAGTGAAAAGGAGGGAGAAGCGAGTTTAGGCAGATTTAAGAAGGAAAATCATCCCGGTTCTAACGACAAGTGATCACCGATTTTTGGGATTCAATCAGGTAATGGGATAGCTGTTTAAGCTCGGAAAATAGTGGAGTATAAGTTGTGAACTATCTGTTATTAATGGTTATGTTACTCTGCCCTTGCCACCAGTAAATTGAACGGTTGAACAGGGATTTGGAGCGCCGGATATTCCTCAGCGCTCGTTGACAATAAGTAACGCCGAAACCACAACAATAAATCAGTTGATTCACTGCGTAGATCATGGCATACACTACTAGTGAATCACGCAACATTTAAATGTGAACTCATTGCATGGATAACACATTAGGGTATGGCATCATATGTGGAGTTTTAACGGCATGCCGTGTCCACAACGAATTCTATGAACAAAGGAGGCATCGAAATATGATTGGTATGGCATGTTTTTGTTGCATGGCAGTATTTGTTGATTGAATTGTGCGCGCTGTTGGTTGAAATGCGCACTGCGCCTTGTTTTGACTATACACTTTGTTTTATTGCGCATTGTTCCATTAACACTTCAACAACAGTCAATCCCTAAAATATCATATGCATGAAAACGCCATATGTCTCTGTTATAAACCCTTGCTGTCACGCGTTTTTGTTTTTGTTTTAACCGAAACAGGGGATTGAAGTTTCTAAGGGCCAAACGAGCCATGTCATGTGCGATTTTTGGTTGCCAACGGGAGTTCATTTGCCGATCCATTTAAAACTCAATTCAAATGCGTTGTGTTTTTTATCATTTTTGTCTTGAGGGCGAGAGCATGTTTACAATCTTCAAACTTTCATGATGAGGCCAAGAGCATGTTTTCAATATTCAAACTTTCATGATGAGGCCGAGAGCATTTTTGAAAATTTTTTATGATACAGCCGAGAGCATTTTTGAAATTTTTTTGTGATGAGGCCGAGAGCATTTTGGAAATTTAAAAAGAAAAAAAACTTTTATGATGAGGCTGAGAGCCATATGCATGCGCTGTAGTCAAAACACTCCTTATTTTTATTGATTGTACATACACAGTGAAACTATGGTTTGATTTTGGCAACAGTATAAGGCGATGAGAATACATGGAACATTTTTTGCATATGTATTTTGTTTTCAAGAACAGAGATTAGCATATTGACAGGGGTATACAAGTTTTTTCTTGCTTGAACAGGGAACTAAAACAGTGCTGCTGCAGAGAAAGAGTAAAAAGAGTTTAAGGAAATCAGAGTTAAATTGTTGAAAGGAGGAAGGTAAGCTTATTTGCTTTCAAAATTTCATTTTGAAAACGAACAATAGTTATATTTTTATTGTCAAGATGAAATTAGTAACAGCAGAGGCATTCATTCACTGGTTTTCAGAAACAATGTCAGTCAGAGTAAAGCTAAAATTTCAGATAGAGAGCTGGGGGAAGGAAACTATAGAAAAACTTTATCAAGCAGGGATGAAAAGCTTTTTACAAAAATTTGATGGCCACTCTGAACAAATAACCAGGGACTTTATAAATAACTTCAGTCAGGACCAGACACGGGTAGGAGATGTTATTATTCCTGTAACCCAGGAATATCTTTCCCCAGCTTTAGATCTACCCATGATAGGTGAGAAGTATTACAAAGGCCTACACTTCAAGGAGAAAGCTTGGAATTTCTTTCTTGAAAAGAACAGGAAAGGGACTTTTGATAGAACAAAAGGGATACCCAGGGAATGGTTCAATGAACCATGGGGTGAGTTGGTTTTGGTCATCCAGAATTTTTTGACTTGTGATAGAGGATATAGCGTTGCCCACTTGTATCATGTTAGGCTTCTACAACATATTAAGGGAGAGGATAGGATTAACTTGACTTATTTCCTATATAGGAGCCTCTTGAGAATGATTGAAACAGTAAGACATGAACAAAGGCCTAAAGCAGGACAGATTTACCACCAAGGATTGATCAAAATCCTAGTTGAGTATCAGGTGAGGTCACAAGGCATAGTATGGAGAGAGTTCATGTCTAAAAATCAGTTCATTGAACAGATTAATGAAGTACAAGATAAAACAGAGCAGGAAAACAGAGGATTGATGAATTCACCCTTGTATCCCAGAACAAGAGCTAAACAATAGAATAACATGGCCATGTAGGAAAATGAAACATCTGTTATGTCTATTCCTAGAAGATTTAGGAATAAAAGTCCCATTGACTTAGACAAGGAAGTAGAAACATATTCCCCAAGACAACAAGAAGAAAATGACATTGCACAAGAAGTATTTGAGAGGGATTCTTCATATGATGATGTAGCAGCAGCATCACTAATGAAAACAACACAAGATTTTGAAAAAGAAATCAATTTGGGAAGAATCAGGGACTTAACTGCCCAATTAGAAATTAGCAAAATCTTGGAGAAACAATTAAAAGAGGAAAACAAGGCAAATAAGAAAGATAATGCTAAATTGGTTAAGGAAAATGAAAAATTAAACGAAGTATTGGGGAGACTGAAATGGAAAAATGATCTACTTTCTAAGCAAGCATTTAAATGGCTAAAGGAAAAGAATATGTGGCAGGCAAAGTATGAAAAACAGAAGGTCAAAGCAGCTTTGTTTAGGGAAAGACATGACACAAGTTTGGATTGTTTGGTCAGGGCAGCACAACAGGAAGCATATATAGGTACAACGTCTACTACAGAGAGAAGAAGGTCAAAGAGGAGTAAGCAAGCATGGGGACATGCTTGATGATAAGCAAGGGAGAGATGTTGGGCCTTAGTTTTGGTCTTATTTTTGCTCTAAGAAACTTACTAATCCATCTATTTCCCATCCATTTTCCCTTCATTTATCCCATTTTGATGTATATTTGATATCCATTCAGGTATTTAATTTTAATTTCTCAATTTCTAAAGTTTTTATGAAAGCTTGGTTTTTAGTGCAAAATTGGCAGATTCAAAAATTCCCGTAATATCTCTATGGTTGATATGGTTGCAGGACACTTGGGCATGAATTGAATGCATGGATGGACATCTTGGGAACTAGGACTAATCCAGCTATGCTTAGTTCGAATAGAACAAGCTTTATTAGGCCCATTTGGTGCTAGTCAATCATGACTAGTCATTCAGAAATCCCATAGAAATAGGGCAGTTTTGAGATTCTATAGGATTGGTCATATTTCTTGGGATGGGAGTAATGAATTCGACTTAGATAGGTGGATGAGAGTAGATGGGTTTGCTTGAGTGAATATAGATCAGTTTGTTTCATGAGACTTCTTATTTAAAGCCAAAACTTTGATGGCTTATGTATTGACTTATTATACTTTTATGTTGTGACACCTTTGGATTGAGGAGTTAATTTGAAGAATTGTGTTATTATTATTTTGCTATTCAATTATATGGATGTGCGACTGAATTTAAGCTTCTAATATCACCTCTCAAGTGTGCAAGGCAAGGGTGGAGGGCCCCCATTCCAAGCTAGGTACACTTCCTTGTTAACTAGTTTTATTTCCTTGTAATCTGGTTATTGTAGAACTGGTTTTTCAAAGATTTATTTCAGATTTCTTTATGGTTCATGCATAGTGATTGATTTCATTAGTTCTTATCTTATTCATCACATTATCAAGTTGGAAAAACAAGTGTTCAAGTTGAGCATCCCTTCTACTAAAATGATGAATTAAAAGTAGTTTCCTTTGTTTGCATGCAAGTAGTTTCTTATTGAGATTTTGATATTGAGATGAATAAATTATGATGGAATACCTTATGTGTCTCTTAAGTTAAGAGCTTCTTTCATTAATAATTTATCCATCTTAATTCTTGGTTCTAATCTCTGATTCATTAAGTGGTAATTGAGGCAAAAGTGGACTTCTTGAGTTAAGAACCATTTCAATGTTTTTCCTCTTTTTAAACTAATTGAATTAGAGTTATAGGATGTATTACTTTCAGCTTTTGAATAACTTATATTTCAAGGTTTGATTACATCTGTTCTTCACATATAGTGAACTTTCCTCAAAGCATAAACAACCCGGATTGATAAGAAATAATTGTGTTAATTTAGGTACACAAATTAGGTCAACATTTTGGCGTCGTTGCCGGGGAGGCAAATATCGGCATAGTCAATAGAAAGATAAATTTCAAAACAACAAAAAAATTAGTTACATCCATTTTTTAGTTATGTTTCTTTATGCCTAGATATAGAGATCCTCAAGGTAGATTTATTAAAAACCCCCCACAAATAGAGATAGGATCATCAAATACCCCAGTTACTAGTAATCCAATAATTGAGGAAATGGCAAAAAAACAAAGAACTAGACAAAGATTAACTTTAATTAAGAGGAAAACTTTGTTAGCTTGGGAAGCAAAGCAAAAACAATCTTCAATTTCTGGAAAACAAAAAGAAATTATCAAAGGAAAACAACCTGTCTTTCCATCCATAAATCCTCCTATCTTCCAACAACCTGAAACTCCACTCAAAATTGAAACAAATCAACCAATGGCAGAAGAGGGACATGGATTTGTTATTTTCACTCCTGAACGATGAGCTGAATATGAAAGACAACAAAGAGAATGGAGAAGAAAGAGAGAGGAGGAGGGAAAACAAGAAAATGATAGAAAGATAGAAAACAATCGGAAAAGACAAGAAAATGGTAATGATAAAGAGGCTACCTTTGGCTTTCCAATAGTAGACACAAGTGCAATATTAGGAGAAGAAGTGAAAATGAAAAATATTCCACCTTCTGTATTGCCAAATTTTTATGGAATGTCCACGGAAGATCTTGATGCATTTATGTTTGAATTTGATATTCTATGTAGAACATATGGATACACTGATGACATTCATAAACTTTGTCTTTTCCCTGCAACATTAAAAGCAACAACTTTGAAATGGTTTATGGCTTCTTGGGATGATATGTGATCAGTCTTCCTTAAAAAATATCAATCTTATTGTATATCTAGAGATTCAAAGGAAGATGTTTTCAGAATGACACAACAAGAAGATGAAAGTTTAGAAGAATATTTGGAAAGATTTTCATATAATCTACAGAAATCTAAACAACACTCTCTAAATCAAGAAACCATTCGAACAATATTTCTCAAGGGTGTAAGGGATGAATACCTTGACATTTTGAATGTGATGGGTAAAGGAGACATTTCAAGCCTACCATTCGAAGAAATTGTTGAGTTATGTCAAAAATATTCTAGAGGAAGATCAAAAACAGGAAGAAGAGAAGCAAGTTCAAAAGCAGCAAAGTCAGCTGCAGGAGGGATAACAAGAGCTGAAATAGGAAGCTTATTGGAGAACTTCAAAACAGACCTCTTGAGTACATTAGGGACACAAGTAGATGTGCTAAAGGCAAACAAGAAGAAAGAAGAACAAGAACAAGCTCTAGCAATCTTTTGTTCCAAATGTAGAAAGAAACATCCATTGAGAGAATGTCCTTTGGATAGTGTTCAGGTTTGTGGTCTTTGTACAGAAAATTATTCCACAGAAAATTGTCTAAGATTGAAAGAATTACAAATGAACTCAATGGAAGAAGTGCCAGGAATAGAAGGTTTTTATTATGTAGCACCACGAAGACCATGGCAACCTAGGATGCCTCAACAAAATCAACAACAATTCCCTCAACAAAATTACCTCTATCCACCTCAAAATCCTTGGACTCCTCCAATGCCATGGAAAGCTTGGCCTCCACAACAATATTCACAACAACCTGCACAAGGTTGGAGAGGATATGGTTATAGAAACCAACCACCTCAACAGTATCAACAACAATACCAACAACCATTTGCATACCCACAATATTCACAATCCATACCATTTCAACAATAACATTCTGCATATCCTCAATCCATCCCATTTCCACCGCAAGATCCACCACTGTTGTTGACCCAACCACAACAGTTACAGCTACCCACAAATCAACCCAGACCAACTCAATTACCAGCCCAACCAATGGCAAATCCGAATAATAAGGTGGACAAATCTGCATACACTGTAGAGGAAGCAACATGTTTTCCCACATATTCAATTCTTCCTCTTAATGATGTCCATCTAAGGTCTGGAAAAGTTCTTAAAAAGGATTCTCCTCCAATCATAGAAGAACCAAATGAACAAGGAGAATCACCTGAAACATCACAAACTGAGATACAAATTCAGAAAGGAACAAACATTACAACACAAACACCACCTTATCCTGAAAGGTTAGTGGAACAACAAAAAGAAATAACCCTTCCTGAATTTGATATTTTAGATGAGTTAAAAAATGCTTATGTAAAAATTCCTTTGTTGAAGGCAATTAAAGAAATACCAATATATGCTAAAAAAATAAAGGAATTGTGCATTAAGAAATCAAGGAAAAAGAAGAAGGATCCTACTACAATCCAAGTCATTAGTAAACTAGCAAGCCTCATGTCTACACAAACCATAGTAGAGAAATATATTGATCCTGGTATCCCTATGGTTACTATATCAATAAATAATTTCTCAGTACCAAACACAATAATAGACTTGGGAGCAGTTATAAATGTAATGACAATGGAGACAATGAAAACTTTGCATTTAAACAACATTAGATCAACCTCTACAATCTTAGAACTAGCAGACATATCTAAAGTTGTTCCTGAAGGAATATTAGAAGATATCATAGTCTCTTTGGATTCATGGGAGTATCCTGTTGACTTCCTTATCTTGCAACCAAAAACAAATTTGGGAGGACATCGTCTAATCTTAGGCAGACCATGGTTAGCTACCGCTAATGCCTTCATAGGATGCAGATCAGGAAGCATGATTATTTCATATGGAGATGAAAGGAAACACATTGCTCTTTATTCACCTACACAATCAACTTCTTTAGCATCAGTGCTTGAAACTCAAGAAAAACAACAAACTAAATCAGTTTTAAGTATAAATCAATTCTTTGATTTTAGAGAAGAAGAATAGAATGAAGACTTATTGGATCTTTTCATTTCAGAACCAAGTATTTCATAGAAGCTTAGAGAAGTCCAATATGAAGCTACAAGTAACCTTTTGAATCAATGCTTTCAGGAAACTTGTACTGTTCAAACTTTGCGAAAATTTTTTATAGACATCTTTCCTGTAAACACAATCTCCAATCCAACAATAAAAACAATTCTTAAGTGATAACAGTGGCTCCACTTGGGATGGTGTGCTCTTGTAGTACTCTAAGAACTCGCAGGTCCAGTGCTTTGTCTATTTTATGAAAAGCATAGATTTGCTTGACGAGCATTCCTTTTCAGCTTCTTGGGCCTTCACCTCAGGCTTGAGCTTTTTGTTCAGCTTGTCATTATTTGCAACAAAAGAAAAACTGAAAAAACGGGTATATACAATGTTGTGAGTAACTATCAGAATTTTGATCAATAATAATGCTTTAGGAACCTGAACAAAAATGGGTCACAACAAACGAGGGAGAAACCGGAACTGCGCGCTTCCCTGCCATGGCCGCCTCCTAACCTGACCTTCACGCTGCCCCGTGCCTTGCAGCCTCACTGCGAGGCCTGCGCTCTCAGCGATCGGGCCTCCTACCCCCCGTGCCCGTTCCTCCCCTTTTCCTTATCCCCGTGTATTCTCCCCTTCTCTTACCTCCCCCGCCTCTCCTGATCTCGTCTCGCCCTGCCTCGCTTCTGCGCCAAGCAGCGTTTGCTGCTAGGTCGCTCTGGCCTCTGACAGATTCCCGACCATGGCGGCCTCGGGCCCTTCAGGACCGGACCCGGATGAACTAATGAAATCTTTCGCTTCCCTAACCCAGGAGAACTCTTCGGAAAGGATCAGGCCCGTTACTTCTCGCTTCGTGAAAAAAATGGATGAGATCCCTGAAATCCCGCTCCCCCCTGCCCTTCCCAGGAGGGCGGCGGTAGCTCTAGCTGATAGAGGTTTAGTTGGTCAGTTCACGGGTTTATGGCCCTCCCCTCGCACAGTTCAGCGATGGGTGGAAAGAAACTGGAACCCAATCGTGCAAGGCAAGATCGCGATTCGCTTCTGCGGAAGAGGGTTCTTCACCTTCCTCTTCGAAACAGTGGAAGATCGAAACCTAATCTTCAGGAATGGCCCATACTTTATGGACACAAGAGGCCTTTACCTGAACAGGTGGACTCCTGACTTCGATCCGGAGATGGACGTCCCCAACGCGGTTCCCGTTTGGGTCCGACTCCCGCATCTGCCCCTTCATTGCTGGGGAGATGAATCAGTGAAGGCAATTGGAAATGGAATAGGGAAGTATATTGACAGATCGGAACCTAAGGAGAACATGCATGCATGTGCAAGAATCTGTGTAGAAGTGGATCTAGGAAAGGGACTACCAGAAGCCATCAAACTCAGAGTCGATCAATGGACGCACCTTCAGCAAGTCGATTATGAACAGCTTCCTTTCAAATGCAAGGTATGTCATGAATATGGACATTTCGCCAATAGATGTAGTAAAGCAAATGCAAATGTTTCTGATTCTAACCCTGAAACAGCAGAGGAAGCCTGGGAAACTGTCAAAAAGAAGAGGCCCAACCCTCCAAATGGAAACAGCAAAAACCCTATAGTCTCCCCCCTCCCCCCTTCTCCGTCAGGCCCGACTATTCCCTCATCCTCCAACCAATTCGAAACCCTATCTGAGGTTGATCCTCCTTCCCCCCCCCCCTCCCCGAGAGCCCCCCCTGTCACCCCCGCCTCCCCCCCGCCTCCCTCCCCCCCGCCTTCCTCCCCTCCCCACACAATAGAGAGAATATTAACCCGGAACAAGTCCAAGGAAAGCAACACATCTGTAGAACCACCAAGAAAAGTCGGAAGGAAATCAAATAAGGAGATAAGGGATGAGACGGCAGCAAAAGAAATGACAACAGGGATTCAACAACCAATGGACACCTATCTGGACAAGACGAAAGGAAATGGAGAGAAAGGGAAAGAGAAAGGAGGTTCCCACACCAAAACAAACAAGTGATGAATCTGGTCTCTTGGAACTGTAGGGGGATGGGCTCCTCCCTCAAGGTCAATGCAGTCCGCGATCTTCTTAAATCAGAACACCCTGACATCCTCCTCCTCCAGGAGACCAAAATTAATGAGCAGGACTTCAAGAACTACCTAAAGAATAGCAGAACCTATGAAGGAATTGCAGTAAGCGCATCTGGCGCCTCAGGTGGCATAGGGACCATCTGGAACAAACAAAAATGGAACCTTTTAAATCAAAGACAAAGCAGCTGGTGGATCCGTTCAGATATACAAAACACAGCAGGGACAGAAGATTACACTATCTATAATGTCTACGCCCCTCCCCATTTCCGGGACAAAGATGCTTGCTGGAAGTCAATTGCGGCAGACCTCCAGGGGACACAAGGTCGAAGCATTTTTCTAGGGGGAGACCTGAATCTAATAAGAAATGCTGAAGAAAAGATGGGGGGAAACTTCTTGGCAGATCCCTCAAGGGAAGCCCTCGAAGAAATCATTCTAAACCACAATTTAGTGGACTTCCCTCCTCAGAATGGGCGCTTTACCTGGTCCAACAAGAGAGCAGGTCGAAACAACATCAAAGAAAGATTGGATCGTATCCTAGTCCAAGATAGAATAGTGGCTAAATTTGCATGCATCAAAAGCCTCATTATCCAAGGATATTTCTCAGACCATAAGCCTGTAGCACTTAAATTGGATAAAGGAGCAAACTTGGGACCGCTCCCATTCAGATACAACAAAGCGTGGGATAACCAGGAAGACTTCCGAGCTCTGATTAAAGAGCAGTGGTCAATAGAGATCAGAGGATCCCCGCACTATGTTTGGGAATCCAAAATAAAGATCCTGCGTTGGGCCATAAAACATTGGGCCAAAAGCAAGGCATTAGCAGAGAATCGAAACAAATCAGCACTCCAAGCAAAGCTAACGCAGTGGGACCAAGAGAAAGATAGCAGACAAGACACGGAAGAGGAGCAAATCAAAGAGATGGAACTTCAAAAGGAATTGTACAAGCTGAACAGAAAAGAAGAAGAGGAACAAAGACAAAAGTCAAGGTGTCTATGGCTCAAGTCGGGAGATAGGAACACCTCCTTTTTTCACAACAATCTGAAAATGAGGAGAGCGGGTAACAACATAGACAAAATAACAGTGGATGGAGTAGAAATAAAAGAGCAAAAGGAAATCATGGAGGCTGCGTCCGCTCACTTCCAAGAACTCCTCACCGCGGACTAGCAAAGTAGTGATGGCATGGAAATCCTTGACACGATGGACTGCAAAATCTCTGAGGACCAAAACTCTGAGCTGGATAAAGAGATTACTGAAGAAGAGATCGAGCAAACAATTCGCAACATGGCCTCAGACAAGGCCCCGGGACCTGATGGTTTCACTGTGGACTTCTACAAGACAAATTGGGACATCATCAAAAAGGACTATATCAGAACAGTAAGAAATTTCTTCCAAAAAGGCAAGATGGGTGGTGGAATGAAATCCTCCTTCCTAGCTTTAATCCCCAAAGACCCCAACCCTCTCTCCTTTAACCGCTTTCGCCCTATCTCCCTCTGTAATGTCTCCTACAAAATCATAACTAAGATCCTTGCTAACAGGCTCAAATCCATTCTCCCCACTCTCATCTCTGAGAACCAAGGGGGTTTTGTCCCGAAGAGGCAAATCACTGACAATGTAATTCTCATTCAAGAGGCTATTCAAAGCAGTATCTCTAGGAAAGAAAAGGGTATGATAATGAAGCTGGACATGGCCAATGCTTTCGATCGAGTTAACCACTCTTTTCTTCAGGCTGTCCTTGAAAAGATGGGCATATCCGAGCTCTTTATAAGCAGGGTGCTGGAGTGCATATCGGGCAATTGGACAGCCCCCCTCATCAATGGAAGACCCAGCAAAGCTTTCAAAAGCTCGAGGGGCCTGAGGCAAGGGTGCCCGCTCTCTCCCTTCCTTTACATTCTCATGGCGGAAGCTCTAAGCTCGAAGCTGGAAAATTTGAGGAGGAAAAGAGAAATAACAGGGATTGAAATTGTCAGAGGGTCGAAAGGAATTAATCACTCTCTGTTTGCGGATGATACCCTCCTTATAGGAGGTGCCTCTTGCATAATGGCGAGAAGATTCAAAAAAGTCTTGGACCTCTTTCTTCTTGCCTCAGGTGGCAAACTCAACAATAATAAATGTATGTTATACGCCTGGAACATTCCTAATCATATCTTACAGCGCATATCCCTCATCATGGAAATTCCAGCTCAGCTAAACTGGTCCCATTTCATGTATCTGGGGCTCCCCCTGGCAAAAGAGACAATCAAATCAGGGATTTGGGTCAAGATCATCGAAAAACTCAGAGGCAAATTGCAAAGTTGGGGAGTGCACTGGTTAAACTTAGCAGGTAGATCGATTCTAATCAAGTCCATCCTCGCCTCTCTTCCCATTTATCAGTTCGCTATCGCTCTAGCCCCGGCAAGCACCCATAAACACATGGAGTTAATAATCCGAAGCTTTCTGTGGCAAGGTGGCAAGCAGAATACTAAGAAGTTCAGTTTGGTCAAATGGGATAAGGTGATCCTTCCAGTGGAAAAGGGCGGGCTAGGAATAAGGGTTCCTAGGCTAGCAAATCTAGCATTGGGCTTCAAACTTATCTGGAGGATTCTAAACGAAAGAGATGCATGGTGGACTACCATAATAAAGAAGAAATACTTGAACGGTCCAAACAGCAATATCCTATCAGAAAACATTATAGAAAGACAAGGCACTCCGACTTGGAACCTTATCAAGAAATCGCTCCCCCTTTGCAAACCTTTCATCTCTAGAGCTCCTGGGAATGGCAGCGAAATAAGTATCTGGAGAGATAGAATAATGGGGTCACAGGCCAGAGATACACTTCGTCATCTGTTTCCCCTCCAACGGTGGATGGCTGATTCGAATTTCAATTCTCTCTCCGACATCTCTTTATGGGATCATGATTGCTGGGCTGGCTGGTCCCTCCCCAATCTCCCAATGAACTTAGCCAATCTTTGGGACGAGCTCAAAAGCTCCCTCAGTGGCTCAGCCCCCACTAATAGAGGGAAAGAAGACAAGTTCGTTTGGGACCCAAATGGGAGCAATTACTCAGTCAAAGAAGGCTACAAAGCCCTCCAGGACATCTCAGTGGTAAACAATTGGTCCCTGTACAAAGCTGCATGGCGCCCTGAATGCCTCCCCAAGGTCAAATTATTCAATTGGACTCTTCTTCACGGCAAAATTCTAACTGCTGAGAACCTCAGAAAGCGAGGTATCCAGGGGCCTTCTATGTGTTGTTTATGTAAATCAGCAGAAGAAACCATCACTCATCTCTTCGTTGAGTGCCCGATTTCTAAAGCTTGTTGGCATCTCCTCTCTGGTGCTATCTCTTCAGAAGCCCTTCCTCCTCAGATCTCGACCCTCCATAAAAATTGGGACAAAAGACTCCATCAACCCAAAAAAGGCAATCACATAGTGCACAGGATATGGAACAGCATCCCTGCTAATCTGAGTTGGCAAATCTGGATTGCACGTAATAAGTGCATTTTCAATAACCAAAAGCCTACCATTACAGGCATTGTGGCTAAATCCATTGCCCTCATTGCTGAGTCTTTCGAAGCAATAGGGGTATCTAAGAAAGACATGGAGGTCGAGGATGAGAGGCTCAAGGAATGGCTGGGAAAATTCAACCTTACACCAAGTCCATGTGCTGGTATCAGAGAAAGGAAGGGCAGTCAGAATTGGAAGCTTCGTGGCACCGAAGAGGAAATTAGTAATTGGATAAGAAATCAAAAAAGGCCTATCCTGTATTTCGATGGGGCCTCAAAAAAGAACCCGGGTCAAGCTGGGGCCGGTGGGATCATAAAGGATTTACAGGGGAACACTATGGTATCCTTTGAATGGGGATTAGGCCAAATGCCCAATAACAAAGCAGAGGCCTATGGTCTCCTTTTGGGCTCTCTCATTTCAAAGAATCTCGGCCTTCAGAACCTTCTCATATTAGGAGATTCAGCTATAATAATCGCTGCCATGAGCACAGGGAGAGAATTCAAACATCTGGCCCTCAACAATATCAAGAATCGAATCATGGAGAATGTTAGAGCGTTAGGAGAAGTTACTTTCAGACACATCCTCAGGAATTTCAACAAGGAGGCAGACCAGCAAGCAAATCAAGCGGTCAGAAGGAGTCTCGGTCAGGTCAGGGAGAATAATTCATTCTATGTCAAGGATATCCCGTAACCATAAGCCCTCCGCCGTCCCTTATCAGGGGAGAAGTCATTTCAGGCATCCGAGCCATCTTATCGTATCTTTCTCCATATCTCAAAGCTGCACAAACTGGCTTAATGACAGATCCTCTCGATCTCGGGCCTCTAAATCTCTCATCGTCCCCATAGCACGCGTGACATCTCGTCCTTCCAAGGCAGGCTCTCTCTGCGTCTTCAGCAAAGCCCATACTTCTCGTACTCAGACAGTCAAAAGGGTAATCATGGCCCTTGATCGTTTTCCTCCTATCCTCGAGCCTACTCAGTCCCGATTCACCCGCGCGAGGAACCTCCCTTCATCTACAAATAGTGGACAGCTCCATAACCTTTCCTCAGTCAGTGATCGAGTCTCTACTGCCCTTTCAAATCCTTGGTGTAGTTCGGAAGCTCTCTCCTCTTCAAGGATTCTTGTCACCCGTCCAGAACCAGGGGTAAGACAGTACCAGTTTTATGTGATTTTGTTTTTATTTAACAGTGGTTCTTGTTCCTCCAGCAGAGACCTCCAGAAGGTTGAGAGGCCCTATCGTCTTCTCCTAAATCCTCAGCTTCTCAGCGGTCCTGCGCCCTCCAAGGCTGTCTCAGGCTCCCTCTTCAATAGCACGCACTCACCTCTTATTCCTCAGGTCATTACAATGGCGGGACAGCAAGGCCAGCCCTCCAACCAGGCCCAGAATAAAGATCCATTGGGGAACATTTTCAATAACAAAGAATGCAATATGTGTATGGCACACACCATTATGATCAACAGTCTGAAAGCTCAGGTGAAGGAATTAACAGAGGACTACCACGCGGATAGGAATTCCAAAAGAAAGAAGCTGGAAAAAAGAAAAAGGGAGATTGAAGACTTAAAAGATCGCTGTATCCACATGGAGGCGGTTATAGACCATCTGCGCACCCTCACTGAGAGCCAACAGGCAGAAAATTCGACTAGAGCCAGCGCCCGGAAGGAGGACTCGGTCACACAACACTACCCTTGATTTCATGCATTGCAAATTTGCTTGGTTAGGAGGTTCCTATGTAAGGCAGTACAGCCGCTTGTTTACTGTATTGTGTTCAATTAAGAGAAACTATGAGGATAATGGGTCTGCGTACCCGATTTTGTGCCTCAGTTCTCATTCTTTCCCTCGCTATGTACTAGCTCTTTTTTCAGAAAGTTTTTCTAATATATGAGTAGCCGACATTGTAAAAAAAAAAAATAATGCTTTAGGAACCTGCCATTGACAGGTCCTCCAGCATATGGTTTTCCATCAATCTCTTGCAGAATGTAAGTATTATTTCCATGAAAAGAAGAAATTTGATATGGCCCTTTTAACAAATTTTCAAATTTACCATGCTTACCTTTTTCTTCAATTCTAGCTTCCCATTTCAACACTCTATCATGGATCTGAAAGGTAACTTCTTTGATCTTCTTATCAAATGTTCTCTTGATTCTGTTTTAACTTTGTTGATGACTATCAAACACCTCATTTCTTTTCTCCTACAAGGCTATCAGCTAATTGATTCTTCTTTGTACAGCATTTGGTTCCTCCTCGAGTCCTTGAATCAACTTCATCACAGGCACTCCAAGGGATGTTGGAAATATGGCTTCAGCACTGTATACTAACTCATATGGCGATGTTCCAATGGATCTCTTTGTACAAATCCGGTCAGCCCACAAAGCATACTTTAATTTCAAATGCCAAGCTTTCTTATTTTCCTGCAGCAGCTTCTTGATGATTCTTACAAGGCTCTTATTTGATGATTCATCAAGCCGATTTCCTTGCGGATAATAAGCAGTGCAATGCCCAAGAGAAATGTGATACTGATGGAAAAAATTAATCATCTTCTTGGACTTAAAAGCTTGAGCATTGTCAGTTATAATCTTCATTGGACAACCAAATCTTGATAATATATTATTTTCTACGAAAGAAATAATCACTGAATCATTTGCATGCCTTGTTGGGACCACTTCTATCCATTTGGTAAAGTAATCAGTGGTTGTGAGAATCTAGCGATGTTGACCTGATGAAGGAGGATGGATTTCCCCTATGAAATCTAATCCCCATTTCTGGAAGGGCGCTTCAACATATATAGGAACCAAAGGCAGTGGCACAAACTTCCTCTTTCCTTCAAACACTTGACATTCATGACATGTAGCGATCTTTTTATAGATATCTCTGAACGTAGTTGGCCAAAAATAGCCAGCCCTCAAGATCTTGTTTGCAGTAGCTTTACAATAGTGATGTCCTCCACAATGTCCTTTATGAAATTCATCAATTACTTTATCAGCGTCTTCTTCAATGAGGCAAATTAACAATATCCCTCCTGCATCTTTTCAAAACAAATTTTGGTCATACACAAAATATCTTAGAGATTTTAGCTTGACAAACTGGGCTTTGGATTTTGAAAGATTAGCAGGAGCTTTATTATGCTGCAAAACAAATGCTACATCCTTGTACCATTCTGACAACAAGAATTTTTCATTTATTTGGACCAATTCCTCTTCATTTTCAGAAATTTCTGAGATCTCTGTACTCAAGTTAATATCAAGACAGTCCAAATTTGATTGTGTCAGCAGCTTAGCTAAGCCTTGACCCTTAAACAACTTTGTGGGTTTAATCTCAATGTCATACTCTAACAATTTTGCTATCCACTTGCCCCTTTTTCCATCTGGATCAGCCTGTGTTAGAATATCCTTTATAACAGCACTTGGAACGTAGGCAACAATGTGAGAATGCAAAACATAAATTCTGAAATCATTTATTGCTTTCACCAAGCATAGGCTTGCTTCTCTAGGATGTTATATTTCAGTTCAGCATTTGCTAATGTCTTGCTAAAGAAAGAGATAGGCTGTTGAGTACCTTGACTTCCCTTTTGTAGCAGAACTCTAGCAATTGTGTCCTCAGAAGAAAATGTAAAAATAAGGAATTCCTTGGTAAAATCTGAGTTGATAAGTACTGGTGCATGTGAGTGTGCCTTCTCGATCTCCTCAAATGATTTCTTTGCTTCAGCTGTCCACTTGAAATCCATTCCCTTTTTTAACATCTTTGTTGTACTCTTGACAACTTCAGCAAAGTTAGGAATGAATCTTCTAACAAAGTTAACTTTTCCAAGGAAAGATTGAATCTCTTTCCTACTTCTTGGAAAATCTAGCTTTTGAATTGCACTAACTCTATTAGGATCAATCATAATCCCTTCTTCAGAAATCATATGACCAAGAAGTTTGCCAGAGGTTAAAGAAAAAATACTTTTGGTTGGATTAAGAGAAATACCAAACCTTATACACTTCAGCAGAACTCTTTCGAGGTGCTTCAAATGATCTTCTTCTCTCTTTGAAAAAACTGTGATGCCATCAAGATGAACCACCATTGAATTGTCCTTTTCTTCGGCAAAAGCAATATCCATTGCTCTCTGGAAGGTGGCTCCTGCATTCGTGAGACCAAAAGTCATCTTAGCGTACATGAATGTTCCCCATGGCATTGTGAAGGTTGTTTTCTCTTGATCATCTAGATGAACAAGAATCTGATTGTACCTTGAGAAACCATCAAGCATAGACATCCTTTGTGAACCAACAATGTTTTGCAGAATCAAATCCATCTTGGGAAGAGGATAATTATCTTTCAATGAAGCTTTATTCAGATTTTTGAAGTCTATACAAATCCTGATCTCTCCATTCTTTTTCCTAACTGGAACCAAATTAGCAAGCCAATTTGAGAATCTGATTGGAACAATAATCTTAGCATCAAAGAGTGTTTTTACTTCCTTTTCAATCAATGGCATCAGAAGAGGATTAATTCTTCTTAAATTCTACTTGAAAGGCTTTTCATTCTCCTTAATAGGAATGGTATGATGTATAATTGAGGAGTCATATTGTTTCAAGTCATCATAGCTCCATGCAAAGACATCAATGAACCTTTTCATCATCTCGACATATTTAGTCTTCATATCAACTGAAAGGAATTTTGAAATTTTGACCATCTTAGGCACCAGTGAGTCTCCTAAATTGCAGCTTTCCACCTCTTATTCATCAGCTTGTAATTTTGGTGCTTTGAATACATCGTTTTGATCAAATAATTTCTCAAGAGGAATGAGACCTTTTGGAATCAAGTTCTTTTTTAATTGTAAGACTTCAGGTTTTTCCTTTGATTCCACAAACATATTTTGTTGATCCATTTGAGTGATCTGAAATTCTTCTTTTAACTCAATGAAATTCCTCACCTGCTAATCATCCTCAAAGGCCTACCAATTAATGATGTTATCTGGTATAACTGGTCTGTGACGGACTTCCACCTCATATTTTTCAGAAGAGTGTGTAGGAATAATAAAAAGGCTGGCTAAAACAGCCAGAGAGTCTGCAATAGAGTTTTGGTCTCTGGTTTTGATACTGAAAGTATGAGCCTGAAATGTTTCCAACATATCCAACACTAAGTTTCTATATGCCCTCATCCTTACATCCTTGGTTTGGTAAGCACCTTCCACTTGTTTTATTACCAATTCAGAATCTCCACAAACAACAATATTTCTAGCTTTCAATTTTGACAAAGCTTCTAATCCCAAAATCAGAGATTCATACTCGGCCATATTGTTAGTGCAATCAAAATTCAACTTGTATGAGAGAAACTTACTTTCTTTATGAGGACTTGTGATCCAAATTCCATCTCCTGCCCCCTCTCTTCCTGTTGATCCATCAAAATATAATGACCTCCAACCTGTTGTCTCATTTTCATCTTTTTGTTGATCTCCTTCGCTCTGGTTTTCTGAAAATGTGTCCTCTAATTCCTCCTTAGCTGACTCATTGAAAAGAATGGTTGATCCGAGACCAGTGTCACATGATTAAATGGGAAAGTTTTGAGGTTTATCCTTGCTGCTTACCATATAAGCCATTCTGGTCTCCCAATACAGTCTTCTTTGCTTACCAAAAACAGGGATAGTAGCATAGGTAAGGTCCATCTGCATTATGCCCTTGATTTTTTCTGCCCACGATCTTGAAAGAAGCATCCCAAACATGGGTGGAATGTCAGCCACAACAATGTCCATGACAATCATTTTTGTTGGAATTTGTGTAAGACCCACAACAACATCTTTAATCAAACCAATGCATTGAACTCTTTTTGAATCAAAGGAAAATAAATCCTTATATGGTCTAGTTACCTCTAATCCCAATCTTTCCATGATCACCTTGGGCATAAGATTATGAGATGCCCTTGAATCTAACATGGCATTATGTAAATTCATGTCATGAATACTAATGCTTATGTAGAAAGGAGGGAACTCTTCATTCTGTTCATCTTCAAGTATTGGACCCAAGCAAATAATAGGATTATCTTCTTGTACATTTAGGATATCAGCTACTCCTGGTTGTGAATTAAGCATTTCAACAATCTTATTTCTGTATTTGTCTACCTTGAGGATCTCACTAAAGGGGACTGATATCTTGATTTTTGCGATCTCATTCTCGAGGTTAAAAACAGAAACAGTCTTTTCAATTTCTTTAGCAGGTGATGGAGCTTGAATATCCTTTTTGTCACGCGGAGAATCATTCTTACCTTCAACAACCTTTGGGCTTTCTTTCTTATCTTCAACTTCCTTTAAAGCATCCTTCTTGGGTTGTGCTTTGCTTGCTGTAACAGGCACGTTTCTATTCCTGAGATTGTATTGCTCTTGCATCTCAAAAATAGCATGTTGATAGCCCTTTAAATAGTCTGAAGGCTCTTCTCCAGGTTTGGTCATACTGCACTCATCATGTTCTTCCTTAGTCAAGAAAATTCCTGACACTTCTTCATCAAGACAATGGATGGACTCCGCAGTAATTTCAAGTTCATCTTCTTCATCCACCAAATTTTGTTGGAAAGGAGGTCTTACTGGAGGATCTGGTTGTTGATTTATGTTCTCTCTTGGCCTTTTCTAATTTTGAGGCCTTTTGAACTGAGGATTTCTAAATTGAGGTTCCTGCTGTGCTGGGGGAGCATAGGTATTCCCAAGAGCCAACCGATCCATTAGTTTTTCCATGGTCTTCATCATCGTTTCAAACTTATCTTCTGGAGCCGATGTAGAAGGTTTCTCTTCTTCTTTTAGTTTGGCTTTTGCCATCTTCGATTTCTTAGCAGTAATCATGTTTACTTCCACTTTAATTTCATCATTTTGCATATCAGCAAGAGTAGCAGAATCCCTTTCTCTGAGTAACAGGGAGAAATCAGAAACAAATGCTTTGGCATATCTCAATTGTGTCAAGGCCCCAGGAGGTTTCAAATGAGCTGGGATGGAATTGTATATTTTATTAAACATCTTGGAGAAGTTTTGGACAGTTTCATCAGGAGCTCTTCTAAGATTGTTGTATTCAGTAAGAGCTTGGACAGGGTTAGTTCTATTTCCCCATTTCCTTAGGAAACTATCTTCAAACTCTACCCAACTATGAATGCTTCCAGCTCTAAGAGCTTTAAACCATTTTCTAACCTCTCCAATGAAAGTTTGAGCAAACAATCTTAGCTTCACATCCTCATCATCAACTTCCTCTCTGTCAGCAAAATCATTGAATCTGTCTACATGTTCTTCTGCTGTGATGTCTTCATCTCCACCCCATGTTGGAATTCTAGCAGCATATTTGTTGGGAAGGTCATGTAAAACAGCAGGGAGGGCTAGTGGAGCATACCTAGCAGGTACTGCCATAATGAATGGAGGAGCAGTGATAACAGGTACTGTAGGGACAATGGAACCAGAACTGATATGAGGCGGATTTCCTAGTGTCTGAGAAATACTAGGACTAGCAAAAGTAGAGGATAAAGTGCTGATACGAAAAGGACTATTTGGACTTTTCAAACCACTGAAAAAGGTACTCCAATTTGGAAGGGGTAAACCAATTTTAGACTTGAGTAAGACTTCAAAAGGATCAACTTCTTTGAGTTTGTTTAAATCTTCCTCTTCTAACAATAATTCTGAAGTAACAACCTCCCAAAATTCTTCCTTATCTTTTTGTGACACTAGGGACGAAGTATCAATACCTCTTTTTTGTAAATCTAAAATAATTCCAATAAGTTCTTCTTCATTCTCAAACCTCAACAACACCTCATGAATTTTATCATCAACAATTGTATCCTTAGGACTTCTTGAAAATTCAGAGAGCAAAGATTTTGAAAAAGATGGAGTACTTGGTGTTTCAATAAATCTTTTTCTGCTCCTTGAAATGGTGTTTGGATTGTCCATAGGAGTGGGTGGATCTGGGTCAGTATTGCTCCGTGTATATCTCCCTCTCGAAGCCACCTTTTAAACTTTGAAATTGTATGGAGTCACCAAGGTAGAATGCAGCCTCAAAAAGTCTTCTGAGCTCCTGCTACCTTCAGAAGTTTAGTCTCTTGTTTTCAGGAATAAATAATCTTCAGACTCCCGGCAGACGCACTAAAATGTTATCTCAAAATCAGGGCCTGGAAGGTTGCAGACCAGGAAGACTTGAAGTAACTATTTCAGACCAGTCTTTTAGCTTGGGCTTAGCCTCCTTAGCCTGAGAGGGCTCTCTCAAAGGATTTAATGTTTGTGATTATGATTGAGATGGCTAACTCTTTATGAAACAAATAGGAATGAGGCTGGTAAAATCTAAATTAACAAGCATCCATTGGGCTCATGGAGTCATATGTCATTTAGCATTAATAGTGAATTGTCTTTGCAATAAAATCAAGGCATTCAAATTTCAATATAGATAGAGTACATCAAACACAAAAGGATAGTCTACGAGTATATGAAGGAAATTAGAACACTGCAATTGATTTCTATGTAATCAAAGACTCATAATACCATATACAACATGAAAAGACAACAAGAGGAATTCATACATTGAAGTCTCTATGATTTTTGAGTAGCAGAAGCCAATACTGTATTACCAAAAGAAATGGAGTCTTTACATAAGCTTAACAACATAGCTTTTTTACATAAACTTCCAACCCTTATTACATTTATTTTTCTCCTATATATAGACTTGACTAAGATTCCTCCTTAAACATTAGGGGAATTCGAAATCTACTTCTAATGACACATGTTTAACCTTTAACTGCCTATTAAATATAACAAACTGTAACTAGAATTTCTAGAGATTTAAATCAAGTAGGAGTCTAACTCCTTATTATGCTAATAATAGCCTTGATTACAAACGTTCTCATTCTTTGACATCTGGTCCCTTTTTAGTTTGGCTGTGATGAATGTTCAAAACTCCATGCTGGTCTTTAATGTCACAACTTCTCCATTGTCCTGAAACATAGGAAACCACCCTTGCTCATCGGTCTTTAGTTTGCCTCAAAATTTTCGAATCCAAAGAAGCATGTCCTTTATCTTTGATTATCTAAAATGTAACAGATGACACATCCTTGATGCGTTCTCCACCTCTTTTATGTGTAAAGGAAAAAATTCTTTCAAGTTGTTTTGACATATCTTGAACTGTGGTAAATGTGCTCACTTTATGACAAAAAATTTAAAGTTGGATTTGAATCTATATTTTCTCCACCTATCTTGACCTGGTTGAATGTTGATAGCTTCAGATGATGCCTTGTATATATGCCCCTTTCAAAATTCGTGCTTATGTTTCAAAACCATTTGATTGATATTAGATTGTTTAGCTTCAGCAGTTTCGTAGTGCGCTACGAAACTGCTGAGCTTTAGTCATCACCTTCAGCAGTTTCGTAGCGCGCTACGAAACTGCTGAGTTGTTTCAAAAATCACAGTTTCAACCCAAAACTTTGCTATTTGAGCACTTTTCTGTTTAAACATTCTTTCAACTATTCCAAGACCTTTCAAAACTGAATGGGAATGTTTGAAAAGATTATATCAAGCAAAACCATCAAAACTTTGAAACATATCCTTACTGGAAGTGAGATTTCTTTATGGAGATTCTTTTCGCTGGCTCAATTATATCTTTAAGTCTTCAATTTGTTTCTTCATTACTTTGATCCCAGACGTAAGGTTTGTATTGAATTTTCTGATAAATTGAGCTTCTTTTATTGCAGGAGTAGTCCAGCTACGGAATTGAACATTAAAATCAACCACCTCAGGAATTTAAAATGTTTGGTCCTCCCACCGAGCTTGCATTTGGTTGAAATAAGCCTTCTTAGCTGCAAATTTCCTAGCAGCTTTCTTCAATCTAGCAATTTCAAAGTTGGCAGATTCCAATCTCCTTTTCAAGTCTTCCACACTACCTTCTTCTTGAGTGACAACTGTTTTTCCTTTATCCTTTCTTTCATGAGGCCGAGTCACTTCCCTTGTTTCATCATCTCTTGGTGGTACCTCCTGTACTTGTTTGAACTTCCTTGTTACGGGTCTCCTAGGCTTAAAAACAAATTGATCAACTTGATCATCAAACTTGAGTTTCTTTGAGGCTTTGACCCTTTTAGCCTCCTCTTTTCCTGACTGTATCAACTCAACTTGAACTAGTGGGGACTCTTCAATGTCAATTTCTTGCAATAAATCATTTAAGTCTCCCTTTCAAAAAGGGCTTTCTTCAATACTCACTGACTTACCTTTTTCTTTAGCCACCTCGCTCCTAGTCCTTCTTATTTGAACTCCTCCACCTGTGCTTGATTCATGTGCAGTTCCTTTGACCTGGTTTTCTCTTTAATTGATTGTTGGGGTGTATCCTGACTAGTCAGTGGCTTGGTAGATTCTCTTACTTGTTTCCTTGCCTTTAACTTTGAAATCCTCTTGGCTCTTGTTTCTGCTTGAGGATTGGTTGTTGTTGAAGGTCCTTTTGCAGCTTGAGGGCTGAGACTGGTCCTGCTCTTGAAGCCAGACATGAATATGAATGTGTCCCACTCTCTGTCTACCCTCTGGAGTTCATGCAGAATAATCAACTTAACCAAGCCATGGTGGAACAATGAAGTCTCACAAGTTTCTTTTCTCAGTTGTACCTTGTCACACATTTTACTTAAGCTACGGAATAAGTAAAAAGGTAGATCAATAGATGTCTTCCCTGTGAAATGCAACGGAAGTTTAAAATGGTATGAATACACTTTGTTATATCTCCCTTCACAGGTCAGGTACTTCTGTATACAAGTAAGAAAATGGGCATATGATTCTTTGACATAACTTCTAGGAACAGACTTGCTCAAATCTGAGTTAATGAACTCCTGCTTTAGAAATTCTTTGCATGGTTTCATGTAAAATTTGAAATTCTTGAACCAATTTTCTTTCCCTCTTGGAATTTTTGTAACTGTGGATATCATGTCTAGTGAGACTTGCAATTCCAGCATGCCAATCTTTGAGTTTAGTCCTGTGAAATTGAGTGAAAATTCCTTAGTAACTTGTGCATGACCTCCCTGAAGCTTCTTGCAAAAATTCCAACATCCAGCTTGTTTAAATGCATGCTCGACTTCTTTGCTCTTCAAGGTTATTTCTAAACCTTCAAGCTCGTTTCTCAGACATTTTCCTGATCTGTGGTCTTTCCTTTCTCTCGATCCCTCCATGAAGATTCAATGTAATGGAGGCTGGAAATGCTAGCGCTGCTCAAACTCCAAACTTTGCCTCGCTTGAATTTTTGCCTCGCCTGATAGCTGCCTCGCTTGAATTGTTGCCTCTCTTGATGACAATGTTTTTCAAATTGAAATCTTGCATATTTGTTTCTCATGCAAGGCTTACAATCATAATTAAAACTGTGCATACCTGGCTTTCCTTGGAACTTGTATTCCATGTGTATCAACGTACCTGGTGGTTGTAATAATGGAGATAAGCAGTTCGACATGATATGTGGAGTGCACAAACTAACAATGAATGACACAGCCATGGATTAACTTGACAAATTTGACAGTTGGGAAAGATTCGCTGCTGAATGCATGAATCTCCGATTTCGCAGCACGGTCAGTGTAAATTTTGAATTATGCGCTACGAAATCACCTAATAATGTATCACACTACGAAATCACCTAATGGACTTTTGCGCTGCGAAACTGCCAAAAAGGATTAATGCGCTGCAAAAACACTTCAAGATGGTTACATGCGCTACGAAATCACCTAAAGGCTTTGTGGTACATAGTAATTTTTTAAACCAAATTGACACATGGCTATGAGACCGATGATGAATGAGAATGAACAATGATGAATGAGAATGCATACTTGACTCAAGACCCCCTAAGACTCAGACTCTTAGAAAAAGCAAAATCAAACTTAGACTAACACCGACCTTTATCATCAATCTAGTATGAGAAATTTTGGCATTAGAATTCGTAAGTGATAACAGAGAGTATGTGTCGAAGGAGTTCAAAAACTTGTGTGCAGAAGAAGGCATTTGACAAGAATTGATAACACCTCATAACCCATAGCAGAATGGGGTGGATGAAAGTAAAAACATAAGAATTGTAGGAGTAAAATGGATGATATTGCATGATCAAGGCCTACCACTACACTTGTGGTATGAGGCATGCAACATCGTTGTTTATTTGTAGAACAAAATCCCTCATTGAATTCTTCATATGAGTACACCAAAAGAGGATTTTCTGGGATTAAACCAGATGTGGGACACTTCAAGATTTTTTCTTCATCACTTTACTACCATGTAACCAAATATGCACGTAAGAAACTTGAGCCAACATCAGAGTTGGGGATATTTTTCAGGCACACTGATACACCTCACAACTATCAGGTTTACCTTTCGACCAACATGATGATAGTGGTTCACAGAGATGTAAAACTCGATGAGGAAAAGGTCATCAAATGTTCCTTTGAGAGGTAGATTTACCTATATGTCGTCGAGAAGATTATAGCTCCTAACGATGAACCTCAGGATGATGTGGAGCAACCACATGCAACGGATTAGGGATTGGACACACCTGCTCATGTAGAGTCTTCTAGAGATGGGAGAAAGTGCATGGGAGAGATTGACAAGTTATTGCATGATACTAGAGAGAATATGGGAGCACCCATATCACATCGGAGGCAGAGGAGGTCCTCAAAGAGGTACACTGGATACATGGCTCTGATGAGAAAATGTGAAGAGACTGAGCCATCCTCTTTTGAGGAAGCAGTGCAAAAACTAGTTTGAGTTGATTCCATGGTTGAGGAGTATGTATCCATTGTCAAGAACAGTGTTTGGGATGTGGTCACAAGACCAGTAGATAAGTCAGTGGTGAGTTCCCGATGGCTTTACAAGGTAAATCAAGCAGACGATGGTAGTGTGGAGAAACACAAGGCCAAGTTTGTGGCTAGAGGTTTTTCTTAGGTGGATGGGATTGATTACGATGATAATTTTTCTCTTGTTTCAAGGTACTCATCAATCAAATCCATTCTAGCACTGTCAGCGCAAATGGGATTGAATAAACATCAAATGGATGTAAAAATGACATTCCTCAACAACATGATTGAGGAAGAGGTGTATATTGAGCAACCTGAAGGATTTGAGACCTTCAACAGATATTCACATGTGTGCTGACTCAAGCAAGCATTGTATGGACTGGAACAATCACCCCATGCTTGGTACACTAGGATTGATAACTACTTCATGATCGAGTTGGGCTTCACCAAAAGTGAAGCGAATGGAAATCTTTACCATATTATGATTGAAGGTAAATTGTTGATTATTGTTTTATATGTTGGTGATTTCATTTTGACAAGTGATGATAAGTTGATCAAGTCTTGCAAATAGTACCTTTCAAGAGAGTTCGAAATGAAGGAATCGGTGCTCATGCACTAATTTCTAGGTATGGAAGTATGGAAAGGTGATGAGGAACATCTTGTCTCTCAGGGAAAGTAGGCCAACAAGATACTCAAAAGGTTCCACACGGAGAGCAGTAAACCAATGGAGACTCCTCTAGCAGGTAACTGGAGCAAGGAGGATACTACTTCTGGTGAAGTAGTGGAGGTTATTATTTACACCCAACTTGTGGGTTCACTCATGTATTTGGTGAACACATGACCGAACATGTGTTATTTAGTTAACCAACTTAGTCAAGTGATCGTTAAGTTGACCAAGTTGTATTTGAATGCAACCGAACATGTGTTGAGATACCTCAGAGGCACTACTCAATATGGTTTATGGTAGAGATAGATAGAGGGATTGAAGCTTCAAGGCTTCACCGATGTAGATTGGGAAGGGATTCCATCTGACAGGAAGAGCACATCAGGTGGTATCTTCAGTATTGGGTCAACAGTGGTTTCTTGGTAAAGTATGAAAGAGAGATTAGTGGCACTTAGTTTAGTAGAAATAGAGCACATGGCGGCTAGTCAAGAAACTTGTGAGGTTATCTGGATGAGGAAGATTCTTGTTGGTTTGTTTCATCATCATATCGATCCAACTGTGATTTACTGCAACAATCAGAGTTGTATCAAACTCTCTGAGAATCCATTTTTCATGATTGGTCCAAGAATATTGATATTTAGTATCATCATCTTCAATATTGTGTGCAGAAGAGAATTATGTTGTTGGAGTACATTCCCACAGAGGAGCAGGATGCAATTATTTTGAAAAAAGGCATTGTCAAGATGAAAATTCAAGTTTCACATAGACAAGATCAAGGTAGATGATAATCCCTTTCTTGCTGAGAGGGAGTGTTAAGAATAGCAACAAAAAATTCCAATTTAATTTGTCCTTGAATTAAATTGTGAATTAAATCGAAATTCTATTCTCATAGCAACTTGTAATAGTTAATTAAGTTAAATTGACTTAATTGACTTAGGAAATTCGAGTTGAAAGTCTATCTAGAGTCATGTAAAGTGATCCCTAAATTTTATGGGCCCGGGTTGAGTTCTTTTGAATTGTAATTAGATAACTCAATCTAATTGACTTATAGTCAGTTAAACTAGTTCTAACTCTTCAAGGAACTACTAGGAGTATAATAGTGGGGAAATTCACTAGTGCATCTTCAATGCCACACTAGTTGATTGGGGATTCACTCATAAATAACTCATGCATGTCAGTTCAAAGGAAGACCTAGTTGAGATTAGAGTTCAGGGACAGTGCATTACTAGTTGTATAATTTTCCAAGTTATACAGATGGTGCATGCATTCAATTGAGTGCCTATGGAGGGACTGTGGAATTATGGAGAGGTGATTTGCCAATTAAATAAGAGTTAATTCTCTCAGGAATTGTAAAAGGAAGTAGGGGCTTCGTAGGCAACAAAATTGGCTAATTGTTGCCTTGAGATGGCTTGTGAGGTAGAGAGATAGATTGTACTAGTGCAGGAATTGTTCGGGTTGAACAAGCATTGTATTTTCTTCTCAAATCTTCTGGTTAATGAAATAAAATATAGTCAAGATTTTTTGCAGTTTCTTCCCTAGATAAATATTGTGTTATGTGCGATTTATATTATTTCTTTTTTCTTATTGTTTTCATCGACCAATTTTGGTTTGCGCTGAAGAGTAGAGTAGATTCTTGTCTTGTGTTTTAGCATATCACGTAAGTTGTTGAATCTACAGTAAAAAACTATAAAGATTACTTGATTCCACTACTGGGAATAGAAAGATGCAATAAATGTTCAAGAAAGTGTCTGAGCAATTACATGTGGCACACATGGATTTGAAGACAGTGACTAATCAGATAAAGGAGTTAGAGGATATATCTGTTCCACAATCTGGACAACCCAAAGATACTGGGCCTATTAAGAAATTCCTAGACTTAGGAGAAAGAAAATGAAATCAAAGCCCTTCAGCCAATCCTTAAAATACTTGATCATGATCCTCACTTCCTAATCTAGGCTTTCGAAAGAAAGGAATAAATTGAAGCTCGCCTCCAAGAAATGGAAGTAGCCTTACAACATAAATAAGAAGAACAATAGAGTAGTCTCAAATAGATACAGCTATTGAAAGTGAAATCTTGCGAAAAGGAGGAATGTCATCTAAAACATTTGACAAAATAAAATAAAAAATGATCGATCAAGCTATTAATTCTGGCCAAACATCTAAAACTAAATATTCTAAGCTATTACACATCAAAATAACCTATCTAGAGAAAGAGCTATAATTGGCCAAAGAAGAGAAAGCAAGATCTGAATGTAGAGTGGACAGCTTAGTAGGTCAGAAGAATTAAGAGATCGAGTAGATTCAAGATGCCTTGAATGATGAGCATAATGAAGTTTAGTCTTTGCAGGAAGCACTTCGAGTCACTGTAACAGGTAGGAAAGTACTAGTGCAAGCCAAGGGAGAGATATGGAGGGATATCTGACAAAATATCTCCACAGTCAAAGCTTATGTAGAGATCCTCTCAAATTGTGAAAAGGGCATAATAAAAAGTGTGAATATGGAAGAAAAGAGCACAACCACAACCCTTGATGAAAGACTGAAATATATCGACTCCCTCATTGACCTCGTCAATACATTAGAAGATGACACTTTGGGAGGACTAGATCTACCTCCCAGAGATCAATGTATTTTCTCCCTCTCCATGTTAAAGGAGAAATAGGATGCTATGAAAATAATGTGGGATGAATTCAAGAAGGTTGTTAAAGAGATAAATGATTTCAGGACTGACTGGAATTATCTTGAGAGGTTTGGTGTGCCTTCATTCTAGGGAAACAATAATTGGGTGGTATCCTGGGAAAACTTTTGTGATCAACTAAAGAATACATAATAAGATCTGGGATGTCTAGCTATGCAGGGCGAGGAATCAGTCTCTTCATATATAGTTGTAAACGGTCTCAACAGGGATTTTACCATTCATGCCAAGATAAATAATATCATACAAAATATTCCTACTACTCGGTATTAGATCAGATCTTGGCTGGCAGTGGTAATCACCAAATATAAGAATGTGCCCTAGTTGTCTACCCCAGATTGGGACAAATTGGCTAAGTTGAGGAATCACTTTAAACGAAATCTTGTGATAGAGAAGGTCTCCTCCACGTCACAAGCCATTCAGGTAATATAGTTGATGCAGTCCGTAACAGAGCAACCAAAGGATTAGGGAGAAATCCTTTTGATCACCACACAAGCACCAATTGTTAGGATGTGTGGAGCCCACTCATTCTCCCCCACATGCTCAACGAAGAAAGTCAAATCCTCTAAATCGCGAAGGCACCACAACGAATAGTTATTTCATTTTAAAATTATCTTATTTTAATTTGAAGTTGAATTGGTTACATTCAAGACAGTTACTAAGACAATTACTCTTTAAACTATTACTTAAAACCATGTTTCCCATCATGGGGGGTTTTTTAACAGAAGTGTGAATTTTCTAACTTTTGTTGAACTTCTTGTACATGTTACACATTTTCCTTTTACATCTCTAAAATCAATCCTTATGTTTTGGACATGACTTGTTTCTTTGTTTGTCATTTATATTTTGATTCATAATTATTGAAACTAAATCAGAGGCTTTCCCTCGTTTAGGAGAGAAAACATTTGGTTTCGATGTTCTGATTCCCTCATCAGAAACTCATGCATGTCAATTCTGAGAAATACCTAGTTGAGATTAAAGTTCAAGGACAGTGTACTATCAGTTGCATGTGTTTTTTCTCGTGGAGAAAACTCATGCATGCAGTCAAGGATTCATCCCTGAGGATTGCACAGGTTTGAAGGAAACCATCCACTTGGTAATAGGTGAATCATCCACAAGGAACAACACAAGGAAATAGGAGCTTGGAGGGTAGAGAGGAAGGCTAGAGAGAGGCCAAGATTGCCTATGAGCATCTGTGAGGATTGTACTGAGAGCTGGATAGCTGTAAGAGCTAAGGCTTTGTATAATTCCTATGTATTTCCACCATGTATGATAATACAATAGTGTGGGGTTTTTAGCTGAGGCTTTCCCCAAAGTATTTTCATGTGTATTGTGCCATTGATTCTTCTTCTTCTAGTTATATTGTTCAACTTGGTCTTTAAGCTTCCGTGAATTGATAGTAGAAGTAGGTTATAGTATTCTGCTTTGATTTATATTGCATTATTGGATTAACCTATCACATATTTTCTACATGGTATCAGAGTTGGATTTGTAGAAAGTTTATACAGTAAAAATTTTCCACATGGTATCGAAGCTATGAACAGTATACTAAGAAGAGAATTCAAATCATACTTCAAGGTTGGCCAATGGCCTTCTATGGCTTGAGACTCAAGTACGACTTGGAAGGTAGATCGAATTACATAGCATGGAAAGATAGAATGGAGGTTATATTAGAAGACAATGGCTTGAATGAATTCATTGATCAAGAAATCCCAAAGCTAGCTTCAACAAATGCACAAGAGTTGGTTGAGTGGAATAAGTGTGTGGAGAAGGTGAGAAGAATCATCCTTGAGTATTTTGAGACCATATTGTCTTGAGTCTCCATGGGAAGGATACTCCATTTTTAGTGTGGAAGACATTGAAGGACCTCTACCAAAATAGTAGCGACCAGAGGAAATTAGTGCTCAAGAATAAGCTTCGAAGAATCAAGATGGAGAAGGGAGATACTATTTCCACATATCTCAACAAGCTCACCACTTGTAGAGATGAGCTTGGCAGTGTGGGTGTTGGACACCTAATCCTCAATGGGTTAGTGTGGAAGCTGAATGGACAAAAGGAGTCCAAGAGACCTTGGGATGTGAAACCCAATGGTCACATAATGTACCATAAATGTATATCTCTTGTTAATAAAAATTGTACTCTCATGATTTATCTTTCATATTGTTCTTGCTCCCATGTGTGTCTAACATGGTATCAGAGCAGGCGTATTCATGCCCTTCATAATTAATTTGAGCCATTTGTTTTATGGCCTTTTTGTGCAGTTTATTTCTGCCATGAAATTCATGAATATTTCTTCAGCTCAATTTTAGCTGCAACCTGATTATACTGTTGCTGGTGTCTGCTCTCCATATAGAAGCGCCTCCATACCCCTGACAATGTCTGCGCTGCTCCTCCATATAATTAGCTGCTCCTGACACTGCATGTGCTTTGTCCTGAGATAACCTGCCTCTGCCAACGCTGCACATATGTCCCATAACATTTGAATGCGTTATTGAATGGCTGTTGAAATGCTATGCGCTGTGGAATATTAATGTTGTGCATTAGAATGGTATATGCATTGAAACTGACATGGCATGCGTTGAAACTAACTTTGGTATATGCGTTGTTCAAATGTCATGTTGAATGCGTTTGAATTGTTGTGTGGTATCAAAATTTTAACACAACATTTGAATATGTTGAATGCGGTATGTATAGAATGGTATTAACGTTGCGTTCCCTGCCATGGTAACTGTTGAATGTGGTATGGAAGTGGTATCGACATTTGAATGGTGTTGAACTATACAAAGCATGCATTGAACTATACAGTGCTCTGTTGGTGTTGAATAATATTAACGTTGTGTGTTATGTCAGAGTTTGTCTTTGTGTTGAACTACAGTGGTATATGCGTTGAATGGTCCAGTGTATATATTGAATATGAACTGAGTTTGTAGAATGGTCCAGCGTATATATTGAATGGTGTCTCTGTGTTCGATTGGTATATGGTACTTAAATCATATTTAAATCTCAATTTTAAATTGATCCTACAGAAGCTCTACGGTTTTATTTTGGTATACATCGCTTTTGTATATGCATTGAACTGACATGGCGCCCACTTGATATATGGTATTGGGTAGCATATTTCTCAAACTGAAGCTGGAAAACCCCTCCAAATATGTTATCTCATATGTATATGCAATCTTTGTTAGCTGCCATCTAAATACCAGGAGGAAGGACCGCTCATCGTGCACCAGTCTACAGTCCTCCTCAGCCAGTTGTGCATGCTCCTCCTCCAGCACTCGCTTGATGTGAAATATCTCGAATATGAAACATAAGCATTGAATGTCCTGTGGTCTTTATGTGCATTCACTTACTTTTGTTCGAGAATTGGGTCCCTACGTTGGTTTGAAAAATGGTCGAAGGGAAAACAGTTGGTGTTGTATTAAACTGATGCTGGAACATGTGTTTGAAATCATGTTTTCAATGCAACGCAGAAGAATTGAAAGCAAATGTGTTGTTTTGGTCTCCGTTCACAGAGGAAGGTGCCTTTCCTTGTTCATTTGATTCTTTGATTTTGGCAGTGTTCTGCCTCTGAAGAGTGAAGCAATTGCGTCAAACTAATCAGGACTCCATTTGAGTTACAAATCTAAGTTGCATATTTTTTCTCCGACTTTAAGACTTCAGCTTCTTGTTCTATTTCTGCCAAGCAGAGGAAACCGTGATATTTTGCGGCATTTGCATCAGTTAAATTCTCCGAAACCCTAATTTTTTTTGAAAAAAATTCATCTGGCCATTCAAGGTCGCATGGTCTGGAATATGTGAAAGATGCCCAACGTGCAAAAAATATGCAAATCATTCCTTTTTCCAACTATTATTCAGCTTTCTAAAGAAATTTAAAACACCGAGCTGCCTGCAATTTTTTGTTTGTATTTTAAATATGATTTAAAACATCCATGCCCTATAAGAAGGTGTGTGAATCTTCAGCAGTTTGTTTGTCTCCTAACTTGGATATATCTGAAGAAGTGTTGGTGTAGGTACTTCAAATAATTATTTTATTAATTTCGATACTTGCATTCGAAAGGAAGATAATCCACAAGGGTATTGCCTTTTGATAGCCATCATTTCTTCTTTGAAAGTGATTATGCTGGGGGATTTTTGGGAATGACAGATTTCAATGTTCATAAGAATTGGGGATTGTTTATATTCTTTAAGGTTGCAACAATTTGGCATTATTTAGGAGTTCAGTGGAAATTGTTTCAAGCCAAGACAATCCTTTGTAGATCGAATTGGTGTATTTTCTTAAAGGTTGTTCATATCAGAGATTGTTATTGAACTAGATTGAAGTTGTTGCCAGGACAAGTTCCCTTGGATTCAAGGCTAGTACAGGAAAATATCTTTTTGAGGCCTAAGTTTCTTGTAGCTTTGTTGGAAGTTAAATTCTCAGGTGAATTGAAGAAAATTCATTATTGAATGAGGAGTCTATTTTCCGGATATCACCATTCTTTGTGTGTTGAATCTATTGCAAGCTGATTGATTTGAAGTTGTTGCCATAAGTTTATATAAAAGAGAAATTGGTGTCCATGTTTTCCTCATTGTTTTACTATTTTTTGAGGTTAAAAATGGCTCCAATTGGTGCAATATTAGAGTTAGTGGAAAATCTAATACTCTCTACTATGGATAATACAGTCAAAATCAACAAGGATTTTCTCTCAGAAATTCAGACATGTCTACAAAATGCACAGGAAAAGATTGATTTTTTGCAGCTTGAATCTTAGCTACAAAAAGAAGAATTACAGTAGTGGAGTCATCATTCTAAATCTGTTTCTGTTCAGAACATTGAGACAACCACCCATCAGCAACAAGTCAATAATGTTACTGTTCATTCAAATAAAGTAACAGTTGTACATGCATATGTAGAAACTCAGTCTGCTCTTCCCAAGCCCATCATCAAACCTTGGGAACAGCTTGTCCACAACAAGCACAAAACTGGTCTTGGATATGACAAGGACTTGTCCTTTCATATTCCAGACTACTCCAAGCCCATTCAGTTTCAAAGTGCTGGATTTATTCATGACAGTTCACCTCCAGCTGTTCCATATTCTACTCCTCTTCCACCACAAAAACAACAAAAAGTTGTAAAATGCCAACATTGTGACCGAGTTGGCCATCTGAAAGATCACTGTTTTGATCTTCATCCATGTAAGCACTGTCATAAAACTAGCCATTCTTTACACAGATGCTTAAGAAATAAACGTCCTGCAAGAACAAAAATTCATCTTGGATGGATTGCTTCTTGGCAATGGGCATCAACAGCCAAGAAGATATTCCAGTCACATGTCAAAACTTGTTCCAAAGTATTGAACAGTCTTGTAGTTGAGTTTTCTCCATCATCTCACCTTGTATCTAACAGGGGGGAAATGATGGTCATCTACAAGCTTCAAAGCCACATCAAGCGAGCCTGAGCCACAACCTGCCACACTAGTTTCAGAGTTGTAGCCAGAGACAAAGATGCCCATGAACATGCCTTCAATTGGTAATCTGGGACACTTCCTCTAGCATAAGACTTTAGCTTCTTGCCATTTTCGGAAGAATTCCAGGAACAAAATTCAGAACACTTCCTCTAGCAGAAGACTCCAGCGTCTTGCCAGTTTTGGAAGAGTTCCAGGAATCGCATTAAGCATTCCAGAGTTGTTGGTCATCCTTAAACCATCACAGGTTGAGACTTCCCCTTTCAGGTTGAAGTTCTCCCTTTTATGCGAGGTGAGACCTCCCTCTATTGGTTGAAGGTTTCCCTCTTCAAATCAATAGGAGCACTTCCTCTAGCAGAAGACTTCAACTTCTTGCCAGTTTTGGAAGAGTTACGGGAACTACACTAAGCGTTCCAGTGTTGGTTGTTATTCTTAAACCACTGCCCTTTATACCAACATTTCAGAGAGCACATTCAGCCTAGTGCTGCCATGCATATTTGCACATTTTGTATTACAGCTCTCTTCTTTGACTCATACATAAACCTTCGGATTAAGGGGGGGGATGTTGGACACCTAATCCTCAATGGGTTAGTGTGGAAGCCGAATGGACAAAAGGAGTCCAAGAGACCTTGGGATGTGAAACCCAACGGTCACATAATGTACTATAAATGTATATCTCTTGTTAATAAAAATTGTACTCTCACGATTTATCTTTCATATTGTTCTTGCTCCCATGTGTGTCTAACAGTGGGAATAACTGCTTTCGATGATGATATGCTGAGCCTCGTTCTCCTTGGCCTTCCAAAGAGTTGGAATAACCACCAGGACTCTCTGAATGGAAAGGAGAAACTGTTGGATTGGGAACGACTGTGGTCAGATCTTATGCAGGAGGAGATCAAGAGGAGAACACGAGATGGTTCTTCATCCAAGAATGATGATGAAGAAAATCTGGCCTTAGCAACTAAGGCAAGGAAATGGAAAGGGAAGGCTTCCCATTTCAAATCAAATTCTTCTCATGGAGGGAATAAGAGTGACATTTCTAAAGTAAGATGCTTTAATTGTGACAATATGGGACATTATGCGACTAATTTCCCATCGAAGAAGTCAAAGAAGGGATCCTTGGAAGGATCGGAAGGTGAGGCATTAGCCTCTCAATTCGAAATGGGCTTTACCCTCATCGCATGCATGTTCTCATCAATGATGGGTTGTGTCTAGTATCTTGACAGTGGATCCTCATTCCACATGACCAATGATAAAAATTATTCAGTTCCTTGGAGGAGAAAGACCTCAAGATGTGCATAGATATGGGTGATGTGGAAGGTATAGTGTTTCAGGATTGGGAGAGGTTTCTTTTTAGATGGAGCATGGAGCTCCTCTCACCTTGATAGATGTGATGTATGTGTTTGGACTGAAGAAGAACTTGGTATCGGTCGCGATGTTGGAGGAAAAAGGCTACGATGTTGTCATCAATAAAGGAAAGGCATTCCTAAGACACATAGACACAGGTCAAACCAAGAGGATACGGTTCGGGTGAAGATTCTACATAAGCTAGAGGTAGATGATTGTGAAACATTGAGTATGAAAGCAGAATTGGTGCAAAGCCAAGACATTGGCGAGTTGTGGCACAGGCAATTGGGCCATTTGCATCATGGGGCTTTGAAGATAATGTAGCAGATATCTATAGGACTTCCTAAAGGTAAACTTGAGGAATTTGACACATGAAAAGGTTGTCCCTTGGGAAAGTACACCAAGTCTTTCTTTCATGATCGAGACAGTCGAGCAGAGGCTATCTTAGATTGAGTTCATACTGATTTCTGTGGACCATTCTCGACCATCCACAATGAAGCAAAGGTATTATGTGATTTTCATTGATGACTATTCTCGTAAATGCTGGATTTATTTCTTGTAGAAGAAGGACCAAACTTTCACAAAGTTTTGTGAGTTCAAAGGTTTGGTCGAGAAAGAGTCAAGGAAGAAGATCAAGGCCTTGAGAAGTGACAACGATGGAGAATATGTCTCTCAAGAGATTAAGAACTTTTATGCAGCAGAAGGAATTAAACGAGAGTTGACGACACCTCATAACCCACAGTAGAATGGGGTGGCCGAGAGGAAGAATAGAACTATTATAAGGGTAGCACGGGCAATGCTCCATGACCAAGGCCTACCACTTCACTTGTGGGTTGAGGCATGCAACACAACAGTCTATTTGCATAATAGAAGCATGCATCGCATACTTGGGATGAAGACACCAGACGAAGATTTCTTCAGTAAGAGACCAGATGTGGGTCACTTCAGGATCTTTGGCTCATCGGTATATTTCCATGTGACAAAGGATGCGCGGAAGAAACTTGAGCTGACAACAAAGTTGCGGATATTTGTGGGGTACACTGATACACCTCACAACTATTGGGTGTACTTGCCTACCAGTTGAAGGACAGTGGTTCGCAGAGATCTCGAGTTTGATGAGCAGAAGGCCATGCGAGTTTCCCTTGAGAAGGAGCTCCAACTACATAGGAAATGTTCGTTCCTAAGGACGAGGAGCCTCAAACTAATGCCTATTAGCCACATGGATAGGTTCTAGGAGTGGAGACATCCACTCAAGCAGAGTCTTCCAGAGATGGATGGAAGCGCACAAGAGAAGCTGACAGATTGTTGGAGGATGCGAGAGAGGATGTGGGAGCACCATCTTCTCAACACAGATAGAGGAGGTCACCTGAGAGGTACATTAGATACATGGCCCTTGTTGGGGAATGTGTTGAGACCGAGCCATCTTCCTTTGAGGAAGCAGTGCACAAGCTGATTTGGGTTGATGCTATGGTGGAGGAGTATGACTCCATAGTTCATAATAGCATTTGGGATGTGGTTCCGAGACTGGAGAACAAGTCAGTTGTGAGTTCCCGTTGGCCTTACAAGGTAAAGAAAGTTGTTTATGGTAGTGTGGAGAAGCATAATGCAAGATTTGTTGCCCGTGGCTTTCATGGGTCGAGGGGATTAACTATGATGAGACTTTTTCTCTTGTCGCAAGGTACTCATCTATTAGATATATGTTGGCACTATCAGCACAGATGGGTTGGAAGATCCATCAGATGGATGTGAGACTGCACTCCTCAATGGCCAAATTGAGGAAGAGGTGTACATAGAGTAGCCAGAAGGTTTTGAGACCTTCGATCACGAATCGCATGTGTTCCAACTCAATAGAGAATTGTACGGGCCAAAGCAAGCACCTTGTGCTTGGTACTCCAAGATAGACAACTAATTCACTAGGTTGGGCTTCAAAAAGAGTGAATCGGATGTGAACCTATACCACATCATGTTGAAAGGTAAGTTGTTGATCATTGTACATTATGTTGATGATCTCATATTGACTGGTGATGATTAGTTGATTGTGTCTTTCAAGGAGGACCTTGCAAGAGAATTCGAGATGAAAGACATGGGTCGCATGCATTACTTCCTTAGCATGGAAGTGTGGCAGAAGGATGGGGATTTGTTTGTGTCTCAGTGCAAGTATGCCAAGGAGATACTCATAAGATTCCACATGGAGAAGTGAAAGCCCATGCAGACTCCTCTAGCAGGTAACTCGAGGAAGGAGGTTGCTACTTCAAGAGAAATGGTAGAGGCTATTGTGTATAGGAATCTTGTGGGTTCACTAATGTACTTAGTGAACACATGATCAGATTTGTGCTATGCAGTGAACTAGTTGAGTCAAGCGATGGTTCAACCTACCAAGATGTTTTGGAAGGTGGAAAAGCATGTATTAAGATACCTCAGAGGCACATCTCAGTTTGGATTATGGTACAAATAGACAGAGGGAGTGAAGCTACAGGGCTTCACTGATGCAGATTAGGCAGGGATTCCATCAAATCAGAAGAGCACATGAGGAGGGATTTTCAACCTTGGGTCAGTGAAAGTTTCTTGGTAGAGTAGGAAACATAGGTCAGTTGCACTCAACTTGGGAGAGGCGGAATACATGGCTGCAAGTCAGGCAACATGTGAGGCCATCTGGATGCGGAAAATCCTAGTTGGTTTGTTTGATCAGAGGATGGATCCAACTATGATCTATTGTGATAATAAAAGTTGTATCAAACTCTCTGAGAATCTAATATTTTATGATAGCTCTAAGCACATTGACATCTAGTATCATCATCTTAGATACTGTGTAGCGAGGATGATCATGTTGCTGCAGTATATTTCAACAGAGGAGCAAGATGCTGACATTTTGACAAAGGCATTGTCAAAGTGCAAATTCGAGTTCCATAGAGACAGGATCGGAGTGGCAAATAATCCCTTTCTTCTTGAGAGGGAGTGTTGAAATATGGCAACAAGAATATAAAAATTTAATTTGTCCTTGAATTAAATTGTGAATTAAAATCGAATTTAGTCTTAACAGCTACTTGGAAATAATTAATTAATTAATTTTAAATTAATTAGTTGGAGAAATCCAAGTTAGAAGTCTTTCTGAAGTCATGCAAGAGTTATCCCTTAAATTAAGGAGATAAGATTGAGTTATATTTGAGTTGTAATTGGTTAACTCAGTTTATTGAGTTAAGTCTAGTTAAATTAGTTCCAAACTATTTGAGGGACTAATAGTGAGTTAACAATCAGTTGATGAATTAATGCACTCAACTAGTGTTACTCTAGTTAACTGAAGATTCCTTCATCAGAAACTCATGCATGTCTATACTGAGAAAGACCTAGTTGAGATTAAAGTTCAAGGACAATGTACTATCAGTTGCATGTGTTTTTCATCATGGAGAAAACTCATGCATGCAGTCAAGGATTCACCCTTGAGGATTGTGCGGTTTTGAAGGAGATCATCCACTTGGTAACAGGTTAACCATCCATAAGGAATAGTGCAAGGAAATAGGAGCTGGAGGGCAGAGAGGAAGGATGGAGAAAAGCCAAGATTTCCTGTGAGGATTTGTGAGGATTGTACTGAGAGCTGGCTAGCTATAAGAGCTAAGGCTTTGTATAATTCCTATGTATTTCCACCATGTATGATAATACAATAGTGTCAGGTTTTTAGCTGAGGCTTTCCCCAAAGTATTTTCATGTGTATTATGCCATTGATTCTTCTTCTTCTAGTTATATTGTTCAGCTCGATCTTTAAGCTTCCGCAAACCGATAGTAAAAGTAGGTTATAGTATTCTACTTTGATTTATATTGCATTATTGGGTTAACCTATCACAGATTTTCTGCATATATATTACCAAATGTAGGACTAAATGACCTGTGCTTGATGGTTTTTATTTGAAATCTTGTCTTTGACTTAGCAATAATCGATGTTCTACATTAACAATTGCGAAAGTGTTATGTTATAATTTGTTTTCATAGCACTAGCATTTTAGAAAGCATCACATTTTTCTATGTCTTTGTAGATTCTACTTTTAAAATTTATTATTGACTGCACGCATCTGCAAAGGTTTAAAGGAGAATGTTAAGAATGTTTGTACGTGTTTCATACATTTTGATCTAGTACAGAGAATGATTGGTAACTTTAAAATTTTTGTTTTATTTTTATTTTCCTTTCTTTTTCAACTCTCCGGTTACCTTCTCCCAAATTTGTATGTTAGCTTCCTCGTTTTGTTAGGATCATTTTTTCCAAGAGATTTGTTGAATTTTAGTTTTACCACTGACTTTTTTTAATGCCATGATTTACTACAATGAACAATTATCTGTATCTAAACTTGTTTTATTTTCTTATTGAAAATCATACAATTAATTATTAGGGTTACCCCCTGTGGTGCAGTGGAGGTCAGCCATAGCACCTACAGCAGGAGGAATTCTTAGTCCTCAACGAATGCATATTCATATCATTCATATGTGGGTATGATTTGAGCACTAACACCTTCCATGCAACAAAATTTGAGGTGCGTTCTGTTGGTCGCTCTAATTGTTTTCACAATTCGAGCTCCACATAAATTATCAACCCGAGAAGGTCTTTTTATTTCAAAGATAATAACGCACTGGATATGCTCAATTTCAAAAGCAGAATCGATGTTGTAGTAAAAGAAGGACACACACTTGTTAAACTCATCAATCTACTAATTCACACTCTACTTAATCAAAGCTGAAGTCAATTAAATTATAGCAGAAATGATTTCTCTGTTACAGCAAAGGAAAATCAATCTACAAGGAAAGAAATCATTCAACCATAGCAGGAACAGGACCCTATTCCTTGGTGAGGAACTTCAGCACCTAATGCCTGGAACTTAATCACACTGTAAGAAAAGTAACTTCAAGAGATCAAGACCCTATTCCCAGGAACAGGAACCTTCAGCACTTGTCCTCTTGTTTCTAATCACACTGCAGGCAAAGGAAAGCAATCAATGGGAGCAAGACCCTATTCCTTTATGCAGGAATCTTCAGCACATGCTTCCCAACATCATTCATTCATGCATTCAATAAGTGTAGCGCTAAAGAAACAGAGTATCGCAAAACTGTGTAACTAGTGTCCAACAACAGAATTAAGGGAAGTGAAAACACATAAAGAAATAAGCAAACTACAGGAACCAAAAGGGTGAATCTTGTGAGGAAGGCGGGCCCTTTCCTTCTCACAAGATTCCCCAGGAGAAAGAATTAAATTGGAACGCTCAAAAGAAGATTTTATTCATCTGTCAAAGTAACTGATACATTACAGAAGGAGACTAGCTCCAGTTCTCACACAATACTCTCCTCTAACTTACAATTCAACCCCCTTCTAATGATGATGTCTCCTCCTTTTAAAGAGGAGACATCTTTTACAATTTACATGAGAGAGAATCTCGATTCTGCTTTCTTTCCCAAAACAGGACTATTCTGTTCTTTCAAAAAAAGATGTTGTTACAACCGAGACAATAAAAGTGTTATCTTCAGGATGATCCAGGTAACCGTATCTTCGTGTTGCTGTTACTATTCCACAAAAAGTTCTTCCAGAATCGCAAATTACGCATAACGGGATTTGCGTGCTTGACGGCTGTTTCAGCAACTGAGTCAGCTGTTTCAGCAACGGAGTCAGCTATTTCAGCAACGGAGTCAGCTGTCTCAACAACGGAGTCAGCTGTCTCAGCAACGGCCGCTCGTTCCCAACAAGGCATATAACTTATCTGCGATCTTTGACTTGTGTTAGCAACAATACACTTCAATTAATGATAAAATATAAGAGTATTGCGGAATTAAATGTAAGACAGATTAAACATATAATATAGAAGAGGTTTCTATATACCTTGGGATAAAATAGATGAAAAAGACAATGAAGTTCATGGTTTAAGAGTAGAGTGGTGTCAAAATATATAGCAAAAATGATACATAGTGGAGTCCTAACATCCCCCCCAGCTAAAAATGTTGCATGTCCTCAGGCAACCCCTAGTCTGAATCAGAGTCTGAGTACTGGGACTGAGCATGCAAATTACTCAAGCAGTAGCTGGAGAAGGTGGCATCTGTAGGATCTCGGAATCCGTTGTTGTTCTGCAAATGTTGCCATGCCAAGGCTTCATCTCTGTCAGTCAACTGGTAATGACATTGATATTTGTCTGAAGGCAGCCATAAAATTGGAAAACGGAAGTGATACCCGATCCAGTTTACTCCACAGTGTTGAATGCAATCAATGTACTTAGGGACCCTGGATAATGCAGCTTGAAGATTGAGAGGGTTAAAAGGATGATAATCCTGTCTTTCCTTACATGACTGCTACCAAAAGATATCATTGGCCTTCAATGCAGCAGTACCCTTCATTCTAATGTGTTGTTGACACTTAAAAAGTATTGAAGCCTGTAATTGCTGCATGTACTCGTTCATTCCTGGCTTCTGCAAGAATTCATAATATTTTGCTATGAACATGGCTGGGCCTAAAGGCTCTGGTCTAATCCACAGGAGTTTATTCTCCTCATTATGACTGCTTGCAGTGAACGCAGTCTGCCAAGTGAGCTGGTTAGACAAAAATGAAACAAATGCCCTGATTTGTATATCTCCTGCAATTGGAATAAGATTAACTCTCCTATCTTCGGGAATGGCCTCATTATGAAGGTAGAGTTCACACAGCAAATGCTGGTCACTTTCAGGGGCCTCCTTAAAAGTCTCAACAAATTTCTCTGAAGTCATTAATTCATATGGTCTGCCATTTGCTATTGCTTTTAATTGGAAATAAACTAATCGTTCAGAAAGAAAGAGAGAGTAGTTTACAGAGGGTTTGCGCGTAGCCATCAACTTCTGGACTAATGAAAACATCAAGGCTATCTTTGCCTTAGATTCTCTGGCTTCCTTTTTATACTCCCTGTGCTCTTGCATTATTTGGTCCCAACTATCCCAGTTGGCATATACATGGTTCTGCCATTGTAACTTATGCTGTCGTAATATTATATCTTGTTCTTCAGCATATTGCTTCTTCCATTTGTTCATCTGTTCCAATTGATTCCATGGCAGAGTCTGTGTCTTGGCATCAGAAGTAGTGGGTTGGGACATTGTTTCCTCTGTCTGGATGGCTGCATCAGAAGTAGTGGGTTGGGACGTTGTTTCCTCTGTCTGGATGGCTACATCAGAAGTAGTGGGTTGGGACGTTGTTTCCTCTGTCTAGATGGCTGCATCAGAAGTAGTGGGTTGGGACGTTGTTTCCTCTGTCTGGATGGCTACATCAACCTGCAAAGGATGGGATATCCGTGGTTTGATTTCTTCTTCTTGCTTTATAGAGGGCCTTACTGGTTCTTGTGGAGCAGTAGGGCATTCCTCTTTTATTCCATCTGATGTAGATGCCTCAGGTAGCTGAATTTTAACTATTTTGTAGCCTGCATCCTGGTAAATGCTGCCACACTCCTTGCACATATATTCCTTACATGGCTCCTTATTTTGCATTGAGGCTACGTGTGCTGGTTGACTCTGTTGGGATATTTTGTTGATGCACAGTCGTAGCTGGTTCTTGTACCACAGTGGGTGGTTCTTGTGTTTCATCCACTGGGCAAGAGATGGGTTCTTGTGCCACAGTGGCTGGTTCTTATGTTTCAGTCACTGGGCAAGTGACTGGTTCTTGTGTTTCAGTCACTGGGCAAGTGACTGGTTCTTGTGTTTCAGTCACTGGTGATTTCCCACTATCGTCGTGCTTGGTGTATTCTTGTACCTCAGTGACTGGTTCTTGTGTTTCAGTCACTGGGCAAGTGACTGGTTCTTGTGGAGCAGTCACTTCTTGGGCCATAAACAATGTCATGTTATCCCGGGGCACTGGTTCTTGTGTGGCAGTGCCTCCGGACGAGACGGGTTGGGAAGTTTGGGATGGGGATAAAGGTTTTAGTAGAATAGTGGCAGGGTCAGGGGAAATGGAGGTGAGTTTTGTCTCAACAGTCGTTTTCCTTTTTCTTTTTGGTAGGAAGGCAGCAAAATTACTGCCTTTCCTTTTCTTTGAAAGGGAGGGTTTCTTTTTGGGGACAGGGTTTTTCGGAGGGGTAAGAATTTGAGATGTGGACCTTGTCCGTGGTCTGGAGACTGCGACTGTTGAGGTTTTCTTCTTTTTCTTAGCGGGTGAGGAAGGGGGTGTTAGAGAGTCGTCACTAGGGACCGAAATAGTGGGGTCAGTTGGCTCTGCTAACTGAGGCGAGCTCGGGGTTGGGTCAACTGGGGAATGTGGAATTCCTTCCTGTTGTTCTTCATGAGGAATTTCTGGAATGCCATGAGGACTTTCAGATGGTTGGGGCGTTTGGTTCTGCTGAGGAATTTCCAGAATATCCTGAGAATTTTCAGGTGGTTGGGGCGTTGGGGCCTGTTGAGGAATTTCAGGCGGCTGGGGAATTTCAAGCGAGGCATGCAGAGGGGGATTCTGCTGAGCAAAACCCCTCTGTATCAACAACTGGCATAAACGGTGATGGGTAAGGGATGACGTTGGGGATTTAGCTCGTTTACAATAATAAGACATGTTTTTAATACAACCAAGTAGATAATAGGGGATATTAATCAGTTGTCCATTCCTCAAATGATTCATCAAAACAAAATCATGATTGTACACTACCTGATAACGCCCCTCACATGTTAAGTAGTGTTTGATGAACTCTGCCACTGATGGCCATGGTTGAGGAAGTGAGTGCAGACTAACCCCGCGGCCTCTGGGTTCCACTTGCTCAACCGGGTGCAGAAATTCTTGCTGCGCGTTAAGAACGACCTGCTTCCTGCTGAACCAGCGAGTACCCTCAGCTGCAACCCTGATACCTGAACTATTTCATCCTCTGTTACTGAAATGCGAACCCCTTGGACCACTGAAAAATTGTCTTGAAGGTTTTGTGCAAATTCTAAGACTTGTTCCTGGTTAAATTCCCCCAACCTTTCAAAATATACTGTCCATCCCGCTTGTTGGAAAATCTGATAGACTTCGGGAAACAATTGAAGAAGACTTATGGAGCCGGGCTCATGTCTAACGGCCGACCCTCCCATGGCTGTAGCTTTGAGTTTTCCGCAGAGGCACTGACACAGTAAACACAGACCCTAATCGCGCTAGTTGTTGCAACAGAGGCTGCATAGTCTAAATGACAGCAGAAATAGATATGACAACGGGCGGCAGCTTGGTTAATGCGAAATGATTGTTCTATTTTTGGAATTCCCCCCCCTACGTATGGTGTAATAATGATTGGACGTGTGAAGATATGCAATCATTATAAATAAAATCCTCTCTTTAATATGATTTAACCGAATTACATTAAAACCTTATACCTTACATTTTACCTTTGGTTTAATAATTCGAAGTGTCGGTTGCTTCAAAATAGCTTTAATGTACATGGAAGAATCTGTAGATTTTCTCTAAAGTTTAGAACAGGAGTGTAATTGAATCTGGTACGTGCTGAATAATTTTCACCAAAAGGATCTGAAGTATAATCGTGGAGAACCAGAAAGCTCATATAACAGCAAAGAGGAATACTGTTTTGATGATAACAAGTTGCTGAAACTGGTGTTTGAGCAGCGGAAAAATGAACGATACGTTGCTGAAACAGGTGTTTCAGCAACGGGAAAAATCAATAATACGTTGCTGAAACAGGTGTTTCAGCAACGGGGAAAATCAATGATACGTTGCTGAAACAGGTGTTTCCGCAACGGGAAAAATCAGAGAAATGGGATAAATGACTTAGGTCTGTAAATGGAGAAAATATTTAATAAGGGATAATTTCAGCAGTAAAGGGTGGGAAATACTGACTGAAGGAGGATATTTCAGGGATGGTGGGAGTGGGAATAATGGAAATAATGTGGGTATGGAGGGATATTGCTTTAGGAAAAAGGGTAAGATGATGGGAACAAGCTTCTTGATTAAAGCTTCAAATCTTCTCATGATGAGTCTGTCCTCCTTATTGCTTTTTCCAGAATCTGCAAAATTCAATTGTAATATGCCAATCCTTGACAGGGATTATTAGTGCTAAATCTAATCTAATACTAAAAATATAGTGCAGAAAATTAATTGTTGTGAGGAGCAGAAGACTCCCCTAGAAAAAGATAATGAATATCAGTCATGCAAGCAGTCTTGAAATCCTCTTTAGAAACAGGGCGCTTATATAGACGGAGCCTATGGCCATTGACTAGTAGAGGTGTTTTAGCATCATCAATTGTTACAAGTCTTACCGTTCCGTTTGGAAAAACATCATCTACTTCATATGGTCCAAGCCAGCGTGTACGTAGCTTACCCTGAAAATTTTCAAACCGAGAGTCATACAACAAGGCCCAATTACCTTTTTGGAACTGCTTGTGTTTGATAATTTTGTCATGCCACTTCATCCTTTGTTGCTGTATCATGTTTGTTTGATGAATGGCATCTAATCTCTTTTCATCCAACTCCAAAAGCTGCTGCAATCTAGCTGTCTACACATCATTCAAATCAAGATTAACAGCCAAGGCAGTCCTTAAAGTTTTAATTTCAAATTCCACAGGAAAAACAACATTTTTACCATAAACCAATTCATAGGGAGAAAAACCTGTAGTGTTTCTCCAAGTAGTCCTGTAAGCCCATAATGCCTCAGGGAGCCTTTGGGACCAATCCTTTCGGTTTTCCTTCACTGTTTTAGTTAGAATGGCTTCTAAAACTTTGTTTGTGCTCTCCACCTACCCATTAGCCTGGGGGTGGTATGGTGTAGTCATTCTATGTTGAATATGATATTTGTGAAGGGTAGATTTAAAACCATGAGAATTGAATGGAGGTCCTCCATCAGTAACTAGCTCTCTAGGAATTCCAAATCTAGTGAAAATCTCTTCAAATAAGAAAGCTAGGACAGCCTCTTCATTGGCTCTAATAAGTGCTTTGGCCTCCACCCACTTAGTCATATAGTCTGTACAGACTAATATATAGGTTCTTTGATTGGATGGAGGGTTAATGGGTCCTATGAAGTCCAAGGCCCATCTTTCAAATGGTTCAGAAACTACCTGGGGGTTTAATGGCATTTGGTCTCTATGATTGGGTTGACCCATTCTCTGGCAACTGTCACAAGCCCTTACATATTTCTTTGCATCCTTGAATAATGAGGGCCAATAGTAACCCATCCTCAGAATTTTGTGTGTTGTTCTTTTATCAGCGAAATGGCCTCCACAAGGGTCATCGTGACAAGCTTTCAATATGTCATACACTTCATCTTCTCTAATGCATCTTCGGATCTCCTGATCAAGCCCAGTATAGAAAAGACACCCGCTTATCCAGCTGTACCTGGCACTTTGTTGAACAATTCTTCTCTTTTCTCTATATGACAAGTGTGCTGGTAGTTTTCCTGCAACCAAATAATTAGCAATATCTGCATACCATGGAGAGTAAGTAGAAACTGCAAACAAATATTTGTCAGGAAAACTATCATCTACTGGAATATCATTGTCAGTTTTTAACCGTGAAAGGAAATCAGCCACCACATTTTCTTTACCAGGCCGATCTACAATTGTAATATCAAATTCCTGCAATAATAATAGCCATCTGGTAACTCTAGCATTTGTGACAAATTTGTTCATTAAGTATTTAATAGCTGAATGATCAGTGTGCACAAAAGTAGAATAACCAGTGATATAGTGTCGGAATTTATTAATGGCATAGATTACTGCAAGACACTCTTTCTCGGTAACTGTATAGTTAAGCTCAGCAGGGGTCATATTCTTACTGATAAAGTATATAGCATAAGGGAGATGATTTTCCTCTGTCCCAAAACCGCTCCAATAGCAATGTCTGAAGCATCAGAAGATATGTGAAAAGGAAGATTCCAATCAGGCCCCCTCAAAATAGGAGCAGTAGACAACTGATGCTTCAGCTCTTCAAAAGCTTTCTGACAAGAATTAGTCCACTTAAATTCAGCATTTTTCATAAGCAATACAAATAATGGAGAAGCTATTTTAGAGAAATCTGTAATAAATCTCCTGTAATAACCAGCATGTCCTAGAAAACTTCTCACATCAGTTTGAGTTTTAGGAACAGAAAGATTCTGAATGACCAATATTTTAGATGGATCTACCTGAATACCTTGAGATGAAATAAAATGTCCAAGCACTATTCCTTCACTCATCATCATATGGCATTTTTCGGTACTTAAGGAGAGGTGAGCTTGTATACATCTTTTAAGTACTTTCTCAAGGTTTTGTATTGCCTCTTCGAAAGATACACCATAAGGGGTAAAATCATCCATAAATATTTCCATAGAATCATTCAGCATATCGGAAAAAATTCCTATAACAGCTCTTTGAAAAGTTGCTGGTGCATTGCCCAACCCAAATGGAAGAACTCTATAGGCAAAAGTTCCCCAGGGGCTGGTGAAAGTGGTCTTGTCTTGGTCTTGGGGTGAAATTTTTATCTGATTATACCCACTGAATCCATCTAGAAAAGAAAAGAATTTCTTCCCTGCAAGACTGTCCAACACCTGATCAATGAAAGGTAAGGGAAAGTGATCCTTTTGAGTAGCTTTGTTTAAAGCTCTATAGTCGACACATACCGTCCATTTCCCGTTTTTCTTAGGAACAATTACTAATGGGGAAACCCATTCACTGTCAGATATGGGGTATATAAATCCTGCATTAAGCAATTTTTGAAGTTCTTCTTTAACAATTTCTCGTAAATTAGGATTCATTCGTCTTTGGGGTTGACAAACAGGTCGGCATCCCTCTTTAATGTAAATTCGGTGAGTACATAATTCAGAAGAAATACCTTTCATGTATGTGTAATCCCAGGCAAATGCCTCCTTATATTCATGCAATAACTTCATTAATTGCTGTGTTTCAGCATCTGTTAGATCAGGATTTATGTTTAATGTCTTGCCGGGTTCAATTTCAACTGTTATGCTTTTAGATGAGATCGTGGTTAAAGTTTGAGATGAATCTTCAGATTCAATTTTTTCTTGTGCATCAGTTTCAAAAATTGCAGTTAATTGATTGTGTGTTTCAGCAATGACGGAAGAAGGTTCACAAATAAAATTATTGATTATCTCATCCTCTGTATTGTCTTTAAGAGTTAAAGCTTGTCCTATAGTTAGAATAGGCTAAACAGCATTATCATCATAATCCATCCATATAGAATCTTCATTATTAACTACTGGCGTAGCGTGAGGATAAAGAGTTAACTGTTTTGTTTCATAACCATTAGAAATTGTCATTGAACCAGATCTGCAACTAATAAATGCATCAGCTGTGGCCAGCCATGGCCTTCCTAGAATTAAGGGATGTCCCCCCAGCTTTGTTTTAGTCTGCAATACAACAAAATCAGCTGGATATTTCCAGGATTCAACTGAAATGAGTAGGTCTTCAACAATTCCTTCTGGTTTAATTATGGAACGGTCAGCTAACTCTAAGATGGTGGGCGTATCTCTGATTGTGTTATTCAGCTGTAACAATTGTGAAGTTTCCAGAGTCATTATATTAATTGCTGCACCTAAGTCTACCAAAACTCGGGGAATCATTGTTTTACCAATCTGAACTGTGACAGTAGGATGGCCAGGATCACCATATTTTACAGGAGGAGCTTTTCCGGACATTAATGCAGACAAGTCTCCCATCACATGTACTGTAAGGGGATCCTTGGTTTTCCTACCAGGTTTCTTAACACAAATATCCCTTAATGTTCTGGCATAAATTGGTACATCTCTTAATGCTTGTAAAAGTGGAATTTTAATATACAAATTTTGCAATTCCCCCATAAAATTAAAAGCAGGTGTTTCAGCTGTTTTGGTTAAAACCAAACGCTCGGGGAATGGTGGTTCTGTTATTTCAACATTTTTGTTAGGAGGTGGTTGAGCTTCTTTTTGTTTCTCGGTTTCATTTTTATCTGAATCAGTTATGTCATCAATAATAGGCTCTACTATTGTTCCAGATCTCAAATGAATATCATTACATTGCATAGTAGGAAATATAGACTGATTCTGAATATCAATGACTTGCACAACTTTATTATTGGGGTTAGGATTTGGTTGCACAGGTAGTTGGGGTCTCATTTGGTTGTTTGGCGGAGCATTTGATGGCAGAGGGAGTGATTGTTGGAATTGAGGCAATTGATTTGGATACGGGAGTGATTGACTATTCCAATTTGGATTCCAAGGATTGAAAGGAGGTGGCTGCTGTGGAGGCCAAGGAGTCCACATTGAAGGGTCAACAAAGGGAGGATTTTGCATTTGCATGGGTGGGAAATTCATTTGATTGAAAAGTGGGTATTGCATTTGGTTGAAGGGGGGGTAACTTGTTTGGTCAAAAGCAGAATAATTGTTCCAACGATTAAATGGCATACTAGAGTTCGTACCTTGCCCTTTAGGTTGCCATTGTCTTCTTTGAGTTAGCAGGTAGACTGCTTCAGCTTCTTCTTCCGTTGGCTGCAACGCTGTTTTTATTCCTGGTAGAGATGGACACTGTTCTGTCTCATGATCTTTCTCACAAAGGGTGCAAATTGGTATTTTATCTCTTGGGCATTCCCTTAGTGGATGTTTGTCTCTACATTTCGGGCAAAAGACAGCCAGAGTTGCTTCTGCTTCGGCCTGCTTCTTCTTAACCTGCAAAGTGTCAATCTGCGAAGCAAAAGAACTTAACATTTTGGTTTTAAATTCTTCAAGTAAATTACCTATTTCTGCTCTTGTTGCTCCTCCATTGGCTGATTTCTGCACCCTTGAATAGGTGGAATCTCTTATTTTGTTTCTTGCAGCTCCCCTAGAGCACCTTTTAGCAAGTTCACAAATCTCATCATATGATTCCTTAGATATATCTCCCTTAGCAAGCATATTTAACATATTTAAACAATCATCTCTTAAACCTCTAAGTAATATTGTTTTACGAATTTCCTTACTTATATCCGGATGATCAGATCTCTCTATGTTGTACTGCAGCCTTTCTATGTAGTCCTCCAAACTTTCATCCGACTTTTGTGCCATATTGAATAGTTCATCCTTCTTCTCTCTCGTCCGGCAGTAGTCTTGATATTTAAGCAGAAATTTTTGTTTCATCTGCTCCCATGTTGTGATTACCTGACTTCCAAGGCTCATGAACCATCTTAAAGCATTCCCTTTTAAGGTGGCTGGAAACAGTTTCAACTTTTGAGCATTAGTAACATAATCATAACTTCTGCATAATATATCAAATTCAAAAAGAAATTCATCAGGATCCTCAGTGGATAAACCATGAAAGTTAGGTAGAGCAGACAATGGAATATTTTTCATTGTTCCTGCAGGGAGATCACTGATGGGAAATCCCAAGGTAGAGAGGGAATTTTCATCCCTTCTTTCTTCTTCAGGACCTGCACGTCCTCCTCCAAAGAAAGCATCATTGTTATCTTCCATTGTTGGCCCTCCTACTGCACTTTCTCGATCGTCAGAATCTTCTATTGGTTCTTCAATGTTCTCTACCGGTCGTCCAACGCTTTCTACTATTTCCTCAATGTGTTCTACTGATCTGCTTGCACTTTCCTCTGACTCTTCAGCGCTGACTGCTGGTTCTTCTGTATTTTCAGGACCCACAACTTCTTCTGTTCTGTAATCTGACTGAGGGGAACGCTGAAATTTTGATTTTCGAGAACTTAATCTTTGTGATGATTCAGCCTTCGATACAATCTCGTCGATAAAAGTTTTTCGTCCTCCCCAGCCTTTGCCACCTGTGCGGTTATTTTTCTTCTGGTTTCTTCGTCCTCTCATACAATCTGCACATTAAAAAAAGAAAATATGAATGCTTTTGAAATCTATAATTACCTTCCCCGGCAACGGCGCCAAAATGTTGGTCGCTCTAATTGTTTTCACAATTCGAGCTCCACATAAATTGTCAACCCGAGAAGGTCTTTTTATTTCAAAGATAATAACGCACTGGATATGCTCAATTTCAAAAGCGGAATCAATGTTGTAGTAAAAGAAGGACACACACTTGTTAAACTCATCAATCTACTAATTCACACTCTACTTAATCAAAGCTGAAGTCAATTAAATTATAGCAGAAATGATTTCTCTGTTACAGCAAAGGAAAATCAATCTACAAGGAAAGAAATCATTCAACCATAGCAGGAACAGGACCCTATTCCTTGGTGAGGAACTTCAGCACCTGATGCCTGGCACTTAATCACACTGTAAGAAAAGTAACTTCAAGAGATCAAGACCCTATTCCCAGGAACAGGAACCTTCAGCACTTGTCCTCTTGTTTCTAATCACACTGCAGGCAAAGGAAAGCAATCAATGGGAGCAAGACCCTATTCCTTTATGCAGGAATCTTCAGCACATGCTTCCCAACATCATTCATTCATGCATTCAATACGTGTAGCGCTAAAGAAACAGAGTATCGCAAAACTGTGTAACTAGTGTCCAACAACAGAATTAAGGGAAGTGCAAACACATAAAGAAATAAGCAAACTACAGGAACCAAAAGGGTGAATCTTGTGAGGAAGGCGGGCCCTTTCCTTCTCACAAGATTCCCCAGGAGAAAGAATTAAATTGGAATGCTCAAAAGAAGATTTTATTCATCTGTCAAAGTAACTGATACATTACAGAAGGAGACTAGCTCTAGTTCTCACACAATACTCTCCTCTAACTTACAATTCAACCCCCTTCTAATGATGATGTCTCCTCCTTTTAAAGAGGAGACATCTTTTACAATTTACATGAGAGCGAATCTCGATTCTGCTTTCTTTCCCAAAACAGGACTATTCTGTTCTTTCAAAAAAAGATGTTGTTACAACCGAGACAATAAAAGTGCTATCTTCAGGATGATCCAGGTAACCGTATCTTCGTGTTGTTGCTACTATTCCACAAAAAGTTCTTCCAGAATCGCAAATTACGCATAACGGGATTTGCGTGCTTGACGGCTGTTTCAGCAACTGAGTCAGCTGTTTCAGCAACGGAGTCAGCTATTTCAGCAACGGAGTCAGCTGTCTCAGCAACGGAGTCAGCTGTCTCAGCAACGGCCGCTCGTTCCCAACAAGGCATATAACTTATCTGCGATCTTTGACTTGTGTTAGCAACAATACACTTCAATTAATGATAAAATATAAGAGTATTGTGGAATTAAATGTAAGACAGATTAAACATATAATAAAGAAGAGGTTTCTATATACCTTGGGATAAAATAGATGAAAAAGACAATGAAGTTCATGGTTTAAGTGTAGAGTGGTGTCAAAATATATAGCAAAAATGATACACAGTGGGGTCCTAACACGTTCTATGCCATATTCTAGCCTTAGTCCATTGAAAGCCATCTTCTTAGTCCTAAAAAAAACATGCAACACCAATCTCCAAAATCAAACCTCTGATAACTAACTTCAAATTTCCTTCTCTAATGTGAATCGTGCTCTGATACCATCACTAAATTATGATGTAGATTCTAAACTTCTCATGAAATTTATTAAATCACAAGACTCAAATCTACTCTACTTCTCTACGGAATATAATTCACAATTTAGAACACAAATCATAGACATGCAAGAAGAGACATAAAATATGAACATACATTTATCTAGGGGAAAGAAACTGCTCAAAATTCCTTCCTATCTATATTGCTTTAACCAAAGAATAGAGATGAATACATATGCTTTCTCAAGCCTGAGCACAACCTGCAAGTCCGTAGTCTATCTCTCTGCCTGACTGACTAACCCTAGCCAACACTTAGCCAATTTTCAATTCCTCCAAGCTCCTATTTCCTTGCGTTGTTCCTTGAGGAAATTATCCCCTATTATTTAGGAATTTCCCTCAATTGGATTGCACAATTCCTCTATGCTCATCCTCTGACTGCATGCACCACCTCTACACATTGGAATAATCTATAACTAATATTACACTGCTTTGAAATATTTGTCTCAACTGGGTAACTCAAATTCTCTACATGCAACAATAATTTTGGGTTGATTGATCAATTAATTGGCTGATCACTTAGTGTGACTGACGTCACATTACACAACTTGACCTTCCACTAGTTCCTCCAACATTTAGAACTAGTTTAATTGACAATAACTCAATTTAACTAAAATAGATTGCTACAAATTAGCAATCAATCACACTGACATGAACTCAAGCTTCCCCAACTCAAATTAACTGAGTGAAAAGTTCCATGTCACCTCAGTTAACTACCTCCAATATTTTTGCTGAAATGGAAATTCATTTTTTTCTCTAGTTTGACCAAGGCAAGGTCAAACTAAGATTTTCTTGTTGCATTTTCAACACAAATCAGCGACTTCACTAAGAACACTTCAAAAAGTAAAGTGATCCATTTTCATGCTTTCATAGTTCATTTTCCCAGAGATATTAATGACCTCCTTGTCATGTCCTTTCTAGGCATAACCTACAAACATGGCATTAGACATAACAAGGTTGCATTCGAGAATGTTGCCTAACCCTTGCGTGTGTAATTTACTTCTCCAAATTTAGCATAACCGTCAACGAGAGAATATATAACCAACATCCCATATGATTGCACCATTTTCAATTTAATTAAAGCATATCATAGAGTAGTTCCAATAACATAATTGCTAGTATACAGTCCTACTAATGAAGCACTTGAACCAACTCACAAAAATTCGGGGTATGGTTGAACAATTCCTTCTCTCATCATCTCTTGTGAACTTGGGAGCCTTATCCTATCAGCCATTGATGTGATCCCTTATTCTGATGTATAATGTTGGGTAACTCCAGTGATTATGTAGTCACCAAAAAATTTCAAAATGCATTTATGTAGTTTTCAGAGTTCCGACAAAAAAAAACCATGATTATTACTCTTATTCACTAGATTCTTCGTTCTTGGATTTTCTTTTATATAATAACGGGATGAAAGGAGAGGTATGCTTGTCTTTCACCTATTTCCCTCTCAATTAGAGCTTCCAAGTGGATCAAAGAGGAATGTAATTTAAAAGTTGTACATGAAATACTGATTTCTATCTCCAATTATTTTCCACGAAGGCAAGATACTTTTCTCTGTCTAGGAGGGCGAGAAAATTATGCAGTTAATATTGATCCCTGTAGGGCATATAGAATTGTGAATCCATAAAAAATTGGTGAAGTAGAGGAGGCGAACTCAAGGTAATCAATTGCATCCATCTGAGCACAAAACCAAAAGCGCTTTATCTTCAACGCCTGTAACCATGATATAATGACAAACAACTTTGGGAGTAACACAACCATAAAATGAGTACAAGAAAAGTATAATCTATCACATTACAACTGTCATAAACAATTCAATGATTGAAATTACTCCAGTCGTCTAACATTAAATCAAACAAGACATATTAAAATATAACTAAGACAACAAAAACCAAAGGGTAAAAACTCCTTAAAATACATCTATAAGATAATAACTATAAAATTATAAAATTTAATAGGGCCTGGAGTATGCCCTAAAACTCCCTCTGCTTGGCTAAGAGCTCGTCTTCCTCAGACTTAAGGAAACAGGTTAACGGCCCAAGACCCAAAGTCATCTGGCAAGAGTGAGAGCCTGCTCCCTTGGGGACCTAAGGGGTTATTCCAGGTGGTGTGGTTTTCCTTGATAACAGTGATGTGTCTACCAACAATTGCGGATAGCAGCCAGAAATGGCTATCCTCACTCTTGGTTTGACTTTCTGATTTTGATAAGTTTTTCCACTTTCCAAAAAAAATAAAAAAAAATAAATAAAAAAAAATTCTAAAATTTAATTAACTTTTAATATAAAATTTAAATAAAACTAATGTCTATAATATTTAGTATTAAAATTACTATTAAAATGGTATTTGTAATATTTAGTTAGAATTCTCATATAAAAAGTTAAATAAAAAAACATACTCGAATTTTACACACTGATTTCAATCGAACATCACTCAAATTTAATCACATTAATTTAAATTTTGCCAGCGTTTCGTGGACATCCAAAATGTTATCTCTGCTCGGTGTTTACATTTAACTCCATACACATAAAGTTAACTAAGCTCAATCTGTTTTACATTATGTAAAGTTAACTCAAGATAAATAAAACTAAATGTTCTTTTATGTTTACATGTGCACCGACAAAATAAAATATCCATAAATGAAAAATATTGTCTCTACTAACGTTTATAATTTGAAAACATAATCGAACCAGAAAACATTAGCGTACGTAAATCGTGGATAATCATCAAGATCTACCAACCCTCACACACTATTTAAGAGAAGAGATTGGAGCGCACCATTCGACATGCTGGTGAATTCATTTAGAGTGTTTAGTATGATTGAGAAGGCAATGCTCTATCTTATAAGTGTAGGTGGGTTTTCAATTTTGTTTTACGGTTCTCGTTAGTAAAGTGAGTGGCTTATGGAATGAAACAGAATTCTACAATGGTTTTTGGATATTTTTAGAAAATCAATATTGCCAATGTCATTGTTGTTATGAGTGTTTTGTCTGTGTCAGTTATGAGTGTTTTGTCTGTGTCAATTGTGGGTGGCTTGATGTATTAGTGACGGACGAAAAAAGTTTATAGTTCAGGTTGAGTAATTCAAAACCCCACTCAAGAGCAATGGTACATATCAACTGTTTGCTTCTGTCAAGGTCAAAACATAATCAGGCCCCTTTATGGATCATGCCCCTTTATGGATGCACAACATGATGATGCATTGTTGTTTCATGTTTATAGCATTTTTTGCAAGGATTTTCTGCAATGCTAATCGAGCATGAAGTCGCGGAGATGCAGAGAGGAGAGTTCTCATCATTTTCCCGACAGCTTACTCCAAATTCACACGACGTGATCCCTGCACTTCATTAACCTCGAGAGAGAACTTAGCTGACTGGTAACTGAATTAAATTCATTTAAAGGATTAGCAACAAATCCACCTTCTGGCATATTCATATTAAATAATTTCTTCGTAATAAATACTTTATTTGAGCGTGACCGTTTTTCATATAGTTTGGCTAATGCTGCCGCTAAGCATAGCTGTATTGTTCCAAGTTCCTTTCTGTTGACAATCTCTCATTCTATGTCTTTCATACTCATCGGCTTCTTTGTTTTTCTACTCAATGGTAGGTACAAATCTTTCTAATACAAATAATATTTCATTTACATCTTCCACAGCTGGTAGTTTTGGCCATTAAATTTTTCAACCCTAAACCTACCATATTTTGCCATTGCTCCCACTCGAACCACAAACCCTTCTCTCCTTCGAGTTTATCAGCCAAATAGACCTTCTGCAGTGATACTTGTTAGAAAATTATATTGCAAAAACGACACAATATAAGTGGACTGATGTAAGATACCTTCAAAGTTTTCAATGGATGTGTGAAAATCTTAAAAACTTATATATAAATTCAAGTATTATCTTCATGCATTATAAATATCTATACATTTAAATTTTTTGGATTTTTATTTTAACAATATTTATTTACAATATCTCTTTATTAATAATGATGATAATAATAAAAACCTTAAACTTATTAAATTTAATAAAAATAATAATATAATGTTAAAATTCCTAGATTTGGGTGGTACTTTACATAGTATTTCATGTTAGGCTTCACATGCCACACATCGTTTTTGCATATAGAGATGAGTTTGGTGGTGGTCATACACAGCGAAGCTCAATCAAAAGGGATCAAAGATAATTAGTTCAAATTATCTAGAACATTCTAGCCAAATCTAGCTTGTGATTTTCCTAACACTAGCATTCATGCCTCTCTACAATGTTTTGCTTTTACATATTCCTCCTCTGATTAAAGAGAGGTATTGTTTGTACTGTGAACACTTCCATATTTTGTCAGTCTAAGCATCAACTTCCTAGGTAGGCATCCATGGTCAGGGAATGTGGAAGAGCTAGCCAAGGAGGAAGAGGGCATGGGCGTCCAACCCTCCCTCCATGGTATGGTGATGATGTGGAATTGTTTGATTAAGAAATTCTAGTTCATATAATTCCTCTATTTGCAACAGTGGAGGTGGAGGAGCGATGATGCTTAAGTAATGGTCTTAGGGCAGTAAGGAATGTATTAGCTCACCACCTCTGGACCAAGGAAGAAGCTATAGGAGGAGTAAAATACCAAATGAATGAGGTTAGCATCCAATTCAATAATACTCACCTCATGTTGCTCTCTAGATCAATTGGAATTGAGTTCCCTCCCATCTCCATAACTCCAGTTTCCACATATTCCAAATAAAGCTTTGCAGACATGGACTCTTCCCACCAAGTTGACACTCCTCCCCCCCTTGGTCCTTTAGTGGTGTAGGAAAAAGACCAAGCCCCTGTGGTTTATGGTTCCCCTTCTACAAAGAGGCATAAAACTAAATTCGACATTTTTCCAAAGCCTCCAAACAACACATCCTAGGTCTCCAAATGAAAATTTTCTCAGCGAGGGACTAGCTCTTATGGTTGCATGATAGAGTGGGAGCATCTAGAATGGATGCTAGAAGGATACAATGATCGTTTTGCATATCTAGATATGATATTGTAGGAGAAGAAAGCTAAATCTCAACAAATTCAACCATAAGAGGAATTGAAGACAAAAAAAAAAACATGATCAGGTCCCCCACTGGGCAACTTATGTTTTTTTTCTGCCTTTAGTTTTTTTAGTTATCTCATTTTTTTATTTCGAAGAGAAGACACTACTCCTATATGACGTATGCTTATTTTTTCTTTAAGCTTCTTTCTACATTCTCTGAGGGACCATGTGTTTTCACTTCCATGGGCATATGGCCCTTCTCTAGCTCATCTCAACCCAAATTTAACACTTTGCAGACATAACATCATCTGAACACTTGTCTCTATAGCTTAAAGTTATTTGCATATGTGTGTGTGTGTGTGTGTAATTAAAAATTATATTGAATTAAAAGTAATAAAACATGATTCAATAATATACAGTAATAGTAAAATAGTAAATTCAGTTAACAAATTATGCATTCAATTATAATGCATCATATACTAGCATTTGCACCAAATGTTGCAAAGGAAACATCGCAAGTCGATAGCATATGAAAAAATGACATAGACAAAAAAATATGTGATATGTTTTGTGATGCCATGCACAAATTGTTAATTTTTGTTTGAGAAGTGAAAAAAATAGTACCATATTAACAACAACATACAGTGATATACCTTAATCAAATCCTACTAAGTGAGCTTTCATTGTTCTCCTCCAAAACTCTCAGCCTTAATTTTTCACCTCCAAACACATTACAATGAAATATCTCAAGCCTATTTAAAGACTTTATTACATTTAGTGCATAAACTCAATACAAAGTATCACTAATACCATGTACTTAAAACAAACACTATAAACTTAATAACATTAATTCTTTCATTAAATATAATTTAATAAAAATAATAAAACACTCAAAATGAAAAAATAAAAATAAAAATTAAATATTAAATATCACTTCATGAAAAACATATAAAAGATAACTTGCCTACTCAAAAAAAAAATCTTAGTGAGAAGAAAGAAATTTAAATCAAGTAATAAAAAACTTTAAAATAACACTTTCTCATAAACACATACAAAGCCTAACTTTCCTACCCAAAGAATGTTATTGAGTAGAAAAAAATACAAGCCAAGTAATAAAAAATTAAAAAGATACCACGGGAGCATAACTTGAATATTGAATAACACAATAAAAACATAAAAGTACAATTTAAGAAGTAGTAAAGGTTAAAGGACATGGACTATTGTTATGTAACAACACAATGATTCTAATTATTAACTATATTCTAGGCAAGTTATTTTGTAAGTTTCATCCTTGTCAACTATACGTTGGTAATTTATTTTCTAATTATATTCTAGGCAAGTTATTTCGTAAGTTTCATCGTTGTCAACTATACGTTGGTAATTTATTTTCTAATTATGATTGGGAGTTTGTAAGGTAAAAAACAATAAATTTATAATGGAAAATATTCTATAAATTTATAATAAAAATTTTGCATGAAAATTATATTTAAATACTTATCTAATAATTATTAATAATTAAAATAAAATTTTAAAAACTTTATTCTAAATTAAATTAAACAACTCTATTGCATACCTGGCCCTAGCCCTTGATATTTGATATTAGGTAGACATTTGTGTCCATCACCCCATGAGCTCAAAATTTTAGAAGATATTTTATCTTCCGTGAGACATCTAGATTTGGGACATACGCATTCTTTTAACTACATTTAAGTACATTTCAAACATTGCCGATTTCCTATATGTTCAATCTTTGGGCCATGATACATTACATCACCAAATTAAAGCACAAATTCTTATAACATCATTGGATTATTAAACAAAATGCCATACAATATGCCTTAATTTTTTTATAAAAGTTTATCTTGATATATTTGTGTCTTAATCGTCCAATTTTCGTTAATTACAATCTGCGTTAACCTTTTGTTTTGATTTTTATTTATTAAATTGTAAAATTGTTTAGACAAAAAAATAAATTTGATGGTGGTGGTTATATTCTCATAACGAATACTTCCAAGATTTCCCTTTCTAATGACTCAAAAAATTCTAGTGCGTCATTAGAAAGGAAATAGATTTGAAATTTCTCATCAGTCTTAAATGCAAACCCAAGTTCAGTATGATAAAATTACATCTATAATAACTCATGATGGATTTATTTGTTAACGACTCAGAGATAAAAGAAAACAAGGGTAACCTACTATGCATCTACTCTTTGTCTTCGCAAGAATGAAGGAACAAAAGCACTCGTAATCCATTCAACATATTCGTGATCCATACAACTATCATAATTCTCTCTAATTGACCTCAGCTTAAAGCCTGTGATATAAATAATACCTGGTTATTAAAAATATTAAATAAGGTTCATTGTTGGGAGCTTGTGATATAGATAATATTCATTTATTTGAAAATTTAAAATAAAAATTCATCTATTAATATCTTCAACGACTAATAGATGTATAAAATCTCTATAACATTATTAAATACTAAAGAAATTGGAAACAAAGGAAAAATGCAAAATAATACAAAATCCCTGAAATAGAAATATTGGTGAAAACAATTGTCTGCAATTTTGATATACTTACATCATTACTATTAGATAAGTGCACACATTTTATGACTTGAAAACATTATACACAATACTGGATTCCTCGGTTGCACAACATAAAGCTAAGTTATCACAGATTATCTTCAAGATTTAATGGAGTAATTTTTTATTTAAAATCTAGAAATAGCAGAGTAAATGACAACACCCTTTGCAAAGTCTCACTTTTCATTCAAGAATAAAAAATCCAAACCATGTTGCAATGCTTGTTTCTATGTTTGGAACATATGTCATCAATGAGCAAGATTCTCCCCTCAAGAAGGTACATATTCGTATAGAAATTCATAAGGTGTTCCTCATTGATATATACAAAAGAAGTTGAAATCGATATACATTATTTATGTTGGCTACCATTTGAGGGAATTACAATCAAATATAAGGGTATAAAATCAATTGTTTTTAGTCTATGTATGAAGTAGCATTTCCAAAACAGAGAAGATAAATAAGGGTCCAAACATATGAAGTAGCATCTCTAGAACAGAGAAGACAAATAAGGGGGCCAAATAGGGGAGGCATAGGTGGATTACTAAGAGCTACAACCATCTCCCCTGGGATTTCCTTCTCAGATATAATCATTTCTCATTCTTGTAATCCACATCCTGCACAAAATTGGTTTTAGCCACATACCTTGCTTCCTTCAATTTCCCTGTCAATTTGTGTAGCTTTGATTATATCTCTTTTGTTTGATGGTGTGACCTATCACCTACAACAAATACACTCATGTGAAATCCAACTGCATGTGGGTTCCTTCTTCTTTGCACTGTCATTCATCATTCTTCTTATTTGTATTGCATGATTCCATTTGCCAGCTATTGTAGGGACATTTGACTGCAGAACATATGGTCTCCCATCATGTGGCTCCAACTCAAGAATGTGTTCTTCCTCACATTTTTCAAGTTATATATCACCATGGACTCTATAAGTAATAAGAAAGATTCACCACACCAAAACACAATGTTGAAATGGCATTTCATTGACAATATTCATCGCCTCTTCCAACTGTACAACATGACCAAGAATATCCACCGAGCAGGCATAGTGTTCCAGTGACACTAGGCTAGCGCATGCACTGCAAATACTTGCAAATGTGAATTTGTTTGATTTCATGTATGTTTGTAGCATCTGACAAAAATTTTCGAGGCCTCTTCATTGCATCCATTTTGGGCATATCCTATGATCAATGTAGTCCTTGGAATCCTTTGTCATACATAAATTTGGTTAAAATTTTGGCAAGCATCATCTATACTCCCACATTTGGCATACATATCAAGCAAAACATTACCCACACATTCATCCAATTAAAACATGGGTTTTATAATTTTGACATGTATCTATTTTCCACATTCTACAATTGATAAATTGTAGAAATTATAATGTAGATTCGAAAGTGCTCATGAAATTTACTAAATCATAAGACCCAAAGCCACTCTACTTCTCCACAGAATACAACTCACAATCTAGAACACAAATCATAGACATGCAAGAAAAAACATCACACATGCATAGAGAGTTATCTAGGGGAAAGAAACTGCTCAAAACTCGTTGTTGTTTCTATTGCATTAATCAAAGAATAGAGATGAATACATATGCTTTCTCAAGCTTGAGCACAACCTGAAAGTGTATAGTCTATCTATTTTCCTAACTGACTTACCCTAGTCAACACTTAGCCAATTTTCAAGTCCTCCAACTCCTATTTCCTTGCCTTGTCCCTTGAGGAAATTATCGCCTATTATTTAGGAAATTCCATTAATTGCATTGCATAATTCCTCTAGGCTCATCGTTTGACTACATGTACCACTTGTACACATTGGAATAATCTACAATTGATAGTACACTGCCTTGGAACTTCCAGCTCAACTAGGTAAACTGAATTCTTCGCATGCAATAGTTATTTTGGGCTAATTGATTAGTTAACTGGATGATTATTGAGTTTGATTGAAGTCACACTACATAACTTGACATTCCACTAGTTCCTCTAATAGTTAGAACTAGTTTAATTGACAATAAATCAATTAACTAAAATAGATTGCTACGAATTAGAAATAAATCATACTAAATTGAACTCAAGATTCCCCAACTCAAATTAACTGAGTGAATTGAGTGACAAGTGCCATGTCACCTCATTTAACTACCTCCAAGATTTTTGTTGAAATGGAAATTCAAATTTTCTCTAATTTGAACAAGGCCAGGTCAAATTGAGATTTTCTTGATCCATTTTCAACACTCCCTCTAACCAAGAAAGGGATTATCAACCATCCCAATCTTGTACCCGTGGAACTCAAACTTCCCTCTTGAAATGGCCTTTGTAAAAAAGTCAACATCTTGTTCCTCTGTCGGAATTTATTAAAACAACATTATCTTCCTTTGCGCACAATCTCGTAATTGGTGATACTGGATATCTATATGCTTGTGTCAATAGTGAAAAAAATATTTTCAAAGAGCTTGATGCAACTCTTATTGTCACAATAGATCACAGTTGGATCAATCATCTGACCAAAAAATTCACCAAGTATCTTTCTCAACTAGATTGCCTCACATGTTGCTTGAATTGCAGCCATGTATTTTTCCTCTACTGAGCTGAGTACTATAGATCTTTGTTTCCTGACGTACCAAGAAACTGCTACAGACCCAACACTGAAAATTCCACCTAATTTACTCTTTCAATCTTATGAACTCCACACCCAATCTACATTTGTGAAGCCACACAGCTTCACTCCCTTTGTCTGTCTGTACCAAAGTCCAAACTAGGTAGTGCCTCTGATGTATCGTATAACATGCTTAGTTGCCCTCCAAAATAATTTGGTTGGCCTAACCATAGCTTGGCTTAGCTAGTTGACTGCATAGCACATATCTAATCATGTGTTCACAAGGTACCTTAGTGAATCCACCAACTGTCAGTAAACAGTAGCATCCACTTTCTCGCCTAAAGTGGCATCCTATTTCCTCTAGTTTGTTACTAGAGGTGTCTCCATGGGTTTGAAATTTTCCAAGCAAAACATCTAAAGTAACGCGTCGGCATACTTTCCCTAGTAGAAAAATAGTTCCCCTTTTCATTTCCATACTTGCAATCCAAGGAAGTAATGCATGAGATCCAAGTCCTTCATTTCAAACTCCCTTGCAAGGTCCTCCTTGGAAGATCTGATCAACTGCTCATCACCAATTAAAATCAAGTCGTCAACATATAAGACAATAATCAACAATTTACGTTCTACTGAAATATGATAGAGGTTTTCATCCGCTTCACTTTTTGTGAAGCCCAAACCCGTGAGATAGATATCGATCTCGGTGTACCAAGCATAAGGTGCTTGTTTAAGACCATACAACATTGTCTTGAGTTTGCACACATGAAACTCTCAAAAAAATATCTCGAAGCCTTTTGGTTGCTCGATAGACACCTCCTCCTCAATAAATCCATTGAGCAATGTTGTTTTCACATCCATCTAATGGATCTTCCACCCTATCTGCACAACTAGAGCAAGGATTGATCTGATGGATGAGTGCCTTTATATAGGGGAAAACTTATCCTTATAGTCAATCCCCTTAACTTGAGAATATCCATTGGCCACAAATCTAGCCTTGTACTTTTCTAAGCTTCCATCTGCTACATGATTTACCTTGAAGATCCATCTCAAACTCACAATTGATTTGTCTGCTAGTCTTGGGACCACTTCCCAAACAATTTTCTTTAGAATGGGTTCGTACTCCTCCACCATTGCATCAACCCATACAAGTTTCTCTATTGCTTCCTTGAAAGAGGATGGCTCAATATCTCCAAGCTCAGTCATTAGAGCCATGTTACCAGTGTACTGATTTGGTGACCTTCTATGCCTGCGTTGATTTGAAGGAGCACCCACATTCTCCTTTACATCCTGTACAAGTCTCTCAACTTCCATGGTTCTTTTTCTGCCTTCTCTGGATGGTTCTACTTGGGTGGTTGTCTCCACTCTCTGCTCCTCAATGTGGTTTCTCCACAACATCCTAAGCTACTCCTTTGGAGTTAAAATCTCCTCTTCTAGTGGGATCTCAAGCTCCCTCTCAAGAGAGCATTGCATGGACTTATCTTTGTCAAATTTTATATCCCTTCACACAACTATCATTCTGAGGAATGAAAAGTACACATGGTAGTTGTGGGAAGTTTCCGTGTAACCCACAAATACCCTCAATTTTATTGTCAACTCTAGCTTCTTCTTTGAATTTTTCTAGACATGGTAGTAAATAGAGGCTCCAAAAATACTGAAGTGCAACACATATGGCTTCCTCCCTGAGAAAGCCTCCTCTAGTGCAATCATTCCCAAAATCCGATGAGTACTTCGATTATGAAAATAGACTATTGTGTTACATGCCTTATCCCACAATTATAGAGGTAGGCCTTGTTCATGTAACATCACCGTTATTTCTCCCATAATGCTATGGTTCTTTCTCTCAAGCACCCCATTATGTTGTGGCTTGTGGGGGGTTGTTAACTCCCATCGAGTGCCTTCTTTTACACCAAATTTTTTAAATTCATTCAACACGTACTCACCTCCATTATCTCTCATAAGATTCTTCACCTTCTTACCCATTTTTTTCTCAACCAGTGCCTTGAATTCTACAAACTTTGATAATGTCTCATTTTTCTTCCATAGGAAGAAGAACGAATACTTTCGTGAGATGTTATCAATAAAAGTGACAAAATATTTGTTCCTAGTAGTGGATTTTGTCAAGAAAGGTCCACAAACATCACATTGGATCCTATTTAGGACTGCATATGCTTTGTCGTCCCAATCATGGAAAGTGGATTTTGTGTACTTCCCCAAACTACATCCTTCTGCTCAAGTTCTCCTTTGGGATTGCCTGTGGTTATCTATTAAACAATCTTCAAAGCGCTATGATTCAAATGGCCAAGTCTTTTATTCCAAAGTTCACCAACATCGTGGCTTTGCACCTTCTCCACCTTTGTGCTCAATGCAGCACAATCCTCCACGTCTATCTTGTATAGGTTCTTAACACAAACCCATTTTTTCTTCACATGTCTCATGGCTATGTGTCTTAGGAATTCCTTTCCTTTGCTAAAGATCACATCATAACCACAGTCTTCCAAAACCGCAATAGATATGAGATTTTTCTTTAGGCTTGGAACGAACATGAAATCTTTAAGCATGAGGGGGGAACTCGACTCCCTCTGAAAGGTGACTATACTATTCCTAGTTGCGATGTACCTTCCATTGTCCCCCATCTTAATGTGCACCTGCAAGTATTTTTCCTCTAGGTCACTGAAAAAAGTCTTTATTCTTGGTGATGTGGAACGAGGCACTTGAGTCAAAGTACCAAACACTCCCCATCATTTTGGTGGCCATGCATACAATAAGGGTAAAGTCAAGTTCGAACTGTGAAGCCAAGGCTTCACCGTCTACACCTCCTGAGGTCTTCTTGCTTGTCTTCTTGTGTGGAAACTTCATGGCATAGTGCCTAAATTCATGACAATGGAAGCATTTAAGTTTTGACAAATATTTCTTCTTTCCCTTTTGACTAGAATCTGGGTTAGATTGAGATTTATTCTCTTTTCCCTTTTTTGCCTTTCTAGCCAGTGCAAAGTTTTCTTCATCTTCAAACTTGGATGAAGTCTTGTCTCTAGTATTCCACCTTATTTCCTCATGTTCCAAGTCGAACCATAAGTGCTCACAACTCAATAGCTTCTCCCTCCCATTCACCGAATCTTGATAGCTATGCCAACTCTTGGGAAGGCCTAATAGGGCTAGGGTTACCAAGTCTTCTTCAGGGACATTAACAATGACTCTACCAAGTTCATCACAACAATGTGTAAACTTGCTCAAGTACTATAGAATTGTGTCAGTCTTTTGCATCTTGATACTTCAAATTTTATCCTCGAGTGTGAGCTTATTGTGGTCACTACTATTCTCGAACATTTTTGTTAGTGCTTTCCACATTGTGAATGAAATTTCTTTTCCGTGGAGATTTGAGACAATATGATCTTGTACTCCATCCAATATGGTTCCCTCACTTTGGTTACACCATTCTTCCACTAAGCAGGGTTACGGGCATCAGATTGTGGGTGTACAATATCTATCTTGATGTACTCTAACAGTTCATTATCATCCAATACTGCCTCTATGTGATCCTTCCATGCAACAAAATTTGAGGTTTCTTTTAAGGCAAACTCTAGCCTTATTCCATTGAAATCCATGTTCTGAGTCTTCAAGAAAACATGAAACACTGATCTCCATAATTGAATCTCTGAGAACTGACATCAAGTTTACTACTCTACTATGAATCCTGCTCTGATACCATGTAGAAATTATGATGTAGATTTGGAACTGCTCTTGAAATTTACTCAATCACAAGACTCAAAGCTACTTTACTGCTTTGTGAAATACAATTCACAATCTTGAACACAAATCATAGACATGCAAGAAGAAATATCACAAATGCACAAATATTTATCTAGGGGAAAGAAACCGCTCAAAACCCATTCCTATCTTTATTACATTAATCAAAGAATAGAGATTCATACATATGCTTTCTCAAGCCTGAGCACAACCTGCAAGTGTATAGTCTATCTCTTGGCCTGACTAAGTGACCCTGTCCAACACTTAGCCAACTTTCAAGTCCTCAAAGCTCCTATTTCTTGCGTCGTTCCTTAAGGAAATTATCCCCTATTATTTAGGAAATTCCATCAATTGGATTCCATAATTCCTTTAGTCTCATCCTTTGATTGCATGCACCACCTGTACACATTGGAATAGTCTACAATTGATAGTACATTACTTTGGAATCTCCGTCTCAACTAGTTAACTCAAATTCTCTGCATGCAACAACTACTTTGGACTAATTGATCAGTTAAATGGATGATCACATAGTGTGACTAAAGTCACACTACACAACATGTCCTTCCACTTGTTCCTTCAATAGTTAGAACTAGTTTAACTGACAATAACTCAATTTAACTTAAATGGATTGCTACAAATTAGCAATCAATCATATTGAACTGAAATCAAGCTTATCCAACTCGAATTAAATGATTTAACTGAGTGACAAATGCCATGTCATCTAAGTTAACTACCTCCAAGATTTATGCCGAAATAGAAATTAAATTTTTCTCTAGTTTGACCAAGGCAAGGTCAAGCTGAAATTTTCTTGCTGCATTTTCAACATAAATGAGGAGCTTCACTAAGAACACCTCCAAAAGTAAGTTGGTCCATTTTCATGCTTGCTCGGTTCATTTCCCAAAGAGATTATGGTCTCCTCAGCATGACTATTCTAGGCATGGCATTACACATAACAAGGTTGCATTCGAGAATGCCACGTAACCCTTTTGTGTGTAATTTACTTCTCCAAATTTAGCATAACTATCAATGGGAGAATATAGTATCAACATCCCATATGACCAAGCCATTTGCAATTTAATTAAAGCATATCATAGAGTAGTTCCAATAGTAGAATTGCTAGTCTACACTCCTAGTAGTGGAGTACTTTAACCAACTCACAGAAACTCGAGGTATGGTTGAATAGTTCCTTCTATCATTGTCTCTTGTGAACTTGGGGGCCTTATCCCGTTGACCATTGATGTTATCCCTTAACTTGATGTCTAGTGATGAGTAAGTCTAGTGATTATGTAGTCACTAAAAAAATGCCAAAATGTAATTATGTAGTTTTGAGAGATCGGACAAAACAAGAACCATGAATGTTACTCCTATTCACCATATTCTTTATTCTTGGATTTTCTTTTATATAATAACGGGATGAAAGGATAGGTATGTTTGTCTTTCGCCTATTTCCCTCTCAACTAGAGATTCCAAGTGGATCAGACAAGATTTTAATTTAAAATTCATACATGAAATACTAATTTCTATCTCCAATTATCTTCCACAAAACCAATATACTCTTCCTTGTCCAAGAGTGCGAGAAAATTCTGTAGTTAATCTTGATCCATGTAGGGCATATAGAACTGTGAATCCAGAAACAATTGGTGAAGTAGAGGAGGCGAACTCAAGGTAATGAGTTGTATCTCTCTGAGCACAAACTTGAAATTGCTTTATCTTCAACGCCTATAACCATGATATAATGATGAACAACTTTAAAAGTGACTTAGTCATTAAAAAAGCATAAGAAAAGTATAATCTATCACATTACAAGTGTGATAAACAATTCAACACTTGAAATTACTCCAATCATCTAATATTAGATCAGACGAAACATAGCAAAGATAGAGTAGGGCTAAAACAATAAAAACAGAGAATAGTTTTTCCCAAAAAAAAACCGCTTTAAAATATATCTATAAAATAATAACTATAAATTTTAATTAACTTTTAATATAAAAATTAAATAGAAATGATGTCTATAATATTTAATATTAAAATGATATTTGTAATATTTAATCAAAAGTCTCGTATAAAAATATAAATAAAAAACTTATTCGAATTTTACACAATGATGTCGTTCGAACATCACTCAAATTTTATTACGTTGATTTTAATTTGCCAACGTAACGTGGCAATCCAAACTGTTATCTCTGCTCGGAGTTGGCCTCAGTGTTTTGTAATTTTATGGAAGATATTTGGTTTGGATTTAGCTAGAAAATAATTGTACAAACTAAAACAATTAAAAGAGAATAAACTTTAGATATTCACTAGTCATGAAAAAATCAATACATTTAACTCCATACACACATAAAGTTAACTAAGCTCAATAAGTTTTACATTACGTTAACTCAAGATAACTAAAACTAAATGTTCTTTTATGTTTACACCAACAAAATAAAATATCTATAAATGAAAGATATTGTCTTCTACTAACGTCTATAATTTAAAAACATAATCAAACCAGAAAATATTAGCGTACATAAATGGATAACCAGTAAACTACCAACCCTCACACACTATTGGCGCGCAGAATTCGACAGGAGTGTTTAATGTGATTGAGAAGGCAATCCTCTATCTTATAAATCTAGGTCTGTTTTCAATTCTGTTTAACGGTTCTTGTTCAGCAAAGTGAGTGGCTTAGGGAGTGAAACAGAATTCTACAATGGTTTCTCTGGATATTTCCAGAAAACCAACATTGCCAGTGTGGTTGTTGTTATCAGTGTTCTGTCTGTGTCAACTGTTGTTGGCTGGATGTACCAGCGATGGACGGAAAACGTTTATAGTTCAGGTTGACAGTAACTCAAAACCGGCAGTCTTTCCCACTCAAGAGCAATGGTACACATCAATCGTTGCTTCTGTCAAGGCCACCGTCAAAACGGAATCGGGCTCTTTTATGGATGCGCAGCATGATGATGCACTGCTGCTTCATGTTTATAGCACTGTTTTGCAAGGATTCTCCACAATGCTAATGGAGCGCGAAGCCGCAGAGATGCAGAGAACACCGGGAGTTCTCGCCATTTTTCCCGATCGTGTACTCCAACTTCACACGACGCGAACCCCGCACTTCCTTGGCCTCGAGACGCCCAAAGCAAGCCACTTGTGGGCGGAATCCAATTACGGCTCCGATGTAGTGATCGGTTTGATTGATACGGGCATTTGGCCGGAACGGCGGAGCTTCAGAGATCAGAACATGGGTCCAGTTCCGATGCACTGGAAAGGCGAATGCGAGAGTGGGGTCAGATTTTCCAAGTCCAACTGCAACAAGAAGTTGGTTGGAGCTCGGTCTTTCTACAAAGGTTATGAAGCGACGGTTGGTCCGTTGAATGAGACAGTGGAGTTCCGTTCAGCGCGGGATTCAGAAGGCCATGGCACGCACACCGCTTCCACCGCCGCGGGCGATTTCGTTGATGAAGCCAACCTGATGGGGTACGCGCCGGGAGTCGCCAAAGGTATGGCGCCCAAAGCACGAATTGCGGTCTACAAGGCTTGCTGGTACTATGGGTGCGCGAACTCCGACGTGCTTTCTGCCTTCGATAAGGCGTTAGACGACGGAGTTGATGTTATCTCGCTGTCACTTGGGTCAACTGCGCGTCCTTATGTTAATGACACCATTGCGATCGGTGCCTTCGAGGCGGCGCGGCAGGGAGTGTTCGTGTCTGCATCGGCGGGAAACAGTGGCCCCGGTAATTATACCGTTAGTAACGTGGCTCCCTGGATCACCACGGTTGGGGCCGGCAGTCTGGATCGCAACTTTACGGCAGACGTCCACCTCGGCAACGGGACAGTTATCCCCGGGGTATCGTTGTACAGTGGAAAGGGATTGAGCTCGCGATATCTGGTGCCTCTCGTGTATGGTGGGAACGCATCTCGCACGAACGATTCTTCGTTAGCTATGTACTGCGTTCCGGGATCGTTGGATCCCAAGGTTGTCATGGGCAAGATCGTGCTATGTGAGGATGGGTATGGTGGAGTTGAGGTGGGGAGAGTGGTTCAGAAAGCCGGCGGCGTGGGAATGATAGTGAATGGCGATGGGTTCGTTGGTGAAGCGTATACCCTGCCCGCATCTAATGTCAATCAGTCTGCCGGCGCCTTGATCCGCCAATACATTCAATCAACCAAAAACCCTACCGCCACCATAACGTTCCGTGGCACTCAACTCGGAGTCCAGCCGGCCCCTACTGTGGCTTTCTTTTCCAGCAGAGGGCCCAATTACATAACGCCGGAAATTCTCAAACCCGATCTTATAGCTCCTGGCTTGAACATTCTTGCTGCTTGGACCGGTGCCAAAGGTGCTTCAGGACTTTCATTCGACCAGAGGCGAACGGAGTTCAATATAATATCTGGTACGTCCATGTCATGCCCTCACGTTAGCGGGATCGCTGCATTGCTCAGAGCAGTTCATCCCGACTGGAGTCCCGCAGCCATCAAATCTTCTCTCATGACGACTGCTTACACTCATGACCTTAAGATTCAAGAGACGATGGTTGATGAAGCCACCGGAATGTCTTCAACCCCTTTTGTTTTTGGCGCAGGTCATGTGGATCCCGAGAGAGCTGTAGATCCAGGGCTGATTTACGACCTGGGCGTCAATGACTATGTCGCCTTTCTTTGCACAATTAATTATACCGCGCAGGCCATCAGGATTATCACTAATACAAATGTTACCTGCCCTGCTCATGGAGGACAGCTTGGAAATTTCAATTACCCCGCATTTTCTACTGTCTTCAATCTGAACCGGTCTTCTGCCCTGTCGACAAGCTTCAGCAGAACAGTCACCAATGTTGGTCCTCCCGTGTCAACTTACACAGCCACAGTGATAGCCCCAGTAGAGGCGGTGGTGACAGTGAAGCCGAGAATACTGAGATTTACCAAGAAGGACGAGAAGCTAAGCTTCGTGCTGAACGTCAAAGCCAAGTCTCTGAATATTCAACCGGGAGCATCAGTCGGAATTCATGGGCTGTTGTCTTGGAGTGATGGACAACACGTTGTGCAGAGCCCAATTTTAGTCACCGTAGAAAACATTCCTCGTGAGTGAAGCGCGCCTGAAACGCGTTCTCTATGTAATGGTCCATCGAAGTTTCCTACCTCTATGTACTTGCAGGAATAAAGCAATGTAATAATGATAGCCAGTTGATTTCACCCCTATCAGTCATATTTAACTGATATCCTTAATGTACAATATTTCAAAAATCCACTCCTATCAGTCTTATTTAACTGGTATCCTTAATATTAATATACAGTATTTCAAAATATTCCAAATCTAAAATAGAAATCAAAATGTTCATTTTCCATTATTTCAAAATCTGCAATAAAAATGAAATTGGCCCACTATGCGGAAATGTCATAGAAATGTATAAGTTGATGTCAGCATTTGCTTCTGTTCACAAAATAATAAAAGCTGCAGAGTGAGATATTCACTGTTAAACCTAGAAGTATTTAAACCTATCCATACGTTCAGTATTCATAGTTTTAAAGTCGATCATTTGATTCAATCAATGTCAGCATTTTGTATATAACAGCATCTTGGTTACCAGGTACGATTCTAATTTCCAAACGGTTTTGGAATTTCCTTTGGGACGGTAATGGTCACTGGAAGATACGGGATGTACCGATGGGATAATGCAAAAAAATCCGTGAAACAACCAACCAAACCAAACCAATGAAAAAAGGCGAGAAATCCACTGAAAGAGAGACACTTAAATCCAAAAAAATTATATGAGAATGGAGAGATAAAATAACAATTCTCATAAATCCAAGCATGTGAGAATAGGCGAGAAGAGGAATATAAGATGGCAAATTCAACTTTTATGGGTGGAGAAAGTGAAAAGGAAACGAGATTAAGCACTCTTAAATGTATAGTAATTAAAAGTAAAGTAATCCCCTGTGTTAATTAGTGTAAGTAGTTAAATGTAAATTTCAGTCGGACACTTTGTTGCGAGTCTTACGTATTTTTAGATAACTAGTGTTTTTAGAATAGGTTAAACTCTAAAGACTCATAGTGGCGTTTTTAGAATATGTTAATCTCTAGAAACTCATAGTGGTAGATAATTAAGGATTTTTGCATTGCTTTCATTATGTATATACACATATGCACTTGTTTTTTTCTATAATGGTATCAGAGTTCATATACACTAATCAAGGAGTTACATATTACTTAGGAAAAATGTAAGTTAAATCTTTAAGTCCAAATATAATATGCAAAGTTACGTTTCAAAAATTGATGTTTGAATAAAACTTTATTGGCTGGTGCAAAGGTCATTCTCTTTTTAATGCATATAGATACTTGGTTTCATCTCCTATTGGTAAAAATAATGTTGGTGTTAAGTGGATGTATAAGATAAAATTGGATGAAAAAAGTAATGTAGAAAATGAAAAGCAAGGTTGGTTGCCAAAGGATGTGCTCACCAACAAGGTATTGACTATGGTGAAACTTTTGCTTTAATAGCAAGTTTGAATACTATTAGAGCATTGTTAGCCATTCTAGCCTAAAATAAATGGTTAAAGGATAAGATGGATGTGAAATCATCTTTCTTGAATGGAAAACTCGAAGAGGAGGTGTATGTTAATTAATAATTAGGATTTGAAGTAAAAGGCTAGGAATACAAAGTATACATGTTGAAGAAAGCCGCGTATAGTTAAATTGATGCATGTTTACTCACTAGTGGGTGTTGGACACCTAATCCTCTATGGGTTGGTGTAGAATGTGAACAACCATGAGAGTCCAAGAGACCTTGGGATGTGGAACCCAACGGTCACATGAATGTACTATAAATGTATATCATTGTCAAATAATAGATGTACTCTCCTGCTTATCTTTAATATTCTGTTGCTGCCATGTGTGTGTTTGACATGGTATCAGAGCGCACCATATCTTGCCCTGCTCATATTTGAACCACTTGTTTTATGGCCTTTTCATGCAGAAATTGAGCGTTTTATTCCTCATTGAGAGAGCGGGCACTAAGCATTATTGGTTAGAGTTGCATGGCCCAAGAGAGAAACGCACATGAGCATGTTTGTCATATCTATATTTGTGTAGTCCTAAAGAAGTATACACCTCCTTATCGGTAGTCTTCTCAGTGCACAAATAGATGTGGTAGTTGATGAACTCGAAATGCTTCTTGACTAGATCCTTCAGCTGCGGCTCCTCCAAGTACTCTAGCTAGAAGTGCTGACAATATACTTGATCGAGAAAGATGGGCCAAGAGGAGGTTCTTCAACCTGGCGTTCCTGCCAAGCCTGGATACTACTAACAAAATTTCCATGGCAGTCCTCCTCCAGACATAGTTGACAGGTATTGCAACGGAAGCATAGTGCATAGACAGTGTCTGCCACGATGCAGTGGCTGTGGATTGGAGAATAAAGAGCCACTTTTCCCTTTCAAATTCTTTAACAATTACAACCCGTATGTTAAGAAGATCTGGCCGTTACTCTCTAGTTGTTCTCTTAAAAAGCTTAATCTAACTGAGCTGAGAGAGTTACTGTCTTGTGCAACCGAAGAATAAAGAGCCACTTATGCAACAATTACAGCGAATGATGGACGAAGCTACCAAGGAATTTATATCTCACTAAACGGAAGGAGCAAATCCCCGAGAGTTATCAGTGTTTGTAGGCTAAGATTCAAGCCAGAATTCTATGGAGTTCTGTGGGATAGCTGAATGCGATATCCAGTGAAGTTTTGAGGGTTTTATGAGCTATTTGAACCTCTATACTTCTGCTACAGTTCAATGAAACAAGGTCTGAGAACCTAGGTGACAGTGCGCATAGATTTTGGCTGTAGCAGCACATTTCGTAAGGCATTCTAGTCAGAAATTGAAGTGCAAATTTCAAGGAGAATTTCTGCTCTAGTGTGGCACATAAATTGAGGCATTCAGAGAGGGATTGTGCACAGAAAACAAGGCTGAGTGAGGGAAGAATTTATGGGTTAAAGTCTACTCTTCTGGCACATAATTTATAGCACTGTTGGGTGGTTTTCATACACAGGAAACAAGTCAATATCAGTCAGTGTATATGAGTGTGTGGAGGCTTAGAATTCAATGCATTTATCATTTTGAACTGTGAGGGCATCTCAATTACAAGCGCAATGATCTATGTTATTTATTTGTCATGGATTAAATTTCCTGTATATAGTCACTCACCTTCTAGTGTATCATGTCAAGGATATCAAACTGAAATGCAATTGAGAGGGGGACCTGTGCAGGTGAGAAGCTAGTATATGTGGGAAAGCTCATTGGACCTTTTGCCAATCAATTGGAATGAAAAGATGTTTTGCAAGTAGGCTCTACAACTAGAAAAAAAAAAATATATATATATATATATATATATCATTTGCAAAGAAAGTAGAAGATTGGATCTTCTTTTTCACAGTGTGAGTAGTTTGAGAAGTAAGTGCATTAAAGCAGCAAGTCATTTGCTGCATCTTCTACAGTGACTTGGTGATATTGGTATCCTGATACTCATTTAATAGTTGCAGCTATTTATCATTTTATAGGCCAATTTGTAATTGAAGATAACATCACTTCTTTGATTATATTGGTTTGAAATGGATCGAATAGATGATGTATTGAAACTAATGAATAATTTAATACCTTCCATTATTGATGAGATGGTTAAGATCAACAAAACCTCTCTTTCCAATATTAAAATTTGTCTCCAAAATGCACATGAGAATATTGAGTTTTTGCAGCTTGAATCTTAACTACAACAGGAAGAATTACAAAAGTGGAGTCATGGTTCTGAACCTGTTCAAAAGATTGAAACAGACTCCCATAAGCAACAAGACAAAAATGTTATAGTTAATTCAGATCCAGTGCCCAATAAAGCAGCAAAGTTACATGCAGATGTAGAAGTTCAGTTTGCACTTCCCAAGCCCATCATCAGACCTTGGGAAGAGCTTGTCCACAACAAGCACGAAACTGGTCTTAGATATGGCAAGGACGTGTCCCTTCATATTCCAGATTACTCAAAGCCCATTCAATTTCAGAGTGTTGGATTCCTTCATGACAGTTCACCTCTAGCTGTTCCAAATTCTGCCCCTTTTCCATAGCAACAGATTGTGAAATGCCAACATTGTGATCGAGTTGGGCATTTGAAAGATCACTTTTTTGATCTTCATCCATGTAAGCACTGTCATAAAACCAATTATTATTCAAACAGATTCTTTAGAAACAAACCTCCTGCAAGAACAAAGATTCATCTTGGATGGATCACTTCTTGGCAATGGGCATCAACAACCAAGAAGATATTCGAGTCATATGTTAGAACTTGTTTTAGAGTATTGAACAGCCTTGTAGTTCATTTTTCTCCAGCATCTCACCTTGTGTCTGACACGGGGGGAAATGACAGTCATCTAGAAGCCTCAAAGCCACATCAAGCAAGCCTGAGCCACAATTTGCCATACCAGATTCAGAGTTGTAGCCAGAGACAAATATGCACCTGAGCATGCCTTCATTCAGTGATACCTCTTCAAAGAATTGGGGACACTTCGTCTAGCAGAAGACTTCAGCTTCTTGTCAATTTTGGAAGAGTTCTAGGAATTGCATTAAGCATTCTAGAGTTGTTGGTCATCCTTAAACCATCACAGATTGAGACCTCCATTTTCAGGTTGAGGTTCTCCCTTTTATGCGGGGTGATACCTCCCTTTATTGGTTGAAGGTTTCCATCTTCCAAACATTAGGAGCACTTCCTCTAGCAGAAGACCTCAGCTTCATGCCAGAATTGGAAGAGTTCCGGGAATTGCACTAAGTGTTCCAGTGTTGGTGGTCATCCTTAAACCATTGCCCTTTATACCAACATTTCAGAGAGCACATTCAACGTAGTACTGCCATGTTTTTTGCACATTTTGTATTACAACTCTCTTCTTGGACTCATACATACCCCTTTAGATTAAGGGGGGGAATGTTGGACACCTAATCCTCTATGGGTTGGTGTAGAATGTGAACAGCCATGAGAGTCCAAGAGACCTTGCGATGTGGAACCCAATAGTCACACGAATGTACTATAAATGTATATTATTGTCAAATAATATATGTACTCTCCTTCTTATATTTAATATCTTGTTGCTACCATGTGTGTGTTTGACAGTGGGTTTAGAATGAGTAGTGATGAGCCTACCCTTTATATCGGAATAGATCAAGCTAAAATCATTATAGTTTGTATTTATGTTGATGACATAATATATACAAAGAATTTGATGTTATATTATTTAAGAGAAACCATGAAAAGAGAATTTGATATGATAGACCTTGGTCTTATGAAGTACATTTTGAGAATTGAAGTCAAGCAATCTACACGAGATTTTCATATGTCAAGAAAAGTATGCTACATATAATTTAAATAGGTTTAGAATGGACAAATACAAACCAATATAGACACCTATTCCAATAGGGACAAAATTAAACAAAAAAGATGATGGACTATTAGTGGATTCAACATTGTATAAGAGGCTTATACACACTCTCATGTACCTTACTACAACTAGACATGATATTATGTTTGCGGTTAGTTATATTTCCACATTTATGGAGTTTCCCAAAGGATATCATTGGAAAGTTGGAAAAAGGATTTTGAGGTACACATTGTAGTTACAACTAATTATGGATTTTTGTACATAGGTTCTAAAGAAAACAAGCTTGTAAGATACACATATGGATATTTTACTACAAGAATTCTTAATATCTTCCACAAAAGAAAAATATGTAGTCCCCACTACAAAAGTATGCCATGTAATATGGCTAAGAATAATTTTGAAAGATATTGCACATGTTGAGATGGAGGGAGCTACTATGTTTTGTTACAATATTTCAACAATAATGGTGAAATATCACTTAAATTTTGTGGATCTCGAGATCAAGTTGAAATATCTTGTGACAACAATTCAACAATAATGGGATATACCACTTCAATTTTGTGGATCTAGAGATTGGCTTGCAATATCTTCATAAAGTCATTAGGAAAAAGAGCATTTGAGTTTCAAAGGCACTTAGGCATTATCAGTGAGTTTGTAAAAGTATAGTAATCTCCCCTAAAGTAGAATAAGCAATTAGTTCCATGTTAACTCTAGTGAGACACTTTGTTGTGAGTCTCAACTATTTGTAAGTAACTAGTGTCTTTAGAATCAATTAATTTTAGATATATCTAGAATTTTACACATATAACTAATTCTGATAATTTTCCCATACATTATAAAATTGTTTGAAATGTTATATCAATTTTTTTTTGCATTTCTTTCACTAATATATGTGCACCGGTTTGTTTGTATGGAGAACAAAGAGCTAAATATTTTAAGCAAATTCAACTACAAATCCAACAATTGTGAAGCTAGAGAAAGAATGAATAACAATCCTCTAATGGAATAATTGAGAAAAAGAGGATTATAAAAATGGAAAGTCCAACTTTTATGGGTTCAAATTGTGGAAAGAGACTCAGATTACGAACATATATAATTATAATTTGTGGAATTAGATAGTAAAATTAATAAATTAATTTGGATTTATTAAATAAAGAAGTAAATTAAATATATTAATGTGTAATTTTTATTATTTAATTTGTATTTATTAATTTATATTAAATAATTAGAAAAAATACATTTTACTAAATTTGATTTCAGTTCATTAATTTAATTATTATATTGTATCTATCACGTAGTTTAGTTAATAGATTAAATGGCTCTTTTATGGGTATTTTTCGTGATCAATTTTGTTTAAATTCGAGTAGAAAATTTTAAAATCCATATGTTTAAATTGTTTAATATGAAGAGTTTTAGTGTCTTTAGTGCATTTTAAACAAGAAGAAATCACAATCTTGCTAGAAATTGTATTGTTTAGTTCCATCCAAAGAATCATTTTGTTTATTAATTCGAATTGCCCTTTTATCTATTTCCCTAAATATAATTTAAAGTGATGATTTTATATCTCTAAAAATATTATTTCTTTTCTTCTCTCTATTCATTATGTTTATCTATTAATTTTTATTAATTATTTATTGATTTTCTAAATATATTTTATCTGCTTCCTATTTGGTGGATATATATATATATATATATATATATATATATATATATATATATATATATATATATATATATATATATATATATATATATATAATTTTTATTGATTGGTAAGAAAAACATACATCATATTGTTTCCATTTGTAGTATGTCACTAGGAAATTTGACCAATGACAAAAATATAGGCTTTTATTCCTTTTTTCACTCACTGGAAATTATGTTTTCAGTTGTCAAAAGAGAGCAAAAGAGCAGAGCATTTTGCAGTCATCTTTTAAGCTACAAAAGCGTTTAAAGCTAAATTGGACCCTATCAATTGAATAGTGCTCGGAGTAAGCTTTCCAATGTTATGTGGAACTCCAAAAATGGACTTCTAGATCAGAAGATCTGGTCAATTGAAGTTAAGGGGTTTTACTTCCTTTGAAAGGAAAGAAAGAAGAGCATATATGAGGTTCCACAAATCAGAGGTCCCGCATATTGGAGGTCCTACATATCAACAATCACACATCATAGACATATCCACGATCGAAAGCAGAGGCATATGGTACATCGACGATCAGAGGTCCATGTCACTGATAAGGAAGATCAAAGGTATGGGTTGAAATTGCTGATCAACTATCACAATAGTGCAAGACATGTCACAAATTGACAATGTTAAAGTGACCACTATAAAGGAATTGCGGGAAAAAAATTCAATAGTGTAAACTGTTGGGGGATGCCTAGAAGCATTTAACAAGGGAACTCAGTCACAAAACTAGAAGAGGGCAGTCCTTCTCTCTCTCCTCTAGAGAGCCACATGGTAGAATATCATTGGTCCCAATAAAGCCACATGGCGTCTGACGTCATCATGATGTGGTAATATAACGGACACATGGCATGTAGATTCATTGTTTTGAAGGGTCATAAGGGGCCAAAATAGGGTGACATATGTCATCATTCAAAACACATCACGTGGCAATGGTGATGTCATAGTCATAAGTTGCAAATTGGAGGTTGATGGATATCGACATTTTTAACACTTTCCTCTTTCAGAATATCCTATTAAAGAATTCTGATTAAGGGGCTCTGATGTGGGGGCTGGTCCATAGTCACAAATAGTTTAAAGAACCAAAGGCGAGGCTGAGCATAAAGGGGTGATCGCACATCAATGATCGTCACAATGGAGCAACATGTAATGAACATATCGGGGAAACTCTTGATATCATGAGTCCAAAGGTGATATGGACAGGTGGCAAGAGGCAGGCAACATAAATATGCATGTTTTATGCATTTTGACCAATGGTTGGTCAAACAGTTAATAAAAATTTCTGTAAAGCGAAGCAAAGGTTTTCTACGTTTAATGCTTTCAAGTTGGTCCTCCCTTATCCTCTTTCCACATGGACCAAGCCACTTCACATGTTGTATATCGCATATTTTGGGGGGGTGCAATCGAAGGCAAGGCTGTGAAATCCCTAATATTCGAATTCTGATATTTCAAAGGGGCCTATGCGCATAAGTATGTGGTCCCATTTGTTACACATGAGGACCATTAGTGATTTAATGTTTCAAATAATCGTCCCCCATCCTAGCTAAAGGGTTTTAAGCCCCTAAAGGCTTTGGCCTTGAGTCCTAGGGCTTTTATCATGTAGTTTCTCATGGGCCTCCAAATTAGACATAAATGAAGGCCCATATGAAGGCACACTAAACCTCTAATTTTGCATTAGATAATGTAATTTTAACTTTAATATGTTCATTAGGAAGGTTTATGGATAATTACATATTTGTGCCCAGTATTATTTATTTTTGTGGAATATTGTGAGAATATTGGGTAGATTATGAAGATCTAGAGGAGGAGATAGTTTAGGGACTTGCTCCCTACTACAAGAGGATGAATATTAAATAATAAATCAAGAAGATATTATGAAATTATTGCATGAATTCTGGAGCTCTAATGATTGAGAAAATCTAGGAATGTCTTCCCTGTCATTTAATGCAAATTCCTAGTATTGGGAACCAAATCTATGAATTAAGGGATTTTGGTGGGGAAAGATTCCTCCTTTCATGGCGAATGCTTCCTAATCATTTTTTATAAGTACCAAGTCAAATTTACCTCTAGGGGTTGATTTTTCTTAGTCTTCTTGGGGAGAGAACTTGTATTTTTGCAGTTCCACTTTCATTTCTTGTAGGGATGTAATTGTGTTGATGGAATTAATGAAGATTAATGCCATGTCCAGCTTCTAAATATTGGTCTCTTTCATAAGACTCTGATTTTCCTTAATATTTGTCATCCCAAGAGCCTCAAAGCCCTTTTGTATCATTTACTTTTCTTCTTTTCACTCCTTATTCACGTGCATCTCTTTTTCTTGGTTTTTCTATTTCTGCATTTAGTATTGACGATTTATTGTTGTAGGATTGCGTTAAATGGTTGAATTAAGTTCTTTTTTCAAATAAAAAACATAATTTCATCATTGGAACAACTTTGGAAGGTCAAAGTAATCATTGAGTTACTTGGATTAGTTTTCTTATTCCCAAATCTAGATTTCTAGAAGTCCTTTTTGGAAAATAACAGTAAATTTATGTTATTTTTTAGAGAAGGTTAGTGAGCTTCAAACGAGTTGATTCCACTTGCATTAGATCAAAAAAACATTCTATTTAATAATAAAAAATTACCCCATTGAATTTTCACTTGATTATGTTAGGCATTTGATAGATTTACTAGCTCGCTAGTTCTTGAATTTCTAGAATTTAGAATAATAATTTTCTGCTATTTTTTAGCATGGGTTAATAGAGGTACTTTTTACTGATTACACTTGGAATGGAGAACTAATACATCCTAGGCAATAAAAAAAAAATTCCCATCCAATTTGTATGTGAATTGCTTAGTCATTTGGTGAATTATGGTTTCCTACAGTAACTACAGGATCTCCTGTAGCAACCTTCCAACATGTATATACTTGCCCAGATTCGTTCAATAAGTTTGGCCCTTAGGGTTGAATAAAAACCCCTAGGCTCTAAATCAATGATTACGGAAGACTAAATACCACTTAGGACTTGCCTCTTTACCCATGCAAAACATTTCAGCGATTTGGGCTAATGGACAAATTTATGAAATGGATAATACAATGATGATTGCCACATCCAATGAACTTTGTTAATGGACCTAAACTCTTTGAAATGTAATGATTGACATTTAATTCATGAGATTTACTTTATGCAATTAGAATAGGTTTCTTTCCTTGTATTTTATTTCTTGCAATAGGTTAAGGTTTCCATTTCGAGCATTTCATTTTCTGCAATTAGTTTAGGATTTGATTTTATTACATTCACTCCATTACATCATGACATCAAAGGAATGACACATTGTATGTTGCACATATAGTGTCGATACCTCTTAAGTTTGTATCAACCCCAGGTTGATAATTAAATTTGGCATCCTTGGGAGTTGCAGCATTCTTGTTGCAATACCGAGGCTCATCACTTTTTGGCGCCATTATGAGGGAGGCGTCAAAGTATGCATTGTTTACTTCCCTAGTTGATTCATTTATTTTACTTTATGCAAAAACAAAAAATGATTTTTATTAGGTATATTTCATTTCAAAAATTGAAAATAGCATTGCATTAGTATATTTATTGAAAAAAAAAATACTTCTCCAACATCAACCCCCCCAATTTGATCACGTGGTGTAGTAAGAACCACATCACCATTCATTTTTGCACGTAGAAGAATAAGAGGTGACAGAGAACGTAAAAGAAATGGATGGAGATCATGACAATGAGGAAGATCCTCTCGGATTTCCCATTCAAAATACTGATGGTAGTGTGCACATGAAGAACGTCCCTCCATATTTTCTTCCAAAATTTCATGGTCTAAGTTCGGAGGATTCGAAAACCTTTATCTTTGAATTTGAAATCCTTTGTAGATCTTGTGGTTACTTACTAAACACTCAAAAATTCAGATTGTTTCTGGCAACATTGAAGGATAGAGTTGTTAAATGGATCATGAGTTTAGGGACTATTTCAATAAGACCATGGAGTGAGATGCAAAAGGCATTTCTAGAAAAATATAAAGATCATGATCTTAAAGAAGAAATATTTAGAATGAATAAAAAAGAAGATGAGAGCCTTGAGGATCTAATAGAGAGGCTCATGTATAATGTTAAGAGGGAAAACTACATCATTTAGGGCCCGACACACTAAAAACCCTCTTACTTAGAATAATTAGGGATGAATGGATTGATCTCCTTTATCTCATGAGTAGAGGAGATGTATACCAATTATCATTTGAAGAAATTTTTGAAACATGCAAACACATATCAAGAGGAAGTGCAAGAGTAAGTAAATCAACATCAAGATTGCTAAGTCAAGCTAAACTTGGAAATTTGTTTGATGATTTTGAAATAGAAATTCTTAGAAATTTAACTAAACAAGTAGGAATGTTAAGAATGAAAGATGAGGAAAAAGAAGATGTCGATATCTGTGTTGTCCATGCAAAATCACATGTTAAATATTGCCCCTCATTACCAAGGTTGAAGGAAGTTTACCAAGAGGATAATGGAGCAAGTCATTTGCAAATGTATTTATGTTATGTAGCTCCAAGAGGACCATGGCGGCCTATTCAACCTGATATGACACAAGAGCCTAATTAACAATTTCAAGCTTATGCGCATCCATCTCAAAGTAATTGGAACACACCCTTTCCTTGGAAACCTTAGCAATCTCAACCCAAAACCAATATTGGCAACAAGGTTGGCAAGGAGCTTATGGGAGTCATCCACAATATCTAAATATTTTCCTCAATATCCTCCATGCCCAAATCCATTATATACCTACCATTCACCTCCACCACAACCACAACCCCATCCACATTCATCTCAAATATCCACTCCCATAACACCATTTCCGAACCCACACAACGAAATAGCTCAACCCACTTGCAATGCTGAGGTACAACACTTCCAAACATCTCCTGTGGATATAAATGGTATTCATCTTAGCTCAAGAAGAGTATCACAAAAAAGAGATTCTCTTGATACCAGTGAAGGACAACATGCAGAAAAAAGAAGATTTAAATGAGAAGACCAAAGAATCATGGACTACACTCGATAAAGAGCAGACATCAAAATCAGAGATTAAGAAAGTTTAGATCTTCTATGTGTTCAGGAGAATAATCAATAAAAAGAAGAAGATTTGAATTTCGTGGAAGAAGAAGACATCCAAGATGATCCAAATCAGCATGTGGACTAGAGGCATCAGAACAATATTGAAATATAGTTCGAGACAGTAACTAAGTTGCAACAATACTCCCTTCTTCAACTATGCTTGATATCATCAAAGTCAAAGCATTTGGTCTCTTACATCCAGGGACATGTTAAAGAATATGTTTCGAGCCTACAAATGATTTTATCTATCATCTAGTTATGCAAGCAGCTCCATTGGAAGTATTCCTACACTTGAAAATTATTTTGCTTTTTCAAGTAGAGTAGGATAGTAAAAGAAAAAAAATGAAAAATAAGAGAAACAATAAAATCTCAGGTGAAAACCTCCTTTGAGACACCTGAGATTGGCTCATTGATTGAAAACCTCCATGAGGCAGTCAATGTGGTTGAAAAAAATGAAAAAAAAAGAGAAAAAGAAAAGATCCTAGGGGAAAACTTCCTTTGAGGCACCTAGGGAGACCTACTAGTTGAAAACCTCATTGAAGCGGCTAGTAGGCCTTGAATCAAAATGAAGAAAAAATAAAAATCTTTGCTCCATGTATCTCTCTCTCATGAATGCAAGTGTTCTCCAACCTCTCCAAGCAACAAAAATAAGTTAGCCACCAAAAAAAAAGTTGATCACAAGCCTAGTAAAAAGAAGCCAAATTTTCACTTTCTCCTCCTTTACTCAAATGCTCCAATAGGACTAAGACCATGCTAATCAATTACCTTCATCTATTTCCACCATCCACTCATCATTCTCAAGCTTTTACCACTCATTTTCCTTGTTGTCCTGAAATACTAGAGGAAGATCCTGTAGTTACTATAGGAAACATAAATAAATAGAGAAAACAATTATTTTTGTCATATCTTGAAAACAATGCAACCATTTTCCAACAGATTTTATGGGGAGATGCATATGGATGATAGTAACATGCCAAAGAAATTTTAGCAGATTCCAGTGCACAGTTTCCCAGAAATCGACCTCTATCACCTACAACCATTTTTGAATTTTCCTAATATTCGTGCATCCATTCGCAAAGTTGTTTCATGGGGATATGCATATGGATGATGGTAACATGCTTAAGAAATTTCAGCAGATTCGAGTGCACAGTTTTCGACAAATTGACCTCCATCGCCTACAACCATTTTTACTTTTTCTCGAGATTTGCGCATCCATTGGCCAATTCTTTTTTAAGGGGAGGTGCATAAGGATGATGACAACATGCATTGAAAATTCCAGGTCAATCTAGTATACCATTTGGGAGATATGGGTTTAAACAGACCGCTATGGGGTTTCCTATAGTTACTACACGATGTTCTAGTTTTCTATAGGAAACTAGTTGAAGGCTATAGGAAGGTAGGGAAGATGAAATGAAGTGCTAGTAAGGGGTATGAAAGTTGTGAAAAGTCTGGGGAAGGTGAACATAACCCATGGCCCAGCCCAACACTCCAAGAAGGATGGATTTGACTAAGATAGCTTGCTCACGGTAACTGGAAGACAGAGGTTTAGAATCACCAAGCTATGAAGACCTATGTAGAAGAAAACAAAAGAAATTATCACCTCCAGAGGACCATGGATCGATCATCAAATCAACAACAACATGCATGCCTCTCCAACAACCATCAGGTAGGTAAAGGTATGCAATATTCTTGACCTCTTCTCATGAGCATATTCTTGACCTCTTCTTCACCTCTTCTTGACCTCTTCCAGATAAGGATGGGTCAGCATTCTCAGCCACCCTCAACTATTTAATTGTAGCTAACTCCCTCATTCATGCAATGTGGAAAAGCTAAATTAGGAAGGGTGATGATTTTGAGGAGGGGGGACAATAGTGAAAAGATGAAATTTGTGCAAAGGCCAAGTCACCAAAGCACTCCAAGCCCTCCATCCACTTCATATCCACTATCTATCCATCATTCATCCATTCTATTTCATAAGAAAAAAAGTATAATTGTTCAAGAACAAACCATACACTTTGTCTCACCCTAAAAATTTCTTGAAAAAACACAGAGAGCACATCCTCTCCATTTTCACAAACCTACACTACTCCCTCTGAGCCCTAACATCATCATCCAAACCCTCTACATCATTTCTCATCACTCCTGTAGAGTTAGAAGAACTTGAAAGAGAAGGAATGACTGCTAGAGGAAGGAAGAATGTTGCTACAAGAAGGAAGAAAGGAACAAATTGTTCTAAAAACCAAAATCACAGTGCCTAAGATAGACCTAATTAAAACAGAGAACTCCAAAGCCCATTAGAAAATCGTCTAGGCCACAAAAGAGAAGAATAAGGCAACAAAAGGCAAGAAGATATTCACCATCAAAATAAAACTCAAACTATAGTAATGAAAAGAGGCTTTCCAAGGGGTCTCTAATCTCTTTCTAGCTTTTGTCCAAGGCCTAAAAGATGTTATAGAAAGGGGAGAAAGGCATGGAAAAGTTGGTCCAAAATGGAATTTAGGGGCATGGAAGTTAAGTTGAGGGCCTACCCTAGGCCTAAACTATCATTTCTACTCAAAATAGGTTTAAACAGGTTGTTACAGGGTTTCCTGTAGTTACTAGAGGATGTCCTAGTTTACTACAAGATCTCATCTAAAGGCGTTTTGAGGGTTCCAAAGGTGTTTAAATTGTGGAAAAAGGTAGCAAGAGATTGGAAAAGGATGTGGAAGACCTTAAAAAACCGAAAAATCTTAAAGAACCCATCTTGCATAAGGGCTAAAAGGCAGGAGTGTACAAACCAGAGAGGCCACCAGGGCCTTGAATGAGGCACAATTGGGTCACTAAGACGCTCATAGGATGAGCAACACTTTCAGCAGGGGGGTATGATGGACCTCCAAATTAGACATAAATTAAGTCCCATATGACCATCCTTTAGCGCATTAAACCTCTCTTTCTTCATTACATAATGTATTTTTAACTTTAATATGTTCATTACGAAGGTTTATGGATAATTGCATATTTGTGCCTAATATTTTTTATTTTTGTGGAATATTGTGAGAATATTAGGCAGATTATGAAGATTTGGAGGAGGATATAATTTAGGGACTTGCTCCCTACTACAGGGGGATCAATATTAAATAATAAATCAAGAAGATATTTTGAAATTATTGCATAGATTCTGGAGCTCCAATGATTGAGAAACTCTAGGAATGTGTTCCTTGTCATTTGATGCAGATTCCTAGTATTGGGAACCAGATCCACTAATTAAGGGATTTTGGTGGGGAAATCTTCCTCATTTCATGGGATCGATTCCTAATCATTTTGTATAAGTATCAAGTCGAATTTTCCTCTAGGAGTTGATTTTTCTTAGTCTTCTTAGGGAGAGAACTCGTATTTTTGCAACTCCACTTTCATTTCTTGTAGGGATGTAATTGTATTGATGAAAATAATGAAGATTAGTGCCATGTTCAATTTCTAAATATTTATCTCATTCATAGGACTCTGATTTTCCTTGGGCTTGGCCATCCCAGGAGCCTCAGAGCCCTTTTGTATCATTTATTTTTCTTCTTATCACTCCTTATTCACATGCATCTCTTGTTTTTATTTTTTTTCTATTTCTGCATTTAGTATTGATGATTTCTTGTAGTAGGATTGGGTTAAATGTTTGAATTAAATTCTTTTTAAGGATCAAAAACATCAATTCATCCTTGGAATAGATTTGGAAGTTCATAGTAATCATTGATTTACTTGGTTTAGTTTGCTTATTCCCAAATCTAGATTTCTGGAAGTCCTTTGTGGCAAATAACAATAAAATTCTGCTAGTTTTTAGAGAATGCTAATGAGATTCAATCAAGTTTATTCCACTTGAATTAGATCAAGAGCACATTGTAGTTAATATAAGAAATTACCCTATTGCATTTTCACTTGATGAGGTAAGGCATTTGATAGATTTACTAGCTCACTATTTCTCGAATTTTTAGGTTTTAGACTAGTAATTTTGTGTTATTTTTCAGCATGGCTAACAAAGGTATTTTTTAGTGATTCTACTTGGAATGGAGACTTAAGACATCCTAGTAAATAATAGAATTGTCCCTATCCAATATGGATTTGATTTGCTTGGTAATTCGATGAATTATAGTTTCCCGTAGTAAATCTGCAGTTTCCTGTAGTAACTATAAGATATCTTGTATCAGATTTCCAACATGTATATACTTTCCCATATTCACTCAAGAAACTTGGTTATTGTCACTTAGGGTTTAATCAAGAGCACTAGGCTCTAAATCAATGATTATAATAGACTAAATACCACTTAGGACTTTCCTCTTGACCCATGTAAAACATTTGAGCGATTTGGGCCAATGAACAGGTTTATGAAATGGATAATACAATGATGATTGCCACATCCAATGACCTCTATTAATGGAACTAAAATCTTTGGAATGTAACGACTGACATTTAGTTCATGAGATTTAATTTATGCAATTAGAATAGGTTTATTTCCTTGTATTTTATTCCTTACAATAGGTTAAGGTTTCCATTTTGAGCATTTAATTTTTTGCAATTAGTTTAGGATCTAATTTTAGTACATTCACTCCATTACATCATGAAATCAAAGCAAGGACACATTGTATGCTGCACATATAGTTCTGATACCTATTAAGTTTTTACAAACCTCGGGTTGATAATTAAAGTTGGTAGCCTTGGGAGTTGCAGCATTCTTATTTCAATATTGAGGCTCATCAGTTTCATCTAAGCCCTCGGGGCTAAGGAAAAGGGGGCCAAAGGAGATCAACGTTCACATTTTTGTCAAGTATGTTTAGTTTAAAGTCACCAAATAGCATGAGCTTTGATAAACTTGTATGATCATTTCACGGGGCAAACGGAGTTCCAACGGATTGGTAAAGGAAGGAAAGGAAATAGATGATTTGGTAGTTGTGCTCAGAATATGTCATGGCCATCATGAGGGATCACTTCCACCTCATGTAAGTGAATAATTAGAGTTATTAAGACCAAAAGTGATAGGGAACCTGCCAAGAGAGTATGAGGCATAATGTGGTAGAAATGTCGCTAGACTAGAGGCTAGCAAAGGAAGTGGTGTGGAGATATTTTATAGACCATCATTTCAATTTCACGTGTTAATTCTATTTTTTTTATTTTGTTTTTTTGTTATTTTGTTTTAAAGAAAAGAAAATTTTATGTGGTAATAATTTGGGGTGACAGAGCCCTGCACACTGACACAACTGGTTTAGAAGACAACTGGACGCTAAGGCTAAGATATTTTTGTAACTGATATTCAAAGCTCCCCCTCTCCTTATAAATATGGGGAAGAAACACTTAATAGAGGTTCCAAAATTCTGCACCCAAGGGGTCCAAATTCTATGATTCCACTTTTAGTTCTAATTGACTATTCATGAGGGACATGAGCGATACGTTGATGAATGTAAATGGAATGGTGATTTGGACTCTTAAAGGATTAATGAAATTATTCTGTTGAATCGTATTAGAGCAACGAGCAGTATGTTTTCCTCTTTATATTTCATTTCATGTATGTTTCTCTTCTACTGAAATTATGTAATGAAGGTGTTGGTTTCACTCTCTCATAGTTATATGTATGTTGTTGAGTAGTATTAATCCCTGTGTTAATTAAACATTTACTCATGTACCTGTAATGAACACAAATTTACTTATGTTGATAAGTGACAAGTGTTTCCATGAAGTATAGAGTATGAAACCTTAATTCGCACTCCACAATTCGTGTCATTCCACCCCTCCAGTCTTCCATCCTTCTGTCGAAGTATTTTTGCTTAGGATTTTGTATTGTTCCGAAACCTATGCATAGAATTCCTTCCTTTCTCTCTCTCCTCTTCATTTTACTACAATTCTAATATTAAGATGTCTATTATTGTGTGTTAGCCACCAAAACTAGAAATTTCTCTTTTAGATTAGCCCAATTTACCTCCTGAGCATTTAAATCCATGTATTTTCTTATGTTTACCTTAATGAAGAACTATTGAACTCAGCCCCCCTTCATTATATTTTCAAACTATGTGAAAATTGGAGTGCAATAAAAAGCCCCACCGATAAAATTCTAATGCACTCCTCTCTTAATATGTCATAGGCACCAGTCTACAATCAACCCAGAGGTTGTCTCTAGGAAGCTTCTATATTGCCTAAAGCACTTTTGCTACAGGTGCTAGAAAAAGTGACAACAGGTCCAACAGTTTACATCACTGACATAAAAAATATCTAAAATTCATGGAGTAGCAAAAGAGACTTTAAACATATTGAATGTGAATAAACTAACATACACAAAATAACAATCTATTTTCCTATACTACATATTAATCGAGATAACCATAAAATAACTAAGAGGGGTTAGACAAGCCTATTGGTGTTATAGGGTACCCAAATGTGTTGTACCATTTCCTTTGTAGAGTATAGCCTCAATTATGGCAAGTTGCATGACCATGCCATAGTGGTCCAAGGACATCTACCTATTTCTACTTGAAGGATGCATAGTTTAGTGAAATCATGCTTTTAATGTGTTCCTTGTCCTCTAAATCTATGTTTAAGTGTGTCTTAATGGGCTAGTAGAGTTCTAATATACACAAATACTAGCTTTTTCAACCACATGTATGGTGTGGGTGTGGAATCTAATCAACAGAGCGAGTGAGAATGTCATAATATCTGTGAGCATCTCTTTCATGCATAGCTTTAGTAGCAAGTTGATTGACTAAATGTGGAATGTTTTCAGGGACAGTCATTAGGGGAATTTTTAGGCATAAAATGGGCATCCTAAGGGAATTATAAAATAGTAGTGGAAATAATAAAATAATATTATATTAGATCATCAAATTTTAGAGGGAAAAAAAAGAAAAAAAAATCAACTCGTATTTTCAACTTGTCACCCAATGGGTTTACTCAAATTTTGAGAAGAAAAACTCGTCGGATGTATAATTTTATTCTTCATCCAAGGAGTAACGATGTTGCATAAGTTTTATTGACCCCACTACACAAAAGATGATAAAAACATGAAAAATGTGATTGTGATCACGTTTTTTCATGTATTTTCATTTTTCAAGTAGTGGGGTCCATCGAAAATATGCAACATGGGTACTCCTTGGATGAGGAATTAAATTTTGCAGCCAACAAGTACTCTTGCTCGAAATTTGAGTAAAACCTTAGGGAAATAATTTGAAAATACAAGTTGAAAAAGTAGTTTTATTATTTTATTATTTTCTAATCTTTTTACTTTTTTATTCCAAAAATGGTTAATAATCCCCCATAGTTGACATCATCATATTGAATCCTATTGGTTCTCCTAAAGTTTATTTTGGTTGTAAATTTTTCTTAGGAGGCCCATTTTAGACCTCAAAATTCCCATAATGGTCCTAGTATTTGTGCACCATATATTGGGATTTATAGTGATCCCAAGAGCTTCCTTCTCCCTTGTTAGCAGAGCTTTATTTGCAATGCATGGACTATTGAGACAAGGTGTTAAGAGTTAGTTTCTCAGGGACCAAGCTAAGAATAGGATTCCAAATAGATGGAAAGGATACAATAGGAGGAGATGAGATGGTGCAATGAGATGTGGTTGGCAAACAATTATGAGGAGAAAAAAAAGGATCAAGGAGCTACCAAAAGAGTAAGGACTTCATGACACACTGACAGGGTTGAGTAGCCAGTGTCCTAGGATGAGTGGATTTCTCAGGAGAGGTAGTGATATCGGGAAAGAGACTAAGATGAAACCTAGAGTGGAAAATAAAATACTTGTATGTAGAAAATAACTTGCATAATAGACCAATTATCAAACAAAATAGAGACGAAGACGAATAGATACTAGTAGTGATGAGAGACACATTTTTATTGATGAGGTCAGACTAAGTTAGTATAATTTGGTTTCCAAATTCCATTCACTACAAGTACACCAGATATCACCTCCTTTCACTACTCGAGGAGCCTTAGCACCAGATAAGGGATGAGAGAGTCATCAAGTGAACAAATTACTAAAAATTGTGAAATTTTGGGAGGTCAAGTCAAGACGACCTAGTCCTTCCCTAGTGTGAGTGAAGGAAATAACACCAAGGTTTCAAATTTTGTGTCGAGGGGGGTGAATTTCCTCTAGTAAACCTTCGCTACAACATTATATGCATGCAAGAGAATGAGCCTTAAGAAATCAATTAACTCGCTCGCACGTGATGAAGGAGTCATGGGCATGCAAATCATAATACACATACCTCTAAGTTTTAAATGAGTGAGCCAATTGGAGGGAGGGCTAGATTGACCTCCCCCCTCTAGGGGGAGGGGTAACAATAGAGGACTAGACCACCCTCCTGTTTCCCATGCTTCCCTTCATTGATACCATAATTAGGGAATATATATATATAATGCAAAATAAAATAATATAACGATATTTCTTTTGTACGGAATTGTAAAACACTTTAATATAAATCATCAATTTTTCAATTGTATACAAACATTTATTACATTGATATATGTGTCTATTTTAGAATAGAACTTCCATAATTTTAATTTAATTATCAATAATTATTAGTTCCATGGTAGGGATTTAATCTCTTTAGAATATTATAGAATATTCAAGGTAATATACACAAATCAATGGTTGAGATTTATGGGAAAAATATTTTTTTTTTACCCTTTTAATTAAACTAATTAATTAAAAATATTGTCATATGAACAAGTGTCATATGGAGTGAGTTGTGGTTTTTTGGGCATGTGGTTTTGATAAACCATGGTATTGTAAAAAAGTCTATTTACAGATTAAGAATCTCCATGATAATGTGGAGGTAAATCTCCACAATTAATAATCTCATTCCATGATTTTTGAAATTTATAAAAGTTTAACTTATTATTTTATTTTTTTATGAGTAATAATAATAATAATTTAAAATAATGTCATAATTTAGTTAGTTTTTATGATTTTTTTTAGTTTTTAGTAATGTGAGATATATGATTAAGCGTTTTCGTGCTTATTATGGATTGATGCTTATCTACATTTACCAATCATTTAACTTATATTATTGTGCTAGCTTATTCTTCTTTCTACTTAGAAAAATATAAAATACAATAAAATACATAAAGTGATTGTTCTACTCCATTAGGTATTAGAGCATATGTTGGGAAAATGGTTTCTAGCATACATAGCCACCATCTATTCTGCTAGTACCATAATACAAACCTGTGGTATTATACATATACCATATCCTTGAGGGTAATAAATTGTACAATTCATTTTTTTGTTTATCAATTTCCATACATAATTATAATCTATTCTAATTGTAGCATCATTGATTTGGACTTGATAATCGTATTGTTTGTCATTCATCTTTATGATTTCAAAGTGAAAAAGTGGATAAATCAGTTCACTAGACCATTTTTATTGTCGAGAGCTAGTTTGGAAAATTAGGTCTAAAACTTTCCAAAAGAATTTTTTCCTATTCTACACACAAATGCTTTTCCAATGATGAAAGGCATCTCAATCCTAGTCAATATAAAAAAATTATGCCACATCTAAGTTGACCTTCCTAATTTGACAACCATAAATGTAAAGGATGCCACGTCATCCCCATTATTTACGGAAAAGAGGATACTGATGTGATCATGAGGAAAAAGACTCTATAAGGGTCAATGTTGTAAGTTTCGTTAAGAGTTGAAAGAGTCAAAACTAACCACTAATAGGCTATTGGGTTGTGTTATTGTTATAGACATTTTTGGGCACTGCAACCCCAATCATAAATGTCCATAAACCAAGGGCTCTTAAGTCCCTAAAAGTGTTGTTCCAACCCCTAAAAGAACAAGGTCAACTGATTACAACATCTCCCAGAAGTTCTCCATGAAAAACTACTCAGAACTGGTCAAAACTGGACCATCTCACCTGCTCCATGGTCAAAGTGCGTTGCATCCCACCTAAATACACATGGGAGGTGCGATGCATCTTGAAAATCCCTTCTATGGGGTGCGATGGGCGAGAGTGGACAAATGGCAGGGTCAATCTGCAAGGTGGAGGATCATGGAATCTTCTAGAAACTTCTCCTGTGACACTTGCCTCTCTACATTCGCCCAGGGATGAGTAAGAGATCATCAATCTCCAAGTGGAATCAAGAACTATCAGAGAGATGACACTAATCAAATCTCAAAATCTAACTCACCCCCCTTGCAAACATCTATATATGGATCCCTCATCCCAGAGATCCAGAGGCTGGAATTTTGTATCTTGTAAGGAAGTGCTGCTGGTTTCTTGGTGTAACATCATAGTGTTGGGCGACCTAAGCTTTTCATGAGGTGAAGAAGGGCTTTCTTGCTGAGAGGATGATGCTGGGTCAGAACAATTGGTTGTATTCCTCTTTGCTATTATTGATTATTAATAAAGCTATTCAAGTTTTCCTCCATATTCTTGTATGATTGATGATATGTGCATTTGTGTGGTCAATATATCTCTGGTCCTATATTGTTTATGATAGTAGATCTCTGTTCTTGGATAGTGTTATGATACTTTGATTCTACAGGTGCTCTTTGAAGCTGGGTAGACGAGGAAGCGAGTGGCAAAGATCTATGAGAAGGGAGAGGAATCAAGCTAGGAACCAAGCGCAAGATAGAGGTTGGTCTCCTTCTTTCCCCTCTTATCTACTTCATAAAGGAAAACGAAAGTGGTTTTAGTTTGTTTGTTTCTAAGGTAGCTACCAGCCTTAGTGGGACTAGGAGCTCTACATAGACACTAAATTTCCCGATAACAAAATGGAGACTCCACTAGGGAGCGAATAGATTGTTTGTTTGTCTATATGTGTTTGCTTTATAAACTTACAGATGGAGCCTGAAGTCAAGCCAGCTAGCCTTCGAACTGCATTTGCTATGCAAGTGCAAAGTAGATCAACGCTGCTTCAGTCTATCTCGGGTTTTTTTATGAACCAAACAATTGGTTTACAAGCTCTCTAGTTGCCCTTGTGGTGGCTCTAGTAACCTCCTCAGATCTACCCCTGTGATTGATTTACTGATTACCACTTGCTCGGCCTAAATCCCTGAACTGAGCTGCAAACTGTGACCTGGAACCCAGTTGAAGTCTCATCCCTGGATCATTGCACTGTCTATTCTTAGGAATCTGGATGCATCACACTTCTCGAGTGTGGTAGGTGCGCTGCATCTCACTTTCCTTGTGTCACAGGTGCACTAATCAGACATGACCTCTTTTGCTCTTAGATTTTGGTTTCTGTGTTCACTATTTTTAGCTCTATTCAAGAGTTTTGCTATCTATAGTCGGTATACCTCTGTTGAAACCCCCTTCCTTGCCATTATTCCGCCTCTATTGTGCAAAGAACTGGAAATGTTTTTATGTATTGTGATCCATTTTCAGTTCTCTTTTACAAAGAAGTAGCGTAATTGAAATGTCGTTTCTTGATTTGAAAGTGTCGCAATGTTGTTTTCAGTCATAGAAGAGAATCTGATTGTTCTTGATAGTCGATTACACTGTTACTCTTGTATTTGATTTGAATTAATAGTTTTTCAAGTGTCGAAAGCAAGTTTTCAATTCCAAATCGCAAAGTGTCGTCATTGTCTTCATTTTGTCTTGAAAATAAACTTGTTAGTAATGTTTCTTTGAAAAATAATTCAGATTTGCGCTTAGCTTTCTTCTTATCATTCACACATTAAGAAGGATGAAAACAAATACATGCATGTGCATTTGCATTTAGACTGTTTGTTGGTTTGATTTAGGACAGTGCATATAGTGTGTGCTCTCTACTCTATGTTGAAAGAATATCATCTCTCTTTCCTTAGTAGCTAGGATTTTCATTGCAAAAAGAAGATTAAACGATTGTTTATCATCTTAGATTGCATTTTAGGAATTATACATCTACATCACTCAGTGAACCTGAAAGGAAAATTTCTTAAGCAAGATCAACTGTAAAATAAATTTAATGAATCTAAAAATGCTTTGGAACCTAACGCACAACATTTAGAAGTCTAGGCTAGAGACGTATTCCAGCGTCGTAAAACCTGGTAACTGTTGTTTTCATTGCTGGTTGGGTGATTCCTCCACTTTGAGACGATAAGTGCCAGTACGGACTTGTGCTCCCACGTACCATCGAGTATATATTGGGAGACCACAATAGGCTTTATCCTTTATCCATAGGAAGCTGTGTCTGCCGCCCTATTGATCGCAATGCATTGAACACAGCATTCGGGAAGATTGACTGTCGTACCGTAAAAAGTATTCTGCAGTTTTACGATTGGTTTGGTAATCCCTCTGTCTAGATTTCCAGAGTAGTCTCTTTCGTTCCTTTTTAGAGTCCTTAAAGGAAAAGGTCCATCTGAGCACTTGTCACTTCAAGGTCATTAAAAATCGAAGGCGACTAAAGTCATCTTTTGTTTTTTCTCGACTCTTAAAAATTGAAAAAACAAGTTGTGTCCAAGCGTCTAAAATTTATTTTAATTGGAATAGTCATCACCTTTCCTACGTTGGTCTTAGGTTGAGAAAAATGGAGTCCACCAACCAAGGAGTTCCCCTTGGGGGAAATCCTAGTCCTTTCTCCTCTTGGGGAGATGTTGGTGCACCCCATATGGCCACATTGTCACTTCCAAGATTGACAATCGGCTTGCCCGTATGGCTCTTCTCGACCTCTGTCATTCAGAACACCGTGATTCCTGAACAATCAAGTCAGTAGCTAAACGATACCAAAGTTACCCCCCAACCTTCTACTTCATCCAATTCTCCCTCTCCTCCTTCCTCTTCGCTTGATAAAGCTGGTAAAGCCAAAAATCAAGTAACGGAGAAGAAGAAGGAGAAGAAGAAGAAGGAGCCAAAGGCGAAAAGGGGCAACCAGGCATCGTCTGATGAAAATCCACACACGGCACCATCCAGGGCTAAATCGCCATGTTTCATTTGCAAAGGAGACCACTATCATCGAGATTTTCCTTGCATCCCTGGGATCTTAAGGCGCTGGTCTCCTCGTTTGCACAATCTGTGTCATCAACCTCTGATGATCATGTTGAAGATACACCGTCAACTAGTGAAAGTGAAGCCCCTGGAAAAAAGGAAAACGTAAATTTCCTTGTAAACTGTGTGAAGGCGATCATGCCATCCACCGTTGTCCCTTCTTAGATGAGGCTAAAAGAGTTTTTGACGACCATCTGGTTTCACCGTTACGACTTCCTCCTAGATATAAGAAGCTCTCGCCGAGTCCGTCACTAGTTGAAAATCTGGCCGACACGCCGTTTTGGTCGACCGAAGCGTCTATCATTGAAGATAAACCATCTGAATCCATACCAGATGAAAGTCAAAAGGTTTAGGCGGCAGTTGACCCAGTCTTGCCTTCAGAGGATCCATCTTCAGATGATACAGTCACCGGAGAGAACAAGAACGACACTGTCCAAATTCTCTTCGTAAGCACAGACTCCGATGAACATGGGGGCAGTCTACCCATTCCTTTACTGCAGGAAGGAAGTTTGTCAAAGTCATATCCGGCCATCTATTCAGTCCCACCTCCAAGCAATCTAGTTGTTTCCTTCGATTGGAATCTACTAGGCAGACCCTGTTTACTGGCTAGTGTACCATTTCAAATCATTGCTCAGATATATAGAATGGTCATGGTCGGTACCATCATAAATGAAGGGGCTTCTGTGAGTATCCTTTCCTCAACTGCTTGGAAAGCACTTGGTTCGCCATCACTTTTGCCTGAAATGAGAAATCTAACAGGCTTTGACAAAGGAACCAGTCGACCGTTAGGGATCCTTCCCAATGTGCCGATAACATTGAGAAGGAAAATTATTCACATGAACGTAATGGTAGTCCAAGGACCCCTGGATTATAATCTACTCCTTGGACACGACTATATTTATTACATGGGAGCCATTATCTCCTCACTCTTTAGAGTAACATGTTTTCCGCATGAAGGAAGAGTGGTCAAGCTCATAGACCAGCTTTCATTCCCCAGTTCACACATAGCAAATAGTCATATACCATCCCTGAATGGTATTTTCACACAAGGAATGTCTCATCTATCCCAGTCCGTCCTCCAGATGAGCACGAGTGATTCGGAGGACATGACTGAAACCCAGGGGGCATGCACCCTGGCCTGTTTCGACAGGAAAACCTTGGGTATAGGGTAGGTTTCCGCGAAGGATATATGACTGATTGACACACCCGTCCATTTAGGAAAATGGGGTTAAACCGGAATAAGATACCTTTGTTAAAAGGTAGGCCTTTCCCGATAAAACAAATGTTTTGTCTGCAAATTGAGGGGTAACCTGGAAACTCAACTTCACTATACCTGGGGGCATGCAAACCTTTTTGCGTGCAGGTAAAGAGCGACCATTTATTTTTTAAATTTATAGGTCCTCTAACCCTTTAAACTCATAGGATTGGTTGTTTCCTAACTTGCACAAAGAAAGGATGCGGGGCAAAGCTTTGAAGAAAGGCCATGTTATATGAGACATCCTTATTATACGACTGGACCGGCAGTTTTATCAATCTCGTTAAAAAATAAACATAAGCAATGAGCAAATGTTTCCCTAGAGTTTAATCTCATTAAGAAATGAACCAATTCCCGGTAAATAACCATCGTGAATGTATTATCATCAGCCTCTGAAGCCTTGGTCGTGTTCTCATCATCACCTCGACTCTATTTTGGCCGATCATTCACCTTCATTTGATTGTTTACCCTTTTTTAGGAACAGCTGCGAAGAGTGATCCTGTTAGCCATCCTTGTGACACTGCCGTGATTGGAAAACTCCAAACCTTACCTGGAATTAGCTGCTACCCGAATTTATCACTCGTTCCTCAAAAAATGAGTCTCCTTTATGCTCTTTTCAACTCACTCGTAAAATATGAAAATATTGCCGAGCAATTGGCCTCTCCAGCTCATTAAAGTGACCGTAAGTGCTATCCCTCCTTTAGATTTTAATCTTTTTGGACTTGAGGGATTATTACACAAAAAGATCGAGTGCTTGTTTTGTTCGGCTCGTTAAAAGTACCGAAATTTCATCCCTTTTGTATTATTTTATACTTTTTCGAACTCAAGGGATTATAAGACGAAAAAGGATTGTTGGAGTTTTCTTTATGTCCCTTTTTCAGACTCTCTAAAATTGAAAAGGACCGAGTTATCCTTGTCGTTAAACTTGTTAAAACCGAATAGCGACAAACTTGTCCATACAGACAAGAATGAGTTTCACTATCGCTAGGCTCGTTAAAACATAGAGATGGGTTTGCTCGGAGGGTAGATTATAGAACAAGCATATGTTATCCTCCTCAAGCTTGACAAAAATAAAGAGGTACTGGTCAGCAATGACTGGGGAAAAATTGGGAAGAAAACTTAAAGAAACTTTATTGGTAGCAAGTCACTCTTGAACATGACACTTTCACTTCGCATCCGAGTTGGGTTGGGTTGTTCCGTTCACTGGTCATATCACCATTGGTCCATCACACCATCCATATTTGGGGTTAACGCTACCAATCCATCATGTCAGTGTCACAGATATGTTCAAGAGAAGTCGCTCAGAGAATTCACCTATGTCTCATCCACTGCAATACATTTATGCTCCAGTCTTTCATAACCGCCACCCTGAATCTTATGTCGTCAGATTGTTTTCACCTCCATTAAAATCATTTGCTCCGTTCCGTGTCATTGATGTGGGATTCACTAAGGCCCTCCTATGACGAATCTCTTCTTGTTGACATCAGCTCATTATCCAAGAAGTCGATCTAGGAACAACCCTTTCAGTACTTTGAAGCTTGCATGCCTCAATGGCAAGTTTCTCACTTCCGGCGACAGGTTTATATCAATGGCCTTCAACCGAAATATTTTGCGTGGTGTTCGATGCCAAGTCCCTTATTCAAACCACATGAATTGTACTATAGTACCTTGAGGTTCATCATCATTATCGGTGATTCCTCTCGCGCCTATTAACAGCTTACACCATTGGCTGGTAATCAGGCAATGTATTTCCATGTTCAACTCCAGAACATCTCTCACATGGATTGACTTGTACTTTGGGTGAAGATCGAACGAGATTGAATACCCCAGATCTAGTTTCATCCATCCGGGCTGCGATATATATTCAGGAAAATAAAGACATCAAATGTACATCATTGCTGCACAGATAATCATCCAATCCAAGGGATGATGGCTCTATCAGAATCATCAGTCTGCACACACAGGCGATTGTCTGTCCTATGTACATGAAAATGAATTTATAAAGCTGAGCATGGGAATGCCCGCCTCAGCTAGATCATGAAAATATTATGAAGATAATGTATTGTATTGTATCTTATTACAGGTCACCTTCCAGCTTGAAAAAACTTCGGATCCTCATGATAAAGCATTTCACCCGACATCAAAAAAGATTAACGACCTCATGCTTTAGGGGGCAACTGTTATAGACATTTTTGGGCACTGCAACCCCAATCATAAATGTCCACAAACCAAGAGCTCTTAAGTCCCTAAAAGTGTTGTTCCAACCCCTAAAAGAACAAGGTCAACTAATTACAACATCTCCCAGAAGTTCTCCATGAAAAACTACGCAGAACTGGTCAAAACTAGACCATCTCACCTACTCCATGGTCAAAGTGCGTTGCATCCCACCTAAATACACACGAGAGGTGCGATGCATCTTGAAAAGCCCTTCTATGGGGTGCGATGGGCGAGAGTGGACAAATGGCAAGGTCAATCTGCAAGGTGGAGGATCATGGAATCTTCTAGAAACTTCTCCTGTGACGCTTGCCTCTCTACATTCGCCCAGGGATGAGTAAGAGATCATCAATCTCCAAGTGGAATCAAGAACTATCAGAGAGATGACACTAATCAAATCTCAAAATCTAACTCACCCCCCTTGCAAACATCTATATATGGATCCCTCATCCCAGAGATCCAGAGGCTGGAATTTTGTATCTTGTAAGGAAGTGCTGCTGGTTTCTTGGTGTAACATCATAGTGTTGGGCGACCTAAGCTTTTCATGAGGTGAAGAAGGGCTTTCTTGCTGAGAGGATGATGCTGGGTCAGAACAATTGGTTGTATTCCTCTTTGCTATTATTGATTATTAATAAAGCTATTCAAGTTTTCCTCCATATTCTTGTATGATTGATGATATGTGCATTTGTGTGGTCAATATATCTCTGGTCCTATATTGTTTATGATAGTAGATCTCTGTTCTTGGATAGTGTTATGATACTTTGATTCTATAGGTGCTCTTTGAAGCTGGGTAGATGAGGAAGCGAGTGGCAAAGATCTATGAGAAGGGAGAGGAATCAAGCTAGGAACCAAGCGCAAGACAAATGTTGGTATCCTTCTTTCCCCTCTTATCTACTTCTCATAAAGGAAAAAAAAGGTGGTTTTAGTTTGTTTGTTTCTAAGGTAGCTACCAGCCTTAGTGGGAATAGCAGCTCTGCATAGACACTAGATTTCCCAATAACAGTTATAACCTAGCCACCAGGAGGAAAAGTGGTTCCATTCTTTTCAAGTGTGTTTGTTCAATAGAAGAGCATAGTAGTCAAGAGGGATAGGGAGAGAGAATACAAAGAGTATTTGTGTATTGTAGTATACCAAGGACCACAATCCTTACTTCTTTATACTCTTAATAATTTTTATTTAGAGAAACAGAGTAGTGTGGTGTCACCTTATACCTAGGTTTTCTCTTGAAATGGTTTCCCAAGATATATCTTGCATCAAATGTGGTTTGTGACTTTTTATTTCAATGTTCTCTATTTTATGCATAATATTTAATTTTCATGCATATGAAATAAAAAATAATCTACATATCCATAAATCTAAAGAGAAATATACCCTAATAATGTAGATTTTGGACTTATAAGTATAATTTTATCATATTTGTTGTGACAAAATGTTCAGTGGAATATCCATGGAAGTTTACAGGTCATATTGGTATCATAACATGTTTCTTTGGGTATATTGTGGATATTTACAAGGGATCTAGATTGACTAAGAAAAAATTCATAAAACCCCAATCATGGCTGATGAATCCATGAACAACCATTGTGATTCCATATAAGAGAGGATTTTGTAGCTAAAAGCACAAGTTGTAGATATGAATCGTAACATGAATCTCCTCATGTTGGTTGTGCCTAATAATATTGGGTTATTTAGAGAAGATTGGCACTCAAATGGAAAGGTATTATTGGAGGGGAGATTAGGAGATCGAGAAGAAATATAGAACAAGTTGAAGAAAGGACCCAAAAATGATAAACTTAGTTTGAGTGTTGTAAACCGTTCACAATCCCTATTCAAAATGAAAGTGAAGGTCTAAAAGCACATTATGGGATGATTGCACATTAAGATAACTTAATACCATAGATATTTCTCCATTTCTAGTGAGCATCCATAGCCCAAATAGATTTGTTCTTCCCCCATTTTGAAAAAGGATTAGTCTCTATTATTCAATAATAGTGTGGTGATTAAGGAAGGTCACATGCATGGAGTATATTTATAAATAACTAACATAACAACTAGCCTGGATATTATTATAATTTATTAATATCGTATCTCATGTTTATAAATATTGTATCTATAAGTTAATATAATATCTAATGATATTCATGTGTAAGAAGTACAGTAAACTAAAGATGTGATGCAAGCAAATGCTCAACATGAACTTTGAAACTAGTAGAGGGATTTTGTCTAAGCCATTTTTTAAAAAATTAATCACCCTTTAACCTAATGGTATGAACAAAATCATTAATGATATTTCCTAGACTCATCATAATGATTTATACTAGGGAAATATGTTCAATCTTGACTCATTATTACACAAATCTCCTAAGTCTTTTAAGATGTTAGGATTTCATATTTATTTCTCCTATGTCTAACAGCCACAAAATGTATGTAGTCAAATTGCAAAAGGTTTATTTATGCACACAATTTATATTCACATGTGTTTTTAATAGAAAAATTGTTCAAAGAAATCATAAAGTCAATGTAGCCAAGTTAAAAGATTGCTAGTTGCATATTTCCTAACTTTGGTCTTCATACCTATCAAAAATAGTAATATGTTAAACTATTGAAAGAAGTAGGGAAAAATTTTGTTTACGAAGCCTTCAAGAAATATGAAAATGTATGATTGATAACATGAAGAATTTTTTTCAAAACATTTATTCATACATTCATTAATCAAATAATGTAGCCCCATATAAACCTCTAATGGACAAAACCCTTAAATGTCAATAACTTGTTCATGAGAAATATTTGCATATATCTCTATCTCATGGCTATCTTGTATTTTCATTAGGTTAGTCATATTACAGTTTGAAAATAAACAGACAACAATAAAATTCAACACATTAATGACCATAAGGTCAAGTGCATAATGTGTCTCTTATACAATATAGTTATCATTAACATGTTCAGTGTTAGCATTAAAATGATCATAATAAAACAATCATTATAAATTTACACTTGTAAGAAGATTAACATATACTTCAAGATTGCAAGAGGGATTTAATGGTTCATATTTGTATTATTATTGGTTTGAAATAGTAGGCATAAATGTCATATGCAATGAAATCATAACTACTAAAAATATTACCATGTACCGGTTCTTCTGAAGATGACTGAGAGACTGAATCACCTATTTCAAAAGGGGCTTGACCAATTGATCATTGATGTTGTTATATACCTAGGGGGGATAATATTGGGTACAAAGAGAGGTACTCAAGGTAATAATGTAATAATGGGATGGGCCATATTAATAAATAAGGTGGTTAATCCATATCATGTAAGGGACCACAAGTAGTTAGTAATAATGTAATGGACCCATGGTATTAGTTCGATGGTATGAGGGAACCATGGTATTGTATGTATGAGGCCTATATAGAGGCTAAGACTCCACATGGGGAGATGTCAAGGAATAGTGTCAAGGATTATTGTATGAACATGCATATGGCTTGTGGAGTGTTCTCCTTCCTTAAGGAGTGAATATATGGTGTTGCCCTACCTTAAGGGTTTGATATCAATAAAGAATCATTTCATATTATTTTTGGGTTTATTTGCATTATCTTATATTTTCATATCAGATCTATAACAAGTCGTATCAGAGTTATAACAGATATGTTGGCATTATGTTTCTGGTATGACTATATGTTACAGATGTTGTACTTGATGGCAACTCCCATGGCAAGGCTCTCAATTTGTTGAAAATTAAGAAGTACGCAGGTAATCAGTTCAGAAGGTGCGTACCCACAGGTACACCATGCAGGGACCGCGTCCAGGCACGCAGGCCAGCCGTTCAGGAGGTGCGTCCCCCCAGTGCACACATTTCAAGGCAAAGAAATTCACATGTGGGGTTTTCTTATGTGTTACTCTTGGTATTTAGCCGACGGTATTGGGTTACTATGGTGTCGGCTCGTGGTATTGTTCCATGATTTTAGGAGGAGCTTGCCTATATAAAGCAAAGGAGATCATTTGGCTTGAGCATGTTTTTGGTTGAATATCTCATGAGGGCTAGATCTGGTCTAGATCTAAACAAGGCGAATCTACTGATGGACCGAGATCTCTTCGGCGCATGTTCAGATCTGTAGATCTGACTGTCTGGGTTACTTCTGAAGTCTTGAAATCATCTATGCCCGGGGGTACGCAGTGCAGAAACAGGAGATCTGCGTCGGTACGCAGAGCAGACACAGGAGACTTGCGTCGGTATGCAAAGCAGAAGAAGGAGAGCTGCGTCGGTACGCAGAGCAACTAAGGTTCAGGTGCGTCCGCATAGTAAAAGTACGTGGCGCGATAGTATATTTGGGTGCGTCCCTGCAGTAATAGTACGCAATGCGGTTAAAGGAACAGTGCGTGGGCACGCAGGCCACAGAAGGGAAAACTGCGTCCCTGTCTTAAAATGTTCTGTTGATTGAATCTTTCTGTTGATAAGGTGTTCTGCGTTAGTTCTGTTATTCTTGATCTGATAACTGTAGTGGACTGTAACCTTTATGTACTTGATGATCATTTGATGCTTTATGAAAAGAAGTAGGGGGTTGTAGCTCCCTTCCAGGAAAGACTGGAAAATGAGAGAGAGTTGTAGCTCTCTGCAGGTTGTAGCCTGCGTACTGGTAAAGGACTGCACCAGTACAAAACCATTGTAAAAGGAGTTTCTAATTTGAAAGAAGATAGAGACATATTGCAGCAGGTGGTTTTCTCCCACATTGGGTTTCCACCTTACATCTTGTGTTCTTTGGTGTGACTATCTGTTTTCTTTTGTTCATGCTCATTATTTTATGGTACTGACATCCAAAAATAATTCAAAGAACAAACAAAGAAGATCTATTAAAAGAATTGTATAATACTGATTCACCCCCCCTCTCAGTATTATTTCCAACAATTGTTATCAGAGCAGGTCCTTCAGAAAAGCTTGATCGCTTGAAGGTAGATCGTTCATCATGAGCAACTACGAGAGAGAAGCATCAATCAGGCCACCGGTTTTTGATGGGACAAACTTCAACTATTGGAAGGTAAGAGTTACTGCCTATCTTCAATCTCTTGGTACAGAAGTTTGGGACATTGTAGAGACAGGCTATGCTTTTCCTTCAGCTACTCCTACAGATGCAGCCGAGAAAAAGAAGTATGAAACAAATGCGAAAGCAGTCAGTACTCTATTAGGATGTATATCTCAATCAGAATTCATGAAGGTAATGCAATATAAATCCGCAAAAGAGATATGGGACAAAATTGTCACGAGCTATGAAGGAGACGAACAGGTAAAGCGTGCTAAACTTCAAACTCTCAGAATTCAGTATGAGACTCTCAAAATGTATAATGATGAAAGTGTGGCTAACTATTTTCTTCGGGTAGATGAGGTTGTTAATTGTATGAAAAATTTGGGTGAAGAAATAAAAGAGGCTATTGTGGTTGAAAAGGTCCTAAGATCATTGTCCCCCAAGTTTAAATCTAAAGTATCTGCAATAGAAGAAAAGGAAAATCTACGAATTCTTACTATGTCTCAGCTACATGGAATTCTAACTGCTTATGAAATGAGAAAGGGAGGTCCATCAGACAGAAGAGAAGCTGCTTTCAAGGCATCAGGCAAAGGAGATTATTATGAAGCAAGCCACATCCCAGAAGAAGAGGAAGAAGAATCAAATTTTGTCAAAAATCTTCAAAGGGGTTCTGGAAGGTTCAGAGGTAAGTTACCTTTTAAATGCTTTGCTTGTGGAAGAGTAGGTCATTATGCTGCAAAATGTCCTCATAAGGATAAAGGAAAGGAACCTGCTAGATGGAACAAGAAACAGAACGCAAATAAGAAAAGCTACTACACTCATGAAGATAGTGATGGTCTATCAAACAGTGATGAAGATGAACAAGGTAATGAATATAAGTTATTAATGGCATTTGAAGATGATGATTATATGGATGCTGTAGATGTGGATAACCTGTATGATGAAATTACTAGACTCAAGAGATGTATAGAAGAAAAGAACATGATCATTGATACTCTACAATTTCAAATTGATGAAAAGGAAAAACATCTTGAAAAACTAGAAGGTGAAATTGTTGGTCTTAGAAAAGAGATTGAGAAAACAAAAGCTATTAATCTCAAGTTTGTCAAAGGATCTGAAACTTTGGATGAGATTATCAATGTGCAGCGGTCTCCACTAAAAAAGACAGGTCTGGGCTATAATGGAGAAACTTCTCAAGCATCCACCTCAAAAAGTTATCTTGATGCAGCAAGAAGAAATGAGCAAAAGAACAATGAAGATCAACAGGTAAAGCAGGGACGAATTACAAACAGAAACTATCAAGGGCAATCCATCTTAAGGGTGAACAAAAGCTACAACCAACCACAGGTAAAATCTTCTCAATTTGGTTCAAGAATAGATGAAAATTACAATCAGTTGGCTGGTAGATTCAATAACCGCAGAAGTTTTTTCAATGGACAATGCTTTTCTTGCCATAACTTTGGTCACAAAGCAGCTCAATGTGTTGCATATAAAACGATCATGACTAGGGAAGCTCAAAAACAAAGAAGTATGACAGGGATTACAAAAAGGACCTATAACAACTTTTCGGTTCTTGAAAATGAAGTTGAATGCTCTATTTGCAATAACTTTGGTCATGAAGACTCTGAATGCAGGAGCAAGTTTCAGCAGAAAAAGGAACAAGCCTCAGGCACCAAAACATGGAGAATAAAGGAACCTCAAACAGAAAGATGTGGGATAGCATTCTATGCAGAGGGATAGGAAAATCTATGGTACATTGACAGTGGATGTTCGAAGCATATGACAGGTGATAAAGAAAAACTTGAGTCTTATTCTGCTCTAGAAAAGGGAAAGAAAGTCTCTTTTGGAAATGATACTCCTGCAACTATAAAAGGAAAAGGCATTGCTCAGTTAAAAGAAAAGGTCAAGGCTGGAAATGTTTTGTATGTTGATGGATTGAAGCATAATCTTCTAAGTGTCAGCCAGATGTGTGATCAAAGAACCGAGGTTATATTCAGATCAAATGGATGTCTTGTTCGTGATCTTGATACAGGTAAAACAGTGATCAAAGGCAAAAGAACTCCAAATAATCTGTACATATTTGAAGAAGGACAACAACAATGCTATCTGAGCAAGGATGATGAGCACTGGTTATGGCATCGGAGGCTGGGGCATCTAAGCTTTTCACAAATAAGGAAAGCATGCAAATATCAGGCAGTTCGCGATCTTCCAGATATCAAAATTCCTGACAACACCATATGAAAATCATGTCAGTTTGGAAAACAAACCAGAACTAACTTTCCAAAGAAGGAAGGATCAGCTAGCATGCCTCTTGAGCTAGTACATACAGATACATGCGGTCCATTCAGGAAAAGAACACCTAGAGGAGAAGAATACTTGATATTATTCATTGACGATTTCTCCAGGTTTGTCTGGCTAGGACTTATGAAGCACAAAGATGAAGCATTCGAACAATTCAAATCCTTCAAAGCCTTGGTTGAAAATGAATCAGGTCACAAAATTAAGTGCCTCAGATCCGACAGAGGTGGGGAGTTTACTTCAAATGAATTTTTCGATTTCTGCGAAGAACATGGGATAAGAAGAGAATTCTCTACAGCTAGAACTCCTCAGCAAAATGGAGTTGTGGAAAGAATGAACAGAACAGTCCAACAAATGGCTCGTGCTATGCTTGATGAATCAGGAACTCTCGCAACTTTCTGGGGTGAAGCTGCACATGCTGCGGTTGTTATTCTCAACAAAACAAATGTCCGGGTGAACAGCACTCAAACTCTTCATGAACTCTGGAATGGTAAGACTCCTTCAGTAAAGCACTTCAAAATCTTTGGGAGCAAATGCTATATCAAGAATACTGATGAGCAGCTTGGCAAACTTGAACCTAGAGTAGATGAAGGCATTCTTCTTGGTTACTCTCCACATAGCAAAGCATACAAATGCTACAATAAAAGACTTGGCAGAATTGTTGACAGCATTGATGTAGTGGTTGATGAGAAGGGATACATTCCTAGGCAAGTACATCATGAAGACATCGAAGAAGATGAAGGCTACCCTCAAAGACAGAATGATGAAGAAGAAGAACCTCAAGAAGAACCTCAAGAAGAACCAGAGGAGCAGACAAGAATAGAAGAGAAAACCCCATCCAAATATGTTCAAAAGAATCATCCAGAATCTCAGATTGTGGGGCAGAAAGAAGTAGGTGTACAAACAAGAAGAACAGTTGCAGAAGCCTCAAGCTATTTGGCATTACTCTCCTCCACTGAACCACAAAATGTGAAAGAGGCATGCAAAGATGAATGTTGGGTGAAAGCAATGGATGAAGAACTTGAGCAAATCGAAAAGAACAACACTTGGGAGCTGGTTCCTAGACCAAAGGATAAGAATGTTATCGGAACAAAATGGGTCTTCAAAAACAAATTGAATGAAAATGGGGAAGTAATTAGAAATAAAGCCAGACTTGTTTGTAAAGGGTATGCGCAGCAAGAAGGAATAGACTTTGAAGAAACCTTTGCTCCTGTTGCAAGACTTGAGGCCATCCGAATGTTCCTTGCTCTCTCAAGTTTTCAAAACTTCAAAGTATTTCAAATGAACGTAAAATCAGCCTTTCTGAATGGAGACTTGGAAGAAGAAGTATACATTGAACATCCAGATGGGTTCATTCTTGGAAATGATCCAAATCTTGTATGCAGATTGAAAAAGGCTCTCTATGGTCTCAAACAAGCTCCAAGGGCTTGGTACTACCGTTTGGACAAATATCTTCATCAACAAGGTTTCTCAAAAGGATCAGCAGATAGCAATCTTTATATAAAAGTTGAAAATGACAAATTGCTAATACTTGTTGTGTATGTAGATGACATTATTTTTGGGAGCAATGAAGAAGCTATGAGTCAAAGCTTTGCCTCGGTCATGCAGAAAGAATTTGAAATGTCTTTGCTAGGAGAATTGACATATTTCCTTGGTTTGCAAATCCAACAAAAAGAAGGAGGAATCTTTTTATCTCAAACCAAATATCTCAAACAGATTTTGAAGAAATATGGTATGGAAGATGCAAAACCAGTATGTACACCCATGGTCATAGGATGTAGCCTCAGTGTAAATGATGAATCTGCAGCAGTACATCAACCAACCTACAGATCTATGATTGGAAGTTTACTTTATTTGACAGGTACCCGACCGGACATCATGCATGCAGTTGGAATAGTTGGAAGATTTCAGGAAAATCCGAAGGAGACTCATCTTCAGGCAGTGAAGAGAATTTTCAAATATCTTCAAGGGACTCAAAATTATGGCCTATGGTATCCTAGAGATACAGATCTTACACTTCATGCTTATACAGATGCAGATTGGGCCGGAAGCGTGGATGACAGGAAAAGCACAAGTGGTGGTGCGTTCTTTATGGGTTCCAGACTAGTATCTTGGTTCAGCAAGAAACAGAGTTCGATTGCCTTGTCTACAACTGAAGCAGAATATGTTGCTGCTGCATCTTGTTGCACTCAACTCCTTTGGATGATGCAGACTTTGCAGGATTTTCAAATCACTTGTACACCACCTATCCCCATCTTATGTGATAACACAAGTGCAATCAGCATCTCAAAGAATCCAGTTATGCATTCAAAAACCAAGCACATACTAATCAAGTACCATTTTCTCCAGGAACAAGTACTTGAATAGAAGGTCAAGTTGGAGTATGTTCCTTCTAAGGAACAAGTTGCTGATATTTTCACCAAACCATTGCGCAGGGACACTTTTGAATACCTTAGGCAAAAGCTGGGGGTTGTTGATGCATCATCTTATTGTTGAACCTTTTCTATTTGATGCTACAGGTTCAGGGGGAGCATATAATGCATTGTTGGCATTTTGGAGGATGGTCAGAAGGAGATCTTGGAAATAGCTGCAATATGTCTCTATCTCTTTCATGGTGGATTATGGTTCTTTGCTGCAGATCTGGTTCATTTTCAGGGGGTGCATGATCTTAGGGGGAGCATACCCCTTTGCCCTTGATGTCAAAGGGGGAGAATGAAGCTGAAGTTTGTGAGGTTGCCATCAAGTCCAAAGGGGGAGATTGTTGGCATTATGTTTCTGGTATGACTATATGTTATAGATGTTGTACTTCATGGCAACTCCCGTGGCAAGGCTCTCAATTTGTTGAAAATTAAGAAGTACGCAGGTAATCAGTTCAGAAGGTGCGTACCCGCAGGTACACCATGCAGGGACCGCGTCCAGACATGCAGGCCAGCCGTTTAGGAGGTGCGTCCCCCCAGTGCACACATTTCAAGGCAAAGGAATTCACATGTGGGGTTTTCTTATGTGTTACTCTTGGTATTTAGCCGACCGTATTGGGTTACTATGGTGTCGGCTCGTGGTATTGTTCCATGATTTTAGGAGGAGCTTGCCTATATAAAGCAAAGGAGATCATTTGGCTTGAGCATGTTTTTGGTTGAATATCTCATGAGGGCTAGATCTGGTCTAGATCTAAACAAGGCGAATCTACTGATGGACCGAGATCTCTTCGGCGCATGTTCAAATCTATAGATCTGACTGTCTGGGTTACTTCTGAAGTCTTGAAATCATCTATGCCCGGGGGTATGCAGTGCAGAAACAGGAGATCTGCGTCGGTACGCAGAGCAGACACAGGAGACTTGCGTCGGTACGCAGAGCAGAAGAAGGAGAGCTGCGTCGGTACGCAGAGCGACTAAGGTTCAGGTGCGTCCGCATAGTAAAAGTACGCGGCGCGATAGTATATTTGGGTGCGTCCCTGCAGTAATAGTACGCAGTGCGGTTAAAGGAACAGTGCGTGGGCACGCAGGCCACAGAAGGGAAAACTGCGTCCCTGTCTTAAAATGTTCTGTTGATTGAATCTTTCTGTTGATAAGGTGTTCTGGGTTAGTTCTGTTATTTCTGATCTGATAACTGTAGTGGACTGTAACCTTTATGTACTTGATGATCATTTGATGCTTTATGAAAAGAAGTAGGGGGTTGTAGCTCCCTTCCAGGAAAGACTGGAAAACGAGAGAGAGTTGTAGCTCTCTGCAGGTTGCAGCCTGCGTACTGGTAAAGGACTGCACCAGTACAAAACCATTGTAAAAGGAGTTTCTAATTTGAAAGAAGATAGAGACATATTGCAGCAGGTGGTTTTCTCCCACATTGGGTTTCCACCTTACATCTTGTGTTCTTTGGTGTGACTATCTGTTTTCTTTTGTTCATGCTCATTATTTTATGGTACTGACATCCAAAAATAATTCAAAGAACAAACAAAGAAGATCTATTAAAAGAATTGTATAGTACTGATTCACCCCCCCTCTCAGTATTATTTCCAACAAGATATGCATATACTGTAAATTTTTTAGATCAATTTTTATAGATGTCTCCTCCTCAAAATGGCTTTCTTCAAAAACTTTTTTATTATTATGATCGGGGATATAGGATAGGAATAACTCAAAATAAACATTAGTTATAATACTTTTAGGTTGCTCAAAACACATATATTCCTTTTCATCTTCTGTGATCTCATGTTCAATGGAACATTTAGTTTGTAAAGCAAAGGAACATAAACCTATTTCCTCAAATAAAACTTGTAATTATCTTGCAAACTTAAAATTTAATATTTATTATAAAAGCCTTCAAATATTTTCTCTTCATCACTATCATAACCTGGGTTTTCATGAATTCAAAATTATCATATTCATCTAAATTACAATTGTTATTATAAAGTGATTTTGTTGGAAACATATTTGCATAATGTTCATGAAAAATAGAATGAAAATCTCTCAAGGAGGAGATACTAGTAGGAGGAAGTCTCCTATACCAGTATCTAATGTCTCCCTTCAAAGACATCCTAAAAAAATTCATAAGGACATCCTCGTGAAAAAAAACTAATTTTATGAATGAACACATGAATATCAATCAAATGTTGGGTAGGTTTTTCTTCATCATTTTCTCCAAAGTGAGGAAGGTATATCTCCCATACATTTATATCAGGAATTTCTTTTGTAAATCATTTTATATTAGAAAAATTAAGGAGATAAAATCATTTGGATATCAAATAATACCAAAAGTAATCCATTTAAACAATATGAGCAATAAAAATAAATTTAGGAGTTGCCAACATCAAAATAAACAAAGAAATATCTTCTTAAAACTTTCAAAGTGCAAGCCGATGTGATCCTATTCACCAACATGCCATAGACTCAACAAGTTGTTAATTATGAGGGAAATGAAATCTTTACACTTCACTCTTTGACAATGATGCTAGAATAATGTTTTTTTCCCAAATTGTCTCGGTGATAAAGAACAATTTAGAATTACATTCACTGAGGATCTAATGATCCTCCTTCTTTAGGATAGAGATTGGCCCTATCTATCCATATGAAGTATTCTCTGTATTTAATATTTTTAAATAGATGTTCTATAACAGAAAATAAATGTGGCCAAATTATACATAAGAGAGTGTTCTAAAGAATGAGTGGTTAAGCTTTGAAGCAAAAGAAACTTATAATAAATAAATGATCAATGATTACAATAAAACCTTAAGTGATTCGATAGAAGAAACTGAAGGAGAAAAAATGGAGCTCGTCTGCGCTAGGGTTTCACTGTTTGGGTTTTCAAGATTAGGATCAGACGCAAAGATCAGTCCCTTGGCAAGCTCGCATGGCGACCACGAATCTGAGGCACTTGGCCTCTGGTGGGCTCACATCTCTAGGAGGGCATATGCTGAGGCTCCTAATATGTGATGGAAACTTAGATTCTGGATCGCAGGGTACCCGGAACACTGAGAGGAAGGAGATAATGGCCCTACGGTGAATTCCACCCTCAGGGAAACCAAAGTGAAATCACTCTATCATAAACAATTCATCATTCTTAAACTTGTGCGGTTGTGTTTGGAGACTCTGAGGAAGGCGATGGTACAAGGGTTATCTATGGACATAGCCTACGCAACACACCAGTACTGCTCCCCAGGACCCCTCTGCTATCACAATAGAATCACTTTCGTCGTCATGACCTCGATCGAGCAAACTTCGATAGGCCCAGATATGTAGAGCTACATGAAGATCGACACTATTGTGAAGGTTGGGCTTACACAACAAACAAAGTAGCACAAAGTCACAGATCTGGATGAAAAAATACCATATATGCGTTCACCATGCATAGAGCTAATATGTTTAGAAGTCAATACGGACAAACACCCTCCATTCCAAGATTTCCACACCAATTTTCGCTCTCTTAAGCCAGATCTGGATTAGGCACAGAGATTTGGCATAAATGTGGAGATCCCTATTTCGAACCACTCCAAAAATCAGTCCAAATAGATCTCAGCACCAAATGGGTCATCTAAAAAAGAATTACCTCTCGACAACAAGATGGACATAAACTCTTGACATATGGAAAATCCATTTTGCCTTCAAATATTTCTAAAAAAACCTGTTGGGAAGTCTTTATTAGTTTGGGTGCATGTAAAAGATAGAGTGATGCAATTGAAGCAAAACATCATGAAAAATATTGGGTACCCTACTCATATGCAACACTTGATCTATGGAGGTAGATCAATGTAGGATAACCAGTTCCTGATGGATTATAACATCCTATCAACATCCTCCATAACCCTCAACCTGTGACTAGGAGGTGGCACTGCGACCACCAATAAAATAAAATATGCAGGAGGAGGAAGTACATATAAAAGCACATAATAATAAAAAAGAATGTAAATGGAGGACTCTCCTTCAAGAACATCCTACAGGGAAAAATTGCAACTACAACACCAGCAAAACAAGAAAGTACTTCTCCCACGTCATACATAGTTGAGCAACTGAACTACACTCCATAACTAAATATAGACACTCCAGAAACAGATGATCATTGTTCTACATTTGAATCACAAACCATTATATGTCGACTCAACTGTTTATGGCCAAAAGCAACGGATCTTTTTGATTGGATTTTCACCGACTAGACAGTACATTGTGAAATACACCTATGATCCAAAGGGTTCTTCATAGTAAAATTCCCAACATCGGATGCAAGATACATTATCCTCCAGGAAGGAGCATGGTTATGGGGATCAACGAGCCTCTTCATCACGCCTTGGTTTCCAGAATTTGATGCAAATACCATGGTCGTAACCATAATGTCGATTTGGGTTCGACTACACAATCTCCCTCAACATTTTTGGGACAATCGAAACCTAGTAGGTATTGGGAACATCATCGGGAAATACATCAAAACAAATACCCAAATATTGGAGGAAAGAGTCTTCACCTTCACATGAATATGTGTGGTACTCGATCTCAACAAAGGATTACCAGATCACATACAATTGGTTCACAACCAACGATATTGGAAACAACTATTACATTATGAGAACACAACTTTTAGATGTCAAATCTGCGGCAAATAGGACACCTGCAAAATATGTGTCCTTGAGCAAAGAAAGACACCAGAAGATAGAAGACTAGGAAATAGCCCAAAGGATCGAAATTCCCCCCACCTAAGTCTGATGAGGAGGAGGACGAAGCAAAGGAAGAACCCACACCCAACAAGAACAACCAGACATCAAATGAACCAGAAACATGAGGGGAAACCTCACAAGACACAACTAAACCACAGAGCAATCCGATACAATTAGCAAAAATACCAGAAGAAAAAGATACTAGTGGAAACAAACATATACATATATCAGACAATTATATATATATATATATATATATATATATATATATATATATATATATATATATATATATATATATATATAACATTGTTATAAACTTATTAAAATAATTATATAAGAAATTGTGGTCACTCTTGAGATCATGTTTTGAAACCAATAAATCATAGAATTCTAATTTCAAGCAAAGAATAGATATAATTGAAAATCATTCCTCTTGAATTTATTTTCCTCACCACTATCTTTGAAGAATAATCGTTTATATGTTTGGTGCCATATTTATTTATTAACCTTATCTTAGGTAAATATTGATAAAATTTTCAATTTAAACAAATAACAAATGAAAAAAATAACGAATGAATTCACAACTAGAAATTATAAATCTATTTAATAATGCATCGTAAGTTAAACAAGACAATCCGCGAAGCAGCAAGTCCTTGCCAAAGATTTTTGGCTGGTTTAGGTGAGTCTAAGTGGTTGTCTGGGGTTGGATCATGTAATGCTCCGGGGTTACCTTGAAGCAGTAAATTAATGTTCTTTCCCAGCCATCACTTTTTTCTTTTGCTGTCCAATTCAAGATCCAATAAACCCATACGCCACAGCCTACAACATTAGTTTTAGGTGTTGTTGAATCTAACCTAGTACCTAAGGCTTGAACTATCTCACCTGGTTGAGAATAGAAAACTGGGATTTATGTTGATTCTTGGAATCAAACTCGATGGACCAATAGCGGCATCTAAGGCATTCTGGCAGTGGAACAACGAATCATTTCCCTTTCTAAACCTAAGGACATGTACCAAAAGATAATGGGCAATTTTGTTCCGAAATCAATAAGCCCACCACATGTATCATATTCACCGTGGATACCCAAATCTCAAATTTAACTAATTCCACTGTGCAACATGGATGTTCAAATCTCAAATTTGGTAAGTAGTTTTAAAGGTAAATTGCCCTTCCCATTTGGAGAACTAGACCCCTCAAGCCAACATAATATTACTTTATGTATTTTCGAATCTCTATAAAAATGGGAAGCCTAATGATAACACATGCTTGCATATTAAAAATCCACGTCTCACCATACATTTGTCTCTATCTTATCATCTTAAGACTGACAGAATGAATCTGCGTCTCACCCATACATTTGTCTCTGTCTTATCATCTTAAGACTGATAGAATGTGACTCAACGTAGATATAAAATATAATAAATATATAATAGTGACAATGTTGTATTTTCAGTTACAAGTGCATCTTTACTAGAGTTAGTAGCAATATTCAGGGATAAGCTTGAGAGCACCATCAACACCATGATAGATTTACCAACTTTTTTTCCATCATCCACTGGAGATTTTAGACAAGTGTGAATGTTATGATAAACTAGATTAAAAAATGAAATCAAGAATAAATGAAACATTCAAAAGTACTTGTACACCTGTGCAAAAATTAAATCCAAGTATCTATATTATTTTGCAATTGACCTAGGGTAGGGAACAACACATGGCCAAAGGGGCTAGAAAACGCCTTGGTAAACCACGTAGTCTCTCAAAAACCACTATACTATCAAATTTTGAATTAATTAATTTTTCATTAATGCCAGTTGTGAATGCACTCGCATAAACTGAAGAAAAAGGAAACCAAGTGTTGTCTTCATTTGCATGCCTCAAACAATTGTTGTCCCATGGCACTTTTAGATAGAGTGAAACTAATAACAATGATTATTGATGATCTCTTTCACTTCTGTGTGCAGCTAGAAAAACACTATGAATACAATTCTCAGAAATGCCAGTTATCAAAAATGTCTCCATGCTCAGCAGCTCATAGCTTAGTGTTAGACATGTACGTTCCTCTAATCATTGCCTTGTTTGTGATTCTGAAAATGGGTCTGACTAGAGTCTTTAATAAATTGAGCACTTGACTAAGTTGATCCAAAACCATAGCCTTTTCCATTTATTGTATGTATATCCAAATCCAAAGCGCACTCGTTGTGACTGATAGCTATCACTAGAAAGTGAAAGGACATTCACTTAGTTAACGAAGTGAAGTAAGGGATAACCTTCCTTCTGTGTGTACAATTTTTCCAGTAGCCGAAAATGGTTGGATTCCTCATTTCGTTAGGAAGCACATTTCAGAAGAATGCCAGGTATGGGCCCAACCCAATAAGTAGGTTCGAATAATCTGCAGGAATTTGGTTCAGAACCTCTTGCCAAGTGATCGATATGTAAGTTACTCTAATCATTGCCTTCTTTGTGATTCTGAAAATGGGTCTGCCAAGCAATCGATATGTAAATTACTCTAATCATTGCCTTCTTTGTGATTCTGAAAATGGATCTGACCATAGTCTTTAATAAATTGAGCACTTTTTTTGGGAGAATTATCTTCTGGTTGGGGAGTCTTCGGTTACCTTTTTCATTTCAAGCCTAAAACTTTAATCACACTTTTTGCAAAAATCTAGACCACTGATAAAATTAGTAAGCGACCACAACTGAATAGTACAAACTAGTTTCTGCTTGCTGGTATCAATCTTGGGATGGATCAATAATAGAGTCTCTGGTGCATAGGTGATGGCTAAGCTTTGTTCTATGGTGGTTCAAGCTAGCGCATGTTTTAGCATATCATCTCGATTGATTGGTTCCAAAGTTGTAAGATACTCTGTCCCCAACATATCAAGACCCTGAAACCATAACAGATACATTTAGAGATCGAGACCCAGTAGTGAGGGGCACAAAGGCAGTTTGAAATTATCCAGTTTCTCCCACGAAAGCAATGGGTTCCGATGTTGGCTTTGTTGCGGGTGAAACTGGCATTAGATTCTCTTTAGAAGAAGAAATTACATACCTATTGTGTAGTCCTTTTCATCAAGGCACAACAAATAAATAGACTTACTACTTTATTCCTTTTGAACATGTTTGATACTTCTGACGACCTTCCCTTGCTGTTGGAAATAATACTGAGGGGGGGGGGGGGTGAATCAGTATTATCAGATCAATAAAACTTTTCAATACTCAGAAACATATACGCTACTTCAGTTAAGTGAACCTGCGTGTACACACTACTGTGTCTAAAGCAACCAGCGTATAACCAGAAATCTTATGATTCAGTTAGTTTATCTTCAGTAAATGCATCAGAACATTATTAACCACATTAACAGTAAACATGTGCAGTATAACAGAACAGATCATCACACATAAGGCACACACATGAACACCATGATATAAGGTGGAAACCCAATGTGGGTGAAAACCACCTGCTGCAATTTGTTTCTATCTTCCTTTAATAAGAAACTTCTTTTACAATGTACTGGTGCAGTCCTTTACCAGTACGCAGGCTACAACCTGCAGAGGGCTACAACCCTCTCTCGTTTTCCAACTACTTCTGGAAGGGAGCTACAACCCCCTCAGCTCTTGTACTAGCCGATCCATTTACTAGTACATAGGTGCTGACCCTACAACCTTCTTTCCTTCAGGGACCACGTTTCATCAATTTTCAGACTGGATCCAAGAGTACAAAACAAACATTACTGCAATACAATCATCAATTTATACTTGCATCATAATTCATTAAACAACCCAATACTGAATCACTGAAACCCTGTCATCAAGAACACAGAACCCAAACCAGAGCCCAGAACTCTGCAACAACCACCAGAATCAACAGAAACCTGAAATATCAAATCTTATTATGCATACGCTACTTCACTGTACCAAAACCGCGTGTATACGCGCTTTCTCCAAAGGCAACCCGCGTGTAGATCTAGAAATAATTACTTATGCCTTCGCTGTCAGATCCGACCTTTGCCAAGCGTCCCGAACAGATAAATAGTGATACCAGATATTCTCACTTCGTCAGACACACAATGCTTGCTCTCACTTGCCTAATGATATTCTCCTTATATAGCCTTAGGCCCTTTACAATACCACGGTCCAAAACCATAGTAACCCAATACCATCAGCTTCAAAACTAGGGATCAACACGTTCGTCGAGACATCAAGGTCCAAAACCATAGGCACAACTTCCAAGGAATAACCACCGTGGACCAAAGATAAGTTTTCCACATACACGCGCTTTTACTGAAGCCAACCAGCGTGTACACGCGACTTGATATATAGAGAACCTGCGTATATGCGACTTGGTATATAGTGAACCTGCTTGTATACGCGACTTGGGCTTAACGAACCTGCGTGTATGAACTTTCTTGGCATGTTGTACTAAGATCTGTCCTCTGATTAAGTTGCCATCACCTGTACCAACCTCTAAGCACCTGTACCAACCTCTGAGTGAGTTTCCATCAAGGACAACACTTGAATCATAATGCCAACAATCTCCCCTTTGGACTTGATGGCAACCACCACACAAAGTCACTCTCCCCCTTTGACATCAAGGGCAAAGGGCAGACCAAGATATTCTCTTATTTGGTATACCTTTTACTGTTCATACTGCTGTCCATATTCCCGCTGAGTACATGCTGAAGTTTCTGATTTGGCTCCCCCTTTGTATATGCCAAGTTGTATCAATCCATCCATGCTCCCCCTGAGCAGATGCAGGTTCTAAGACCAGCCATTCATATCTGTACCATAAGCATCAGCCTGCAATACTATTCCTTTGATCAAACAACAAGATGTATCATTTAGTTTCATCAGCAACTTCTAACCATAATGCCAACAATGAATGATTTGAAGTATATGCTCCCCTGAGTGTGAGCCAACCATGACTGAACCATTTCCTGAGTCTGTTCTGCTCCCCTGAGCCTGAGCCAACCATGACTGAACCTGGGTCTATTCTGCCACCCTTTCTTCATATACGCGACTTTGCAGCCTGTAACTTGCGTATATACGCGACTTGTCTTCATTATATCAGCGTATGCAGGATGGAATACTGAATTTCATCACTTTCAGATTCCCCTGTGTCTGTTATGTCAGCTGTCTGAATTATGCCACACCTTTCTGTCTCTGTCTTCTTCAGTTCCTGGAACTGTGATGATGTATGGTACTCTTGTTTTGAATTTTGAAATCTACTCCTGCATTCCCTTGCTTTATGCCCATAGTTGTTGCATGTATAACACCTTACATTTTTCATGTTCCTTCTATCACAATCAATTGCTTTGTGTCCATATGCATTGCAGGCAAAGCAATATCCTCTGAAATACCTGGGATGCGATGATCTTTCTTGAACCATTCTACTTCTACATCTGGCTGCAACATGTCCAAGATTATGACATACATAACATTCAACATTATTCAGTGGAGGAAATAATCATCTATCACGTCCATAGTTAGGAGTAAAGGATCTTCCTTGAGGAATTTCTTTCCTTGGTTGTTCCTTGTTGAGCATTTCAGATTTCTCATTAGAGTTTCTTGCCTCACCTTGTGAACTAGATTCACCTTCAACATATTCATGAAAACCAAGACGAGTTTTGATAGCAGGAGACCTTTGGCTATTAAGAATATCATCCAAGACTTTAGTACTATCTTGAAATCCTAAAAGCTTATCCTTTTCTTCTAGTTTACCTTTCAATATATTTACCTCAACTTGATGTTGTTCTTCCTTTATCAGATACTGATTCCTTAGGTCTTCTTCAACTTTTCTTCCTTCTTCCACTTGTCACTTTAGTTTGATCACTTCATGTTCTTGATCTTCAAGAGCTTCTTTGTTCTGTTCTCTTGATTTTTTAAGATCTTCTTTTAGAGAGAGGATCTTTGATTCAAGCCTTTGAATAGTTATGCTCTGATCCTTTACTACATCCTGCAATTTCTCCCTTACCCTGGTTACTGTCTCCAATTGTTCATTTAATTTGGTAACTTCTTCAGTTTCTGCATTCTTCTTTTCATGTGCCATGAGACTTTTAATATCTTTGCTATTATTGGATGAAGCATTCTTCTTTTCATGTGCCATGAGACTTCTAATATCTTCACTATCATTGAATGGACTTGTAATTGGGTATAATAGCTTCTACCATCTTCTTCAGATATCTTTCCTTTGTTATGAGGGCATCTAGCAGCATAGTGACCAACTCTACCACATAGAAAACATTTGAAAGGTAGCTTACCTTTGAACCGTCCAGTTCCCCGTTCAAGATTCTTGACAAAATTTACCTCGTCTTCTTCCTCTGACACTTCAAATGCGGCTTCTGGTGGTACCTCTTGTCGCATTTCAAAAGCAGTTAAGATCCCGTGAAGCTGTGACATGGTGATTTTATGCACATTCTCCTTTTCTTCTATGGCAGATACTTTAGAATCAAATTTAGCAGACAGAGATCTCAAAACCTTTTCAACTAAGACAACTTCCTCAAATTCTTCACCGAGATCCCTCATACAATTCACAATCTCATCCATACGCAGGAAATAATTAGCTATGCTTTCATTACTATGCATCTTAAGAGTTTCATACCAGATTCTGAGAGTTTGAAGCTTTTCTCTTTTTACCTGATCATCTCCTTCGTAGCTTGTGACGATTTTGTCCCATATTTCCTTAGCTGATTTGAAATGCATGATCTTCATAAATTCTGATTGTGTCAAACTACTCAATAGGACAATCATAGCTTTGGCATTGAGCTCATATTTCTTTTTCTCTGCTGGATCTGTAGGAGTTGCTGATGGGAATTTGTATCCTCCTTCTACGATTCCCCAAATTTCTGCTCCAAGTGATTGTAGATATGCAGTGGTTCTTATCTTCCAGTGAGTAAAATTGTTCCCGTCAAAGACTAGTGGCCTGATGTGTGCCTCTCTTTCTGGATTAGCCATTCTGATGGATCTTTTCCTTCAAGCGATCAAGCTTCCTCAGAAGGACTTGCTCTGATACCAATTGTTGGAAATAATACTGAGGGGGGGGGGGGGGTGAATCAGTATTATCAGATCAATAAAACTTTTCAATACTCAGAAACATATACACTACTTCAGTTAAGTGAACCTGCGTGTACACGCTAGTGTGTCTAAAGCAACCAGCGTATAACCAGAAATCTTATGATTCAATTAGTTTATCTTCAGTAATTGCATCAGAACATTATTAACCACATTAACAGTAAACAGGTGCAGTATAACAGAACAGATCATCACACATAAGGCACACACATGAACACCATGATATAAGGTGGAAACCCAATGTGGGTGAAAACCACCTGCTGCAATTTTTTTTATCTTCCTTTAATAAGAAACTTCTTTTACAATGTACTGGTGCAGTCCTTTACCAGTACGCAGGCTACAACCTGCAGAGGGCTACAACCCTCTCTCGTTTTCCAACTACTTCTGGAAGGGAGCTACAACCCCCTCAGCTCTTGTACTAGCCGATCCATTTACTAGTACGTAGGTGCTGACCCTACAACCTTCTTTCCTTCAGGGCCACGTTTCATCAATTTTCAGACTGGATCCAAGAGTACAAAACAAACATTACTGCAATACAATCATCAATTTATACTTGCATCATAATTCATTAAACAACCCAATACTGAATCACTGAAACCCTGTCATCAAGAACACAGAACCCAAACCAGAGCCCAGAACTCTGCAACAACCACCAGAATCAACAACAACCTGAAATATCAAATCTTATTATGCATACGCTACTTCACTGTACCAAAACCGCGTGTATACGCGCTTTCTCCAAAGGCAACCCGCGTGCAGATCTAGAAATAATTACTTATGCCTTCGCTGTCAGATCCGACCCTTGCCAAGCGTCCCGAACAGGTAAATAGTGATACCAGATATTCTCACTTCGTCAGACACACAATGCTTGCTCTCACTTGCCTAATGATCTTCTCCTTATATAGCCTTAGGCCCTTTACAATACCACGGTCCAAAACCATAGTAACCCAATACCATCAGCTTCAAAACTAGGGATCAACACCTTCGTCGAGACATCAAGGTCCAAAACCATAGGCACAACTTCCAAGGAATAACCGCCGTGGACCAAAGATAAGTTTTCCACATACACGTGCTTTTACTGAAGCCAACCAGCGTGTACACGCGACTTGATATATAGAGAACCTGCGTATACGTGACTTGGTATATAGTGAACCTGCTTGTATACGCAACTTGGGCTTAACGAACCTGCGTGTATGAACTTTCTTGGCATGTTGTACTAAGATCTGTCCTCTGATTAAGTTGCCATCACCTGTACCAACCTCTGAGCACCTGTACCAACCTCTGAGTGAGTTGCCATCAAGGACAACACTTGAATCATAATGCCAACAGTTGCTGCATAATACTTTTCAAATTTCACGAATCTGATTTCACTACGATGGTTGCAGACTCTAAAATGGACATTAAGCACTTAGGAAGGTATGGGACAATCAGGCCTATATGTATTATTGTGCCTACAGTGCCTCTGGCCCACTGCTATTGGGCTTGTATGTATTACATGGCCTACTGCTATTAAGCAAAAAGTGTCACGGAAGCGATCGAGAGTGAGAAACCATCTTGCTTGAGGGAGGAAGGTAGCCAAGGCATACCATCCATTACTATTGTCTGTGTAGCATATCTATAGCCAGCCAGGTAAGCATACGTAGCGTAAGCACAGTAAGTGGAAGAGAACCCTATCTATAAATATCACCTCTACTACATTATTAAGAGAATACTCCACATACAAGTACAAAACAACTGAAATAGTTGAACTAAAGATTCACTAAGAGAATAGTCCACAAAGCTAGTCAATGTTCCTACTCAAGAATAATAGCGGAAAATGACCATTGCTTCTTAAATTCATTTGAAGTGAATCATGTATGATAACATTACATGAAAGACAAAAGAAAACATGAGATATCACCATTAATCATGTAAGAGAGATAGCTCATCCAAAAACAATGACAAGTAAAGCTCTTCCATTGGTCGAGGCTGGGGGTGTGTGTCATAAATGTAACAACGCACCATCCATTTTTTATCGCATGCCCTATGTGTGTAGTGCCTGCATTGCATCCAATGGTAGGAAGCAAGTGTCGCCTTTCTTGTCTGCATGGTTTCCACTTTGATAGCATTTTTTCCATTGTTAGTCGAGTGTAAGCATTCCCTGCATTGGGAGGATGGACTAAATCCAATGGGTATGGGTGGCTTTCTGGCTGGGAGAGGAACTGAGAGCTGGTCGAGAGAAAGAAACTGAGGAAGGCTGGGCTAGGAGAAGAAACTCGACTCGACCAAGAAGGAAACACAGTGGGTGACATTACTTACGTTATTGTTACCCGCCTTCTTCTTAATCACTTCCCTCATCAAACTTACTACTCCTTCAACACCTCCCTGCCGCTGTGAGATATATTTCTGTCTGCCTTCATCGAACTTACAGGTTCGACCTGACCAACTGCCTGTGAGGAGATATGTTGTTGCCTTCTCCTGCCTGCTTGCTTCGACCTAATTGAGTCCCTTCTGCATAGTCCCTCCTACAGGAGCCAACATGGCCTGAGCTTTTCTTGTGGATCGGTCCGAGCGAGCATCCAACAAGGCTACTTAGTTTCATGAAGGATTTCAGTCGTCTTCGCTTTAGGGCTATGACTCCTCCCCATCCTCTCACAACGGGCAAACTAACTTAGAGTATTACTATTAGCTAGCTCTTTTAGAATCAGATTGCATATTCAACAATCCCAACTGATTTGACCGTGAAGAGGTTCTTCTAAAACTGTTCGATGTGCATGGAGGGGTTGTGTTAATAAGAGTTCCTATGGCTCTTATAGAGTAAGCAGTGGGTTTCTGGGGCGAATAATAGCCCTGCTGCAGGAGAAACAATTATTCAATATTGCAGAGGAAGATGAAGGAGACATTCATGAACAAGTAGTACTACAATATTGTTATTCAAAGGTAGTAATAGGGTTGTCGAGCCTGCCAGAGTAAATGTAGACAGCCACGTGCCAGAGTACATGCAGATAGCCAAGTGATTCAGATAACCATGCGGTGTGGTGTAGTACATGCAAACAACCAAGTGATTCGGATAACCATGCAGTGTCATGTAGTTGGACAGCTCAAGGCATAAGTGATAGCAGAAGATGACACCAACGTCTCTGCAAGACATGTTTGTGCAAAATAAATATTACTTATTAACTCTAACATTTAATACTAAGGAAGTAATGCCAGCATTACTTGTTATTGAAAAACAGAAATGAGGTGAATCCTTTCAACTTAGGAAATTTTAAGAAGAATATGAACCTTTATACGAAGAAAATGAAGCTCGACCTCGGGAAGAGGCCAAATAAGAACACAAAAATTCTTATTGGTTGAAAAAAACATTGTAACTATTTGATAGGGTAAGTGGACGGTGAAGAGACAACTTTATGAAATATAAAATCAAAACTTTGGTTAATTTATGAAGAGACTAGTGTTAGTGCAAAATATCGAATACTATAGTCCCATGCCGTAAGCACTACCTTGAAGAAATAAATGCTAACTTGAAATAATAAATCTTAATTAATTTTTCTAACCTATCTAATCTATGATGAACATCTTACTTCTAAAATGTATGCCAGAATTTAAATTTTTTTAGACAGTTTCCAGACAAATTACCATTCAACACTTCAAATTTAGTGTCTTCTAAATATCCTACCAATCATGTGAATAAATTTAAAATTAGATATTAATAATAAACATTTTAATAAATTAAATGTATGCCCATCGGGTGGTGAAAGGAGAGAGAAATTCGTTTCAAGTTGGGGACCCGATGACATACACCTGTGTGGAGACAGAGAATGGGATTATTTGTATTAGCTTAACCTCATACTTTAGCTTTCATTTAATTTGGTACAATTTCATGTTCTAATAAAGTAGGGCTTAACGTGAGTTAATATTTAATTTCATAAGGTTTGAAAAAATAAAATTACTTTAGTCTTCATTTAATGTATTAATGTGTCTTGTAAGGCGGTGTTTATGTATAATAATATTTAATGGTTTTATTTGATTTTAATAAAATGTTGTGAAATTTTATATTTGTAAATAATTTCCACTTCATACTGATTAAATAAACTTTTTACAAAGTGATTTTTATTAGATTTTATGGAGTATGGAAGTGAGCATTTATAACTTTTTAATTTTATTAGTGAAATTTGAAACCTTCACTTTTCTATATTACAAAATTATATTTTATATTATATATATATATATATTTCTGTTTGATACCATTTTATGTCACAAGGAAAGAATCAATTTTCTGATCTACTTTTCAAGGAGGCAGCGCACCTACCATATGGTCATTGGATGATTCAAGAATAGAATGGACATGACTTCTACCAGTACTTCCACATGCCTTATCATGATTAACTCTCTCAAGGGGCAACACTGTGTTGATTTTGGCGATAATATTTTATTGAATGATATATCTTGCTCCACCACATAACTGTATAGTTTTTATTATATCACGTTACAGACATGTAACAGACTCTTTTATATATATGTCGCTTGCCACCAAATTTTGATATATGCTTATTGGGAAGCATCTACAACATGTAAGTTTATGATGTATAATGAAAGTTATGATTTTTCCTTGGGAATATATATATATATATAATAATATATATATATATATATATATATATATGAAAAAACCAACTATCTTGGGCATCAAAAAGATTTATGTAAGAAATATTTTAATTACTATATTCTTAACAATATTCTTTCTTTCTTGTGGACAAATTAGTTATAATTATGGTTGCTAATAATTTTTAGATAGTATTGTTAACTATTTGATCATTATATATGTGTATATGTTTATATGTGATAAACAATATTGAAAAAATAAAATGATAATTATATGCATATACATTCATATTAATATGCGATGTTACTTAAGTAAAGTTTTTTATGTCAAAACTGTCGCTTTTTATAGTTAAGGTTTTGTTTTACTTTGATTCATTGATTAACCCTTTTTTGTGACTAGGGATGAACTATACAAATTAGGTTCACATGTCAAATATGAATTTAGGAGACAAGACAAAGGTTTATGCAAAAGAGATTGTGCAAGGGTAGCCTAGTTTTCGAAGAAGTTTGAATTGGGCTACAACACCTACAAAGGGCGTTTTCATCGAAAATCACTTCATATAAAGGAATATGGAAAACATGGAATATATGTGCATGTAATGATAAGGGGTAATCTTCCTAGAGGATCTTGTAATAAATGTGAATCAATCCTCCATGGATGGTGCACCTCCATCTCATGACTAGGAAGGCTATGTTGGCACAATGATGTCTATAATAAAGGAAACTATGTAGAACTAAAGTCATTTGTGTTATTGAATATATATTTGTTCTTTCTCAATATTAGCCATGAGAAATCATGCTAATATATTCTTAGTTAAAGATCTTCCCCTCAACTATGATAGCATACATGACTAAGACCCATCCCTCGAGGAAAGTTTCAAAATTTGACCTACCATATAACCTACATAGCATATAAGCTAGTTGATAAAAGTGAGTCTTTCACATTTTGACTAAATACTCTTTATTTTCCATCATTCTAAATTTCCATTTGTTGGTCTACCACTTCTTGATTAGTTCCTTGGGAAGAATATTAAAGATTGGTATCCAATATTTGTCCAACCATACTTCGACCATTGCTATCTAGTAATACATCTTGATGTCAAAATCATGGAAGGAAGAAAATGGTTTTCAATGGCTATCTATGATCATGGCTTTATCGGGGTTAACATGTAAAATCATCAACTCCACAACATATACATAAGGAAACACAATTGGTAAGGTAGCCACCTTTGGTAGCCATGATTTCTTAGTAGCTCTATGCATCTCAAAATATGGATCATCTACAGGAAGATTTTCTCTCTCAAAAAAATTGTATATCGACTTAGACCATGTGGATGAGGTGTATGTGTTAATATAGTAGGGAGTATCCCATAACTTATAAATAGAGGAGTTATTAGGCTCTTCATCATTATAGGATTCAACAATTGGTGCCTTTCCAACCTATCTCTTATATGAAGATGATTCTCCTACAAAACCTAAAAATTAAAAAAGTACCCATTATAGAGATTATCTTAAAAATCATAATGCAGATAAATGACATTTTTATGTTTCATGGCTAGTTGAGTTTGAAGGAAAAATTAAATGTTATTAATTAGGAAAAGGAAATATTACTAGGCTCACAATATTGACGAGAATGATTGAGTGTCTTCCCATAAATAAGAAAAATCACCTACATTGAGGCAAGCTGGTGCTTCTAGAGAGGAAAGGATTGATCATGTTCCTAGCTTTGAGAAATAAAGATTTGGTCAAGATTCTAAATAAAAATTTGGATTGAAAACCCGAGAACAACTTAGAATAAAAAACCTTAGGTATCTTAGGAAGGAAAACCTAGGCAGTTCAAGAATGTGGGTTTTAACCCTGTACATAAATTACTTACAAGCATATTCCTAAAATAGAAAGAATATACAATGGTGAGAACATAAAATATACAGATAGATTTTCTCCTTGAAACCAAATTGGGAAAACCAGACCTGTTTTTCAATATACTCCTTTAAATATTACAATACATTATATACATGTTGAAACATTCATAAACCCCATCCATTAACCTTGGATTAGAACATAATCATAATTCCCTGACCAGGTCTACAAAATACCATGGGAAAACCAATCATGCCCAAAAGCATGTGAAAAAACCATGGACAAAACCATGGGTAGGTCTTCCCACCATATTTGGGTCTACCGCTCATCCTTAGGTCTACCTTATTATTATTCGGTCTGCTTAAGAAACAAATTCTTGGGGCACAACCTACCCCGTGGAAGGGGATACCACCCCACTTCTGCACCTAGTGCAACATAACGACAAGTGAGGCTAGTCGTGGAAAGAATATAACGCACCAAATATTCTCACATTTGTTATTTTCCTTCCACATAGTGGGACATAAGAGTGCATAGACATTTATCCAAGCCTGCAATGATCGTTGTTTATCTTCACAAAGAAAACTTCTCAGTGTTACAAACCTTTTCAATGCATCTACAACATTCTTCAAAGTGTCAACCTTTACCAACAACACCTTTTTGTATTCAACCATATCCCTCACAAATTGATACTGAAAATTAATGTGCTTTCTCTTCGAATGATAAACATGGTTCTTTTCTAATAAAATTGTACTTTGGCTATCACAGTTTATCCTTATATATTGTCGTACCAACCCTATACTTGAAAAAAATCTTTGCCACCAAACTTCTTTGATTGCATGATTGGTTCCAATGTACTCATCCTCTATATTTGAAATTTCCACTACAAGCTGTCTCTTGCTCATCTAACTAGTTTCTCCTCCAAATAGGCTAAACACACACCCACTTGTATATCTTCTCTGATCTAGATCTCCAACCCAATCTACATCAACAAAGACATGTATGTCCAAAACTTTGTCCAATCCTAGTCTTCCTTGATAACACAAACCATAATCACTAGTGCTATGCAAATACCTGTAAACCCACTCCACTATTCTAATTATCCTTCCCTAGTTCTAACATAAACCTTCTCAATACTCCCATTGCATGTGCAATGTCTGGTCTAGTATATACCATTACATACATCAAGTTAATAATTGCACTCTCATATGGAACATGAGACATGTCCTATTCCTCTTCTTGTGTCTTGGGACATTGTTCAGTAGATACCTTTACACCTACATGAATAAGAACCTTCATTAGTTTATTATTGTGTATATTGAACCTCTAAAACATTGTCCTTGGGATACCTCCTCTAGTTTAACTAGATTCCTCTTTTCCCAATCTCATTTAATTTCCATATTATTTGCAGCACCAAGATCCTTCATGTCAAATTTAGAGGACAATTGGGTCTTCAAATCCTGGATAATTTCTTTGCTATTTCCAATTAGCAAAATATTATCCACATACAAGACCAAATAAATAACATGGTCACCATTAATTTAAAATAGGCACAATGGTCTGCTTTTCTCCTTGTGAAGCCAAGTCTCTGTATCTATGTATCAAAATTTTGATACCATATCCTTAATGACTGCATTATCCCACACAAATATTTTTCTAACCTACACACCAATTCTTTGTTACCCTTTACTGCAAAGCCTTCTAGTCGCTTTGTGTAGGTATCTTCTTCCAAATCCTCATGATCACTATAATACTAGTGTATCGCTTTATTATTATTGTCATTGTAGCCCCTTATTGTTATTTTTTTTGCTCATATTGTCCCCATATTGCTATTATTGTGTAGAAATTCTCACTATATATTAACCTGATAATGAAATATAACTAAAGAAAAATACTTTAATATACTTCTACAATCAAACTTACGGAAGCTTAATAGATTTGAGCAAGATCAAGAAAAACACATATAACCAGAAGTAGAATCAATGCACATGAAACACTGAAGAATACTATGGGAAAAGCCTCAGCTAAAAACCTTGCTATCTGTATTATCATACAAGGTGGAAATACATCAGAATTATACAAATCCTTAGCTCTCACAGCCAGCCAGCTCTCAGTACAATCCTCCTCGATGCTCACAAGCAATTAAGCTTCTCACAAGCCTTCCTCTCTGCCATCCAAGCTCTTATTTCCCTGCGCAGTTCCTCTGGGATGATCTCCTTCACCCAGTGGAACATTGCTCTCACACACTGCTCTAACACACTGTCAGAACTACGCAATCCTCAAGGAACCTTATTCCTTTCATGGATGAGTTTCCTTTATCGAAAAACTCATGCAACTGATAGTAACCTGTCCTTGACATTTAACTCAACTAGGTCTTTCTCTGAATAGACATGCATGAGTTACTGATGAGAGAATCTTCAATTATCTGGAGTACACTGTTGGATGCATGCATGCATTAACTGACTAACTCACAATTATTTCCTCACACAGTTTGGAACTAATTTAACTGGAGTTAACTCAATAAACTGATCTAACTAATTACAACTCAAATATAACTCAATCTATCTCCTTAATTAAGAGACAATCTACTTAATTTAAGGGAGAACTCTTGCATGACATCGGAAAGACTTCTAACTTGAATTTCTCCAAATAATTAATCCTTAATGAATTAATTAATTATTTTCAAATAGCTGGTGAGACTAAATTCGAATTTTAATTCACAATTTTAATTCAAGGACAAACTAAAGTTGAATATTCTGGATTCTATTTTTATCATTTCATGTTGTTATTTTCAACATATTGTGCCCCATAGAAGCCCCCTATTTTTATTGTTGTGCCTTTACATTATTATTTTTATATTGGTTCTAATTATATTGTGACCCCTTATACTCCTATATATAGAAAGGAGGTCTTGTCATTTGTATCATTCAAGAATTGTTCATTTGTGTAATGTAAAGGAGGTTGCCCCCTCAAAGAGGCTAGTTTTGAAGTCTTTGATCTATCTCTTTCTTCTATTTCGTGAGTTGGTTACATAACGTATCTGAATAGAAAGTGGAATCCACCCACAATATTCATCCACCCATGATATTTATCCACCCATGGAATTTACCCATGGTATTGTAAGTGGCATCCTCCCATGGTATCCATTCACCCATAGTATTTACCCACCCATGGAATTTACCCATGGTATTGTAACTAAAAAAGGCTATAAGAAAAAGGTCACATTTTGTAAAATGACAAATTGTCTACCACAATGTAGCTTTTACCACCGTTCTCAATTTTAACAAAACGTTTCTTTGTGGTTTTGTTTACTAGGTGTTCTCATATTTTTATGGCATTTCAAATTTTCAAACCTTGGGAGCCTCGCCCAAGATCTATAGCACTTTAACATTTCTTAAATCATATACTCAATCTTACCGTTTTTACATACAAGCAGTTGTAAGTCTTAATATTAGATTAACTCTTTATTTAGTTTTATAAGATTTGATAAATAAAGATTTGTAAAAAAATTGAGGTGGAACAAAACTTTTATTGTGGTAAACAAAAAATAATTAGTTCATTAAGTTTACCCACCAAATATAATTTAAGATACAAATAATTTTACCCATAAAAGGAGAGGTAAATTAAATATATATAATGTAATTAAATTTTTAGAAAAATATAAAATAATAATCATATAAAAATAATATAATATTACTAATTAAATTTAAGAAATTCTATTCAAAATATTAATTTAAAATATATAATTTAAAATTTGTTTTACAAATTTTGTGTTATTAAATACATTTTAAACATTATTGTGGTGATGAAAATAGTTAAAAGTAATTGTTATTATAATGCAAAATAATAAAATAAGGCATGTTAGTAAGTATATATATATATATAAATAATTAATTAATTAATTAAATTTTAACAATCAAATTGTCTTCTTACTTCTTACCCTTTTAAATAAAGAGTTTTAATTATATTAGTTTTTTTTAACCGTATTTTTAATTAAAAAAATTGAATTTTTTACAACTTCCAATACCCTCAAGAAATAATATTACCTAGAAAACATACCTATCATATCTAAATATGTACACTTTCCGAAAAACACCCAAAAGTATACAAAATGTCACTAATATAGTCATTTAAGGGGTAGGGGAAGCATTAGGGGATCCATCAAATTCCTATTTCTAAACTAGGCATGCGAAACATTAGGGGATAGGGCCTATTGAATCTTTCACATTGATCCATAACATCCCTATTTCCAATCTATCCTCTTTGTTGACCAATTTGCCTTTTTCTTGATTATTTTGTTGGAGAACATGAAGCAACTTATAGGGTTGCAATTTGGGAAGGAGAGTTTCAATTTTTGAAAGATATTTTTTATTTTTCTATTTTTGAAAAGAGATCTAACCGCCATATGGCTAAGGATGAACATAAAATCACTCATAATTATTAGAGCATTTAGATTACTAACATGAGCTAGAAATGATTGCCTTAAGAAGCACATATGCCTCTCCCTGATTCTTTCATCTAGGTACCCAATGACAAGCATAAAATGTTTCCATAAATCTCTCTAGATGACAAAAAAACCCAAATCAAGGGCCCTTAATTAAGTTATTATTATAATAAAGAAATTTAATTTATTATGAAATTAATCTATATGTAAAATTGTAATTAATTTTGTAAGATTAAAATTAATAATAAACTATTTTCTATATCATAAATATAATTTTATTTTTTAATTCTTTATCATATTTTCCAAATTTTTATTTTATTATATTTAAAAACATATATTTTATTAATTATGTTGTACATTAAAAATTATAATGGAGCCAAATGTAGAATTCCACCCGGAACCACATTGTATATTACAGAGAAATATGCTCATGCTCTGGAACTGAGTAATCAAAAGGTTAAAGTGCAGTGGAAGCACTTTGGGCCCGATGAAGCTACATGTGAGATGGCATATCAGATGTGGACTATGTATCCTTCATTGTTTACCGGTTGAAGCAAAGCCGTTTCAGTATGATGCTTGGTATATGTTTTGGCATATGTTTGGGTGATGTTTTGATATATGTAGATATGTATATGGATGTAAATATTGCCATAAGCTATGTTATAAAGCTCCAATAAGCAGTATGGGTGTCATGTCATTATGTTTATGTTGTCATGTGGTTATGTTATCATGATGTTATGATGTCATGTGGGTTGGAACTCAGTAGGATGATCATTGTAAATGCCATAATGAGCTATGTTACAAAGCTTCAGTATGTAGTATGTTGTCATGATGTTTTGCTTTTGAGCAGTCCTTCATTGTAAATACTGCATTGAGCTATGTTATAAAGATCCATGAGCAGTGTGTCTTATTTGAGCGGGTTGCTGAGGTATATGTCTGATTGAACACTAAGGATGGTGTCTCCCAAAGGGGAGGGTTCTGTAACTAGCCCTGGTGGAAATTCCGTTTAATAAAAGTTAAAAATAATAACCACGATTGATGGGACACTTATTCCAAGTTGAATGTTGGGCAAGACATCCTAGGGGGTGTTCATTTGGTTGTTTATGACTCAGGAAATTGGCAAAGGAAATGGCTAAGGCTTTGGAAAGGAAAAATGACATTTTTGGCACAATAGTTTATGAAATGGAAATTAGGAGAAGAAGGAGGTGAAAGCTCACAAGTTGCATGTGAGAAGGAAAATGAAGGAAAATAATGGAAAATGAACAAAATAGAGGCCTCATTCATAAAAAGGATTTTGAGGATCAGTTGGTAACCTTTTGTCAGTTTACATTTGGAGCTCTCTCGTTATTTCGCGGCCCCCACCAGCCCCACCCCCCCCCCCCCCCCTCTCTCACTCTCACTCTTGGACACCTAAAGCTTCTTGGAGCACTTTGGCATTGGAGCAAGAAAGGAAAAGAAGGCAAGAGGAAGAAAATATCAAGCAGGGAAAGGCAAGATGAAGAAGCTACAATAGGCTTCATTGTAGGTATCAACTTGAATGTGTATTTTCCTTAGTAGATATGGCATGCATGGTATTGCATGTGGTTGTTTTCTATCATGACATGGGTTTTTCTAGATGTGATAGTTTTCTTCAACCTAACCTTGGCATTTACTCATAACTTTGATGAGACGGGTTTCTCATATTCGATTAGTCCGGGATGGACGAATGGATTCGAAGCTGAGTGGGGTGGATCTCCAAACTGAAAAAAACATGGCCTCGTGGTCCCTGAACCAGACTATGGATCATGGTAAAGCCACTGGGCTAGTAACCCCTGAACTGGATTGTGGGTTGCGATAAGGCCAGATTGTGTGCCTCAGTGGGCCTAGGAATCCTTGTCATTGAATAGCAGGATATACGATAAATCGAAGTGGTGTATTTCTCTCCGTTGGGCCTAATAGTCCTGGGATGGAATGTATGGTAAAGGCTGCAGAGTGTGTCTCGATGTAGGGCGTAGTGATCCCTAGATCGATTGTCGATTACGATAAAGCCTGAGAGACTAGGAGGCACTCAAATTCCTCACGGTGTATGTGGAAAACTCTGGTGGCATCCATGCTTGTTTGGTTCTTTTTAGTGTGTTCTATTATTCCCACATTCATACTTGGAATATGGCATGGGGTGTTTGGCTCAAGAGAGACTTGGCTCAACCAATCTATGGTCGGGCGGAATGTGGTAGTCCCATCTATGGTTGGTTTATTGCATTCATTAATGAGAAAGTCATTCCTTGCTTTTCATGTGTAAATGTACTGATATATATGTGAGTTTTATGGTTGATATGTTTATTATATTTTTCTCCCTATTATGTTGGTTATATCTATGTTTTATGACAACAAGTATGTATGGCTCTCAACATGTTTTTACTTGTAAATGAATGGATAATGTATCTATGGCCTAATAGATGATAATGCGCAAATGACATGAGGGGCAATGGTTCATAGTGATTCTCACATAAGTATGAGATCCTACACTTAATTATATTGTTTACACGTGTAGGTTACTTGTTGATGATATGTTTGACGAAATGCCTGTTGAGGTTAGTAGGGGTCTAGTTAAGGTCTTGTTCAACTTTTTGCTTTGTCATCATTGCTTTCCTATTCTTTTACTGATCATAAGCTATCACTCCATTCCGGGTAGTGACGTGGGCTCTCGGACTGAAAAGTGGCTGAAATCCCAGGGTCGTTGGCACAAAGCTAGCAAATTGGTCCCTGGATGCTGGCACATAAGCCTGTAAGAGCGAATTTGGGTTTCTGGATGTTGTCATGCCTATAACATGGGAGCGACTGAGGCCTATGATGCTCAAAACTTCAGTGGACCTAGGGACAAGTTTTATGAAGTGTTGGATTGGTTTCTGTGGGTCATGAAGCTGATGTTGGATGACTGTGTGTGATTGTGTGATGTTTCCGTCAATTCCACTTCCTCAACATCACATAGGAGGTCGAATCCAATCAATGTAGCCTCTTGTTGCATGTTTACCCCGTTTGGCTAGTTACTTAGGAAGATGTGGGAGGAGGGTGTTACATTTTTTACTACAACGAAAAATATTAAGTTGCATTTTACTGTGTGTCGACCATCATATCAAGACATTTATCCTTGGGATGAGCGATATATATAGATATGTATGTATGTGTGTGTGTGTGTGTGTGTGTTTAAGTCTACCTTGGTGAAGAGTGATTAAACTAGGTTCTCAATCAATTTAATTCCAATTATAATTAATGCGGAATGCAACACAAATTTGAGCAAGTCCTCAAAACACTCCGCTAAAATGTCCTAAATACTAACCCTTTCCTCAACCGAGAGGTTTTCTCTAGAAACTACAACATATCTAACATTAGATCAAACAAAACATAGCCAAGAGAAAATATACCTAAAACAACAAAAACAAAAATAATTCTTCCAAAAAGCCCCTTAAAATATATCTATAAGATAATAATTATAAAATTTAATTAACTTTTAATATAAAAATTAAATAAAAATAATACCTATAATATTTAATATAAAAATAAAAATGATATTTGTTTAATTAAAATGCTCATATAAAAATTTAGATAAAAAAACCTACTCGAATTTTACACAATGATTTCAATCGAACATCACTCAAATTTTAATCACATTAACTTTAATTTGCCAACTTCAACGTTTAGTGGCCATTCGAACTATTATCACTTCTCGGAGTTGGCCTCAGTTTTGTAATTTTACATGTAAACGCTTGTGGAAGATATTTGGTTTGGATTTAGCTAGAAAATAATTGTACAAACTAGAACCATTAAAAGAGAATAAACTTTAGATATTCACTAGTCATGAAAAAATCAATACACATATAATGTTAAGTAAGCTCAGTAAGTTTTACATTATGTTAACTCAAGATAACTAAAACTAAATGTTCTTTTATGTTTAGTGCATGTACACCAACAAAATAAAATATCCATAAATGAAAGATATTGTCTTCTACTAACGTCTATAATCTGTAAACATAATCAAACCAGCGTACGTAAATCGTGGATAACCATCAAGAACTACCACAGTCCCACGCTATTTAACAGGAAGAGATTGGCGCGCAGCATTCGACAGGAGTGTTTAATTTGATTGAGAAGGCAATCTTCTATCTTATAAATCTAGCTCTGTTTTCAATTCTGTTTCACGGTTCTTGTTCAGTAAAGTGAGTGGCTTAGGGAGTGAAACAGAATACTACAATGGTTTCTCTGGATATTTCTAGGAAACCAACATTGCCAGTGTGGTTGTTGTTATCATTGTTCTGTCTGTGTCAACTGTTGTTGGCTGGATGTACCAGCGATGGACGGAAAACGTTTATAGTTCAGGTTGACAGCAATTCAAAACCGGCAGTCTTTCCCACTCCAGAGCAATGGTACACATCAATCGTTTCTTCTGTCAAGGCCGCCGTCAAAACGGAATCGGGCTCTTTTATGGATGCGCAGCATGATGATGCACTGCTGCTTTATGTTTATAGCACCGTTTTGCAAGGATTCTCTGCAATGCTAATGGAGCTGGAAGCCGCGGAGATGCAGAGAACACCGGGAGTTCTCGCCATTTTTTCCGATCGCGTATTACAACTTCACACGACGCGAACCCCGCACTTCCTTGGCCTCGAGACGCCCAGTGCAAGCCACTTGTGGGCGGAATCCAAGTACGGCTCCGATGTAGTGATCGGTTTGATTGATACCGGCATTTGGCCGGAACGGCGGAGCTTCAGAGATCACAAAATGGGTCCCGTTCCGATGCGCTGGAAAGGCGAATGCGAGAGTGGGGTCAGATTTTCCAAGTCCAACTGCAACAAGAAGTTAATTGGAGCTCGGTCTTTCTACAAAGGGTATGAAGCGTCGGCTGGTCCGTTGAATGAGACAGTGGAGTTCCGTTCAGCGCGGGACTCAGAAGGCCATGGCACGCACACCGCTTCCACCGCCGCGGGCGATTTCGTTGGGGAAGCCAACCTGATGGGGTACGCGCCGGGAGTCGCCAAAGGTATGGCGCCCAAAGCACGAATTGCGGTGTACAAGGCTTGCTGGTTCTATGGCTGCGCGAACTCCGACTTGCTCTCTGCCTTCGATAAGGCGTTAGAGGACGGAGTGGATGTTATCTCGCTGTCAGTTGGGTCAGATGCCCGTCCTTATGTTAATGACACCATTGCGATCGGTGCTTTCGAGGCGGCACGGCGGGGAGTGTTCGTGTCTGCATCGGCGGGAAACAGCGGCCCCGGTAATTATACCGTTAGTAACGTGGCTCCCTGGATCACCACGGTTGGGGCTGGCAGTCTGGATCGCAACTTTACGGCAGACGTCCACCTCGGCAACGGGACAGTTATCCCCGGGGTATCGTTGTACAGTGGAAAGGGATTGAGCTCGCGATATCTGGTGCCTCTCGTGTATGGTGGGAACGCATCTCGCACGAACGATTCTTCGCTAGCTATGTATTGCATTCCAGGATCGTTGGATCCCAAGGTTGTCAAGGGCAAGATCGTGCTATGTGAGAATGGGAATGGTGGAGTTAAGGAGGGGATAGTGGTTCGGAAAGCCGGCGGCGTGGGAATGATAGTGAATGGCGATGGGTTCGTTGGTGAAGCGTATACGCTGCCCGCATCTAACGTCAATCAGTCTGCCGGCGCCTTGATCCGCCAATACATTCAATCAACCAAAAACCCTACCGCCACCATAACGTTCCGTGGCACTCAACTCGGAGTCCAGCCGGCCCCTACTGTGGCTTTCTTTTCCAGCAGAGGGCCCAATTACATAACGCCGGAAATTCTCAAACCCGATCTTATAGCCCCTGGCTTGAACATTCTTGCTGCTTGGACCGGTGCCAAAGGTGCTTCAGGACTTTCATTCGACCAGTGGCGAACGGAGTTCAATATAATATCTGGGACGTCCATGTCATGCCCCCACGTTAGCGGGATCGCTGCATTGCTCAAAGCAGTTCATCCCGAGTGGAGTCCCGCAGCCATCAAATCTGCTCTCATGACGACTGCTTACACTCATGACCTTAAGATTCAAGAGACGATGCTTGATGAAGCCACCGGAATGTCTTCAACCCCTTTTGTTTTTGGCGCAGGTCATGTGGATCCCGAGAGAGCTGCAGATCCGGGGCTGATTTACGATCTGGGCGTCAATGACTATGTCGCCTTTCTTTGCACAATTAATTATACCGCGCAGGCCATCAGGATTATCACTAATACAAATGTTACCTGCCCTGCTCATGGAGGACAGCTTGGAAATTTCAATTACCCAGCATTTTCTAGTGTCTTCAATCTGAACCGGTCTTCTGCCCTGTCGACAAGCTTCAGCAGAACAGTCACCAATGTTGGTCCTCCCTTGTCAACTTACACAGCCACAGTGATAGCCCCAGTAGGGGCGGTGGTGACAGTGAAGCCGAGAACACTGAGATTTACCAAGAAGGACGAGAAGCTAAGCTTCGTGCTTAACGTCAAAGCCAAGTCTCTGAATATTCAGCAGGGAGCATCAGTAAGTACTCATGGGCTGTTGTCTTGGAGTGATGGACAACACGTTGTACAAAGCCCAATTTTAGTCACCGTAGAAAACATTCATAGTGAGTGAAGCGCGCCTGAAACGCGTTCTCTATGTAATGGTCCATCGAAGTTTCCTACCTCTACGTACTTGCAGGAATAAAACAATGTAATAATGATAGACAGTTGATTTCACCCCTATCAGTCATATTTAACTGATATCTTTAATATACAATATTTCAAAAATCCACTCCCATCAGTCTTATTTAACTGGTATCCTTAATATTAATATACAGTATTTCAAAATATTCCAAATCTAAAGTAGAAATCAAAATGTTCATTTTCCATTATTTCAAAATCTGCAATAAAAATGAAATTGGCCCACTATGCTGAAATGTCATAGAAATGTATAAGTTGAAGTCGGAATTTGCTTCTGTTCACAAAATAATAAAAGCTGCAGAATGAGATATACACCGTTAAACCTAGAAGTATTTAAACTTAACCCTACGTTGAGTATTGAGAGTTTAAAAGTCAGATTATTTGAGTCCATCAATGTCAGAGCATTTTGTATATAACAGCATATTGGTTGCCAGCTACGATTTTAATTTCCAAGGGGTTTTGGAATTTCCTTTAGGACGGTAATGGTCAATGGAAGATACGGGATGTACCAATGGGATAACGCAAAAAAAATCTGTGAAACAACTAAACAAACTAAATTAGAGAAGAATCATAACTAAATAAAGATTCTATAATGCGGAATAAACACTTAAAAGAATCGAAAAACTTTATACCTAAGAAAACATAAGTCATTGATGCTACTCACACTCCACCCACGAGTTGCAATTCAATCTAGCTCTTGTGCTCGCTGCTCTCTCCACATGTACATCCAGCACGTTTCTGCTGCGGCCTCATGTAGCCCACGAGTTGCAATTCAATCTAGCTCTTGTGCTTGCTGCTCTCTCCACATGTACATCCAGCACGTTTCTGCTGCGGCCTCATATACCGTGGCTGAGCTCTGTTAAAATATTAATACATCACAACACCCATGAGCTCAATGCCTTGGTTACACCGCTTATCACATGTAGGCTAGACAAATCCAAAGACTAGCTAATACAACACCAAATGAGCAGCAGGTCCTTTGAAAAATCGCAATGAAGGTGTAATATTATGAGTCGTCCAGCCCTTTTTACAAATGGAAGACTTTAGGAAAAGTTACAGGAGCTTCAAAACTGACTTTCCCTGTCACTACTGTAATGCATGGAATTATTTGGATGAAGGTGTGGGGAAAAGAAAATAAAAGAGGAACTAAACAAATAGTTCCCAGATCTTGTTTGGCACTTCCAAGCTCTGCTCACTCTTACTTGATGGTTTAAAACTGAAGGGGATTGTGTTAGTGAGCTTGGGGACCAAACAGTAGTATTTATAGACAAACTTCCATCAAGCTTCTGTTGGCTATGTGTCAATTGTTTCAAAAATCATGGTAGAGAACTGCCGAGGGAGTAAAGGACCACTCTAGAAGCTCCCAACAAGAAATTAATTAACTGCACTTGATTTCTGTAATTTAAGGAAATGATTGCAGTTGGTTTCTAGAAATTACTGTAGTTGGTTTCCAGAAATTAACGGCCATTAGGAGAGGGAGTTTAACATTCTCCCACTTGGTCCATACTTCCAATCTTAATGTCCCATCTTAAAACCCAATGATAATTTCTATTAAGTAATAGATACATGAATCATGGCGATCAGTCCTCTAATGACGAGTATTATCTTCCATGTATTACTATGTATTTATTTCTATAAAAATTTATGTGGGAACAATTTCTTAATGAATCAACCCTATGTTTATTCTTGGACCTACACAGATGAATTTTCTCAAATCAAATTAAGGTGCACATAAATATGAGAAAAACATCACAATAATTAAGAATTTCATTAAAATAACATTGTCCATACAATGAGAAACTACATAATGGAACCAAGTCCCATATTCATTATATGATCCTTGAATTTAAACGGTGGCATGCCCTTAGTCAAAGGATCAACGATCATCAACTCAGTGCTAACGTGCTCAATGACCACTTTCTTTTCTTTAACATGTTCCCTTATAGCTAAATACTTAATTTCGATGTGTTTATTTTGGCTCCCACTTTTGTTGTTTTTAGCCATAAAAACAGCAGCTGAATTGCCACAATATATTCTCAATGGCTTACAGATAGAATCCATAATTCTAAGCCCAGAAATGAAACTCTTAAGCCATACACCATGTAAAGTAGCCTCAAAATAGGAGACGAACTTGGCTTCCATAGTGGAAGTGGCAATCAAGGTCTGCTTGGCACTCTTCCATGATACAGCTCCACCGGCCATCATAAAAATGTATCTTGATGTTGATTTGCGCGAATCAACACATTCAGCAAAGTCAGAATCTGAGTAGCCAATTACTTCTAAATTGTCCGTTTGTCTATACATAATCATGTAGTTTTTGGTTCCTTGAAGGTACCTCATTACTTTCTTTGCAGCTCTCCAATGGTCTATACCTGGATCACTCTGATATCGTCCCAACATTCCCACAACAAATGCAATGTCAGGTCTTATGTAGAACTGAGCATACATTAGGCTTCCGACAGCATAAGCATATGGAATGTTCTTCATTTGTTCCCTTTCAAAGTCGTTCTTCGGGCATTGGTTCAAATTGAACCTATCACCCTTCATAATGGGAGCTACACTTGGTGAACAATCCTTCATCCGAAATCTCTCTAAAATTTTATTAATACAGGTTTCCTGAGACAGACCCAAGATGCCTCGAAATCTATCTCTATGGATCGTAATGCCGATGACATAAGATGCATCACCCATATCCTTCATATCGAAATTTTTAGAGAGGAATTGTTTCACCTCATGCAGCAAACCCTTATCATTGGTTGCTAGCAAAATGTCATCCACGTATAAAACAAGAAAACAGATTTTACTCCCACTGACTTTCAGGTATATACATTGATGCATAATGTTTTCTACAGAACTGAAAGAAGAAATTAAATTATGAAATTTCAAATACCATTGTCAGGATGCTTGTTTTAAACCATATAAGGATTTCTTGAGCTTGCAAACCAATTGCTCACCATCACTAGAGGGGAATCCTTCAGGTTGTTTCATGCAAACCTCCTCCTTTAGATCTCCATTGAGAAATGTCGTTTTCACATCCATTTGTTGCAACTCCAAGTAAAAATGGACTACTAATGCCATATTAACGCGTAAAGAATCTTTCTTAGATACAAGAGAGAAAGTCTCCATGTAATCGATTCCTTCTTTCTGAGTGAATCCCTTATCAACAAGTCTTGCCTTGTATCTCTCAATGTTGCCCAATGAGTCTTTCTTTGTCTTAAAGACCCATTTACATCCAATGGATTTTGCACGATTAGACAACTCAACAAGATCCTAAACTTCGTTACTCTTTATAGAATTCATCTCTTCCTTCATGGCATCATACCATAATTTTGATTCTTTGCAACTCATGGCATGTGAAAAAGACTCAGGATCATTTTTGCCTCTAATGTTGTAGTCAGATTCTTGCAGATACACAACATAATCATCAAGAATTATTGATCTCTTTGGTCTAGTAGATCTTCTTAATGTTGTACCATCATCTTCCTGAGAAGTATGTTGTTCAACTCATTGTTCAAAAGTTCTTGGCAACTCTTGAACTACCTGATCTACTGGAATGTCGTCAGCAGCTTGTGGAATTTCTACAATTGGTTGTTCAACACCAGTTTGTATTTGAGGGGTGCTATGAACAATAACCAATCTATCACTTGAGGTGGAAGGTTGAGATTCTGAATGATCCTTCTCAAAACTATGTTCTTGGTTTGATCACTCCCACTGATCAAGTCATTTTCAAGAAACTTTGCATTTCTTCATTCCACAATCCTAGTGTTGTGAGATGGACAATAAAATTTGTAACCTTTAGACCTTTCAGCATATCCAATGAAATACCCACTAATGGTCTTTGGGTCTAGCTTCTTCTCTTGTGGATTATATATTCTTACTTCAGACGAGCATCTCGAAATGCGCATATGTCGCAAACTCGGTTTCCAACCTTTCCATAATTCAAATGGCGTTTTAGGAACAACGTTGGTTGGAACTTGGTTTAATATATACACTGTCGTCTTAAGTGCTTCAGTCCACAAGGATTTAGGAAGATTGGAGCTGCTAAGCATACTCTGCACCATGTTCAATAAGGTTTGGTTTCTTCTTTTTGCTACACCATTCTGGTCGGGTGAAGTAGCCATGGTGTATTAGGCAACAATCCCATGCTCTTGAAGAAATTTTGCAAATGGCCCAGGTGCTTGTCCATCCTCTGTGTATCTACCATAATATTCTCCACCTCTATCTGATCTCACGATCTTAATTTTCTTGCCGCATTGTTTCTCTACATCAGCCTTAAAGATCATAAAGGCATCTAATGATTCACTCTTTTTATGAAGCATGCAGAGATACATATATTGGGAGTAATCATATAGAAAAGAGATGAATTATCTTTGACCATGTGAGCCATTTCTCGACTACATATATAAGTATGTATGATCTCTAATATGTCCGAACTCCTATTGGCACCTTTCTTTAACTTGTTGGTCTATTTTCCCTTTATGCAGTCCACACAAGCCTCAAAATCAAAAAAATCCAGAGTATTAAGTACCCCTTCATTTACCAATCTTTTAATTCTTTCTATGGAGATATGACCTAGTCTCTGGTGCCATAACTTAGAGGAATCTTCATTAATAACACATCTTTTAGTGCCAATGTGAACATGCATTGAATCATAAGTGACTTTGTTTTGTAAATTAATACAGTAAAGACCATTAGACAAAATACAATTCCCAACATAATCAGATTTATAAAATAAACTGAAGGATGTTTCTGAAAGGTTAAAGGAATATCCAAAAGGTACAAGTCTTGAAACTGAAATGAAGTTTCTAGAAAAACATGGAACATAAAAGTTATTTTGTAATTCTAAAACAAAACCACTACTTAAAGTTAAATAACATGTTCTATAGCTTCCACATGCAAGCCCATTTTGTTTCCTGATAATATGCTTTCCTCACTTCCCACTGGCTTCCTTAGGTTTTGCAAACCCTGCAAGGAATTCGAAATTTGAATTTTTGATCCAAAACCAATCCACCATGTGTTAATATTGACATTAACCATATTAGATTCATAACGAACAAACGAGATTGGATTACCTTTGTCCACAAGCCATTTCTGAAATTTTTGCATTACTTCTTCATGTGTCCCTTCTTTTTACAGAAGAAACACTTGGAATCCTTCTTCATATTAGCTTGGGGAGGTAATTTACCTTTCCCTTTCTGATTGGCTTGAGATTTTCCCTTTCCACGCGTTGCCAGCATTGCACTTTCTCCCAGTTCCATCACCAATCTCTCTTCCTCTTGAACACACATGGTCATGAGTTCATTAATTGACCATTTATCCTTATGTGTGTTGTATGAGATTTTGAAGGGTCCATATTGGTGAGGAAGGGTGTTCAGAATGTAGTGCACCAGGAAGAACTCTCATATTTCAACCTCGAGTTTCTTCAATTGAGCCACAGTGTCCCTCATCTACATGATGTGCTCGCACACACCTTTCACACCAGTGAACCTTAGGGATGAGAACTTCATGATTAGGGTGCTTGCTAGTGCCTTGTCTGAAGTGACGAATTGATCATCAATGGCTTTCAGCAAGTCTCAAACCTTTTCATGCTGATTAATGGAACCACGAATACTAGCTGAAATTTTAGTCTTAATGAACATCATGCTTAGATGATTAGATCGTTCCCATCGTTCATAAAGCGTGATGTCTGCTGTAGTGCTGGTATTAGTGAGTGCCGGTGGTTCATCTTTCCTAATAGCATAGTCTATGTCCATCCACCCCAAATGAAGGAGAATTCTCTCCTTCCAGACTTTATAGTTATCTCCCTTAAGTTCAAGGATATCACAACGAATTTCAGAGAAATTTGCAGGTCGTACAACTGCATAAAATTAAAGATCACATGTTTAAGTTAAAATTGAGGCCTAAATAAAATTTCATGTTTTACCAATGTAAATCATGCTTAAAATTGAATCTAATGACATAAAAATTGCCTGTGAGCTAATTTTTAATTCAAGCATATTAAATTACTCTTTATGATAGAATTTATCAAATTATCCACTTAATTCATAATTCTAAAGGGTATATTATGATTATAATTTGATATAAATTCTATCTTAGATTTGAACTTTATGATAAAACTATTAATTCATAATTCCTATAGGTAAGTTATGAATATTTTATCCTAATTAATTATATAAATATAATAAAAATTCCCGTGGGATAAAATTTATTATATTTAGTATAATTAATTACAATTAATGTCTAAATATTCTTTATGTGATCCTAATCAATCATAATATATAATTTTATTTAATTAAAGATGTTGTGGCTATTCTCTAATCAATTAAAAATTATATGGATCACTTAGACATTATTTCTTTTATGCATAAAAATTAACTGATATGAGAATAATTATAAATTGCATAAATAAAACTGTAATATTCATGCATAACATTCAACGAGTATACTCATCCAAAATAGCATGTATTAATTTAGAACAGAAATAATCAATTCATGTAAATTAAATATGAGCATAATTAATAAATTTGCACAACAATTCTCCAAATTAAAATTGAGCAAAAATTTAGACATATTTCCAAATAAATGCCTTAATTCAAAAAAATTTCAAATATGTCATTTAGCCAAACAGAACATGTCTATAAACACCAAGGCAGAGATAAAAGTAGCTCTGATACCAAATGATAACTAAATAACGATTCTATAATGTGGAATAAACACTTAAAAGAATCGAAAAACTTTATACCCAAGAAAACATACCTCCGGCCATTGATGCTACTCACACTCCACGTAGCCCACGAGCTGCAATGCAGTCCAGCTCTTGTGCTTGCTGCTCTCTCCACATGTACATCCAGCACGTTTCTACTGCAGCCTCAGATACCGCCTGCTGAGCTCCGTTAAAATATTAATACATCACAACACCCATGAGCTCAATGCCTTGGGCACACTGCGTATCACATGTAGGCTAGACAAATCCAACGACTAGCTAATACAACACCACATGAGCTGCAGGTCCTTTGAAAAATCGCGATGAAGGTGTAATATTATGAGTTGTCCAACCCTTTTTACAAATGGAAGACTTTAGGAAAAGTTACGGGATCTTCAAAACCGGCTGTCCCTGTCACTACTGTAATCCATGGAATTATTCGAACGAAGGTGTGGGGAAAAGAAAATAAAAGAAAAACTAAACAAATAGTTCCCAGATCTTGTTTGGCACTTCCAAGCTCTGTTCACTCTTACTTGATGGTGTAAAACTAAAGGGGATTGAGTTAGTGAGCTTGGGGACCAAACAGTAGTATTTATACCCAAGCTTCCATCAAGTTCTGTTGGCTATGTGTCAAGTGTTCCACAAATCATGGTAGACAACTGCAGAGGGAGTAATGGACCACTCTAGAAGCTCCCAACAAGAAATTAATTAACTGTAGTTGATTTCCGTAATTTAAGGAAATCATTACAGTTGGTTTGCAGAAATTACTACAGTTGGTTTCCATAAATTAAAGGTCGTTGGGAGAGGGAGTTTAACAAAGAAACCAAACCAATGATAAAAGGCAAGAAATCCACTGAAAGAGAGACACTTGCATCCAAAAAAAAAAAGAGAATGGAGAGATAAAATAACAATTCTCATAAAAGGAGAGATAAAATAACCATTGTCATAAATCCAGGCATGTGAGAATTGGCAAGAAGAGGAATATAACATGGAAAATTCAAATTTTATGGGTGGAGAAAGTGAAAAGAAAATGAGATTAAGCACTCTTAAAAGTATAGTAATTAAAAGTAGAGTAATCTCCCGTGTTAATTAGTGTAAGTAGTTAGAACTTAATTGTATGTAAATTTCAGCGAGACACTTTGTTGCGAGTCTTGCTTATTTTTAGATAACTAGTATTTTTAGAATAGGTTAATCTCTAGAAACTCATAGTGGTAGATAATTAAATATTTTTGTGTTTCTTTCATTAGTATATACACTATGTGTATATGTGCACTTGTTTTTTTCTATAATGGTATCAGAGTTCACATACACTAATCAAGGAATTACACATTATTTAGGAAAAATGTAAGTTAAATCTTTAACTCCAAATATAATATCCAAAGTTATGTTTAAAAAAATGATGTGTGAATAAAACCTTATTTGCTATGCAAAGGTCATTCTCCTTTCAATGCATGTAGATACTTCGTTTGATTTCTTACCAGTAAAAATAATGTTGGTGTTAAGTGGATGTATAAGACAAAATTGGATGAAAGAGGTAATGTAGAAATGAAAGGCAAGGTTCGTTGCCAAAGGATTTGCTCACCAACCAGGTATTGACTATGGTGAAACCTTTGCTCTAATAGCAAGTTTGAATACTAGCCATTTGAGCCCAAAATAAATGGTCAAAGTATAAGATGGATGCGAAGTCATCTTTCTTGAACGGAAAACTCGAAGAGGAGGTGTATGTTAATCAATAACTAGGATTTGAAGTAAAATGATACAAGTACAAAGTATACAAGTTGAAGAAAGCATTGTACAGTTAAATTGACTCATATTTACTCACCAGTGGGTTTAGAATGAGTAGTGATGAGCCTACTCTTTATACCGAAATATATTAAGCTAAAATCCTTATAGTTTGTATTTATGTTGATGACGTAATATATACAAAGAATTTGATGTTAGATTATTTAAGAGCTACCATTAAAAGAGAATTTGAGATGATAGACCTTGGCCTTATGAAGTACATTTTGAGAATTGAAGTCAAGCAATCTACATGGGATTTTCATATGTCAAGAAAAGTATGCTACATATAATTTAAATAGGTTTAGAATGGACGAGTACAAAACAATATAGACACCTATTGCAATAGGGACAAAATTAATCAAAAGAGATGATGGACTATTAGTGGATTCAACATTGTATAAGAGGCTTATAGACACTCTCATGTACCTTACTGCAACTAGACATGATATTATGTATGTGGTTCGCTATATTTCCACATTTATGGAGTCTCCCAAAGGATATCATTGGAAATTTGGAAAAATGATTTTGAGGTATACATTGTAGTTACAACTAATTATGGGTTTTCATACACAGGTTATGAAGAAAACAAGCTTACAAGATACACATATGGATATTTTACTACAAGAATTCTTAATATCTTCCACAAAAGAAAATTATGTAGTCCCCACTACAAAAGTATGCCATGTAGTATGGCTAAGAATAATTTTGAAAGATATTGCACATGTTGAGATGGAGGTAGCTACAATCTGTTGTTACAACATTTCAACAATAATGGTGAAATATCACTTCAATTTTGTGGATCTGGAGATCAAGTTGAAATATCTTGTGACAACAGTTCAACAATAATGGGATATACCACTTCAATTTTGTGGATGTAGAGATTAGCTTGCAATATCTTCAGAAAGTCATTAGGAAAAAAAACATTTGAGCTCCAAAGGCACTTAGGCATTATCAGTAAGTTTGTAAAAGTATCGTAATCTCCCCTATTAAGTAGAATAAGAAATTAGTTCCACGTTAACTCTATTGAAACACTTTGTTGTGAGTCTCAAAGTAACTAGTGTCTTTAGAATCAATTAATTTTAAATATCTCTAGAATTTTGCACATATAACTAATTCTAAAAAATTTCCCATACATTATAAAATTGTTTGAAATGTTATACCAAAAAAAATTTGCATTTATTTCATTAATATATGTGCACTAGTTTGTTTGTATGTAGAACAAGGAGGTAAATATTTTAAGTAAAGTCAACTACAAATCCAACAATTGTGAAGCTAGAGAAAGAATGAATAACAATCCTCTCATGGAATAATTGAGAAAAAGAGAATTATAAAAATGGAAAGTCCAACTTTTATTAGTTCACATTGTGGAAAGAGACTCGGATTAAGAACATAAAGGTGATTTTTTTTACTTATTATATTTATATTTATATATTTATTTATATATATATAATTTGTGGAAATAAATAAAAAATTAATTTGGATTTATTAAATAGAGAAATAAATTAAATATATTAATGTGTAATTTTTATTATTTAATTTGTATTAATTTATTTATATTAAATAATTAGAAAAAAGTACATTTTACTAAATTTGATTTCAATTCATTAATTTTATTGTTATATTTTATCTATCACCAATTTTAGTTAATAGATTAAATGTCCCTTTTATGGGTATTTTTTTGTGTAGAATTTCCCATTGTAGATCCCTAGATAATGCAATATACTAAAGCAAAATATTTGATCTACTTCTACAAAAAAACTTGTGGAAGCTTAATTGATTTTGAGCAAGATCAAATAGAACACATATAACAGAGAATGAGAAATCAATCACTCATGAACACAGACGAATACTCCGGGGAAAGCCTCAGCTAAAAACCCCGATCTCTGTATTATCATACAAATGGAAATATGTCCGGATTACACAAAGCTTTAGCTCACAAGCTATCCATATCTCAGTACAATCCCTCAATACAACTCACAGACTATATACACACAACATATCCCTTCCTCCAATCCTCCAAGGCTCCTATTTCCTTGCGCAGTTTCTCCTAGGGTCCAATGCTACCACCTGTGTGAATTTCCACATCACACACTCATCAAAACTCAGAAATGACTATGAAATCCTCAAGGAATGAATTCCTTCTGCATGCAAGAGATATCTTCAATGGAATATTCCTGCAACTGATAGTACATTGTCCCATCATCTGATCTCAAATGGGTCTCTGATTGAACTGACATGCATGAGTTATTTATGAGAGAATATTCAATTATATGAAGTGTAGTAGTTACATGCATGCATGCATTAACTAACTGAACTCATAATCAGTTCCATAAACTGTTGGAACTAATCTAACTGGAATTAACTCAATCACCCCAATCTTGTCTCTGTGGAACTCGAACTTGCATTTTGACAATGCCTTCGTGAAAATATTTGCATCGTGTTCCTCGTTGAAACATACATCAACAACATGATCCTGTTCACCACATAGTCTCAAAGATGATGATACCGGATATCAATGTGCTTGGACCTGTCATGAAATACTGGATTCTTAGAGAGTTTGATACAACTCTGATTATCGTAGTAGATCACAGTTGGATCCATCCTCTAACCAAAAAATCCAACTAGAATCTTTCGTATCCAAATGGCCTCACATGCTACCTAACTGGCAGCCATGTATTCAGCCTCTGCTAAGCTAAGTGCAACTGACCTCCGTTTCCTATTGTACCAAGAAACTACAATTGAACCAAGGTTGAATATTCCTCCTAAAGTGCTCTTCCGGTCTAATGGACTTCCTACCCAATTTGCATCTGTGAAGCCCTGAAGCTTCACTTGCTCTGGCTGTCTGTACCACAATCCATACTGAGATATGCCTCTAAGGTATCTCAGCACATGCTTTTCTACCTTCCAAAACATCTTGGTGGGCTGAACCATAGCTTGACTCAGCTAGTTCACCGCAAAGCACAGATCTGATCATGTGTTCACTAGATACATCAATGAACCCACAAGCTGTCAATAAACAGTAGCAGCTACTACCTCACCTGAGGTAGCATCCTCCTTCCTCCATTTACCAGCTAGAGGATTCTACATGGGCTTGCACTTCTCCATGTGGAATCACCTGAGTATCTCATTGGCATACTTGCCTTGAGACACAAACACTTCCCCATCCTTTTGCCACACTTCCATGCCTAGAAGGTAGTGTATAAGACCCATATCTTTCATCTCAAACTCTCTTACAAGGCCCACCTTGCAAGACTTGATCAACTGATCATGACCTTTCAAAATCAGATCATCCACATAAGGAACAATGATCAATGCCTTACCTTCTACCATGATGTGGTAAAGGTTCGCATCTGCTTCACTCTTGTTGAGGCCCAACCTGGTGAAATAACTGTCAATCCTAGTGTGCCAAGCACGAGGTGCTTGCTTCAGCTCATACAAAGCCCTCTTGAGTCGGCACACATGCGACTCATGGTCAAAGGTCTCAAAACCTTCCGGCTACTTAATGTGCACCTCTTCCTTAATATTCCCATTGAGGAATGTAGTCTTCACATCCATCTGATGGATCTTCCAACCCATCTGAGCTGATAGTGCCAACATCGATCTGATAGATGATTACCTTGCTACAGGAGCAAAAGTCTCATCGTAGTATATCCCCTCGACCTGTGAGAAACCACGAGCAACAAACCTTGCCTTATGTTTCTCAACACTGCCATCAGCTGCCTGCTTTACCTTTTAAACCCATCGGGAACTCACCACTGACTTGTCCTCAGGTCCTTGGGACAACATCCCAAACATAGTTTCGAATGATGGAGTCATACTCCTCCACCATTCCATCAACCCAGACCGGTTGTTGCACTGCTTCCTCAAAAGAAGAAGGTTCGGTCTCTACACACTCCCCAACGAGGGCCATGTAACTAGTGTACTACTCGGGTGACCTCGTCTGTCTGCACTGAGAAGATGGCTATCCCACATTCTCTCGTGCATCCATCATCAACCTCTCAGCTTCCCTTGAGTGTTTCCGCCCATCTCTGGAAGACTCAGCATGAGTGGATGTCTCCACTCCTGAATCCTATACATGTGGTTGCTCCGCATCAGTCTGAGGCTCCTCCTCCTTAGGAACTAAAAGTTCCTCCTCCGCATGCAACTTGAGCTCCCTCTCAAGTGATGCTCACATGGCTTTCTACTCATCAAACTTCAGATCTCTTCGTACCATTGTCCTCTGATTGGTAGGGAAGAAAACCCGATAGTTGTGGGGTGTATCAGTGTACCCCACAAGTATCCCCAACTCAGCTGTTGGATCTTGCTTCTTTTGGGCATCTTTGGTCACATGGCAATAAACGAATGATCCAAAGATCCTGAAGTGACTCACATCTGGTCGCTTCCCGGAAAAGGCTTCCATTGGTGTCTTCATCCCCAGTATACGGTGCGGGCTTCTGTTATGCAAGTATACTTCTGTATTGCATGCCTCAACCCACAAATGAAGTGGTAGGCTTTGGTCATGCAACATCGCTCGAGATTTTCCCACAATCAATATGTTCTTCCTTTAGGCCACCCCATTCTACTGTGGGTTATGGGGTGTCGTCAACTCCTGTTTAATTCCTTCTGCTGCGTAGAATTCCTTAAACTATTGGGAAACATATTCTCCACCATTGTCACTATGCAAGGCTTTTATTTTCTTTCCAGATTCTTTCTCTGCCAAGGCTTTAAACTCACAAAACCTTGAGAAGGTCTGATCCTTCTTCTGCATAAAGTAGATCCAACATCTACGAGAAAAATCATCAATAAAAATAACATAGTACCTTTGTTTAGCAGTGGAGGATGTAGAGAATGGTCCACACACATTTTTGTGAACTCGCTCCAGGATTGCTCCAACTCTACTGTCTTGATCCTGAAGGGAAGATTTCACATACTTACCCAAGGTACAACCTTTGCATGTATCTGTCTGTTCCAGTTTTCCTTGGGAAGTCTGGTAGAAGTTATTTGCATGATCTTCAAGGCCCCATGGTGCAAGTGGCCAAATCTTTTATGCCATAGCTTGCCAACATCTAGGCTCTGCACCAACTCTGCTTTGGAACTCAATGCAGCACAATCGTCTATCTCTAGCTTGTAGAGATTCTTTACTCGAATCCCAATCCTCTTGGTCTGTCCAGTGTCGATATGCCTCAGGAATACCTTTCCTTTACTAAAGACTACATCATAACCTTTGTCTTCCAGCATAGTGACAAAAACAAGATTCTTCTTCAGACCCGATACATAATTTACATCAGTCAAGGTGAGATGAGCTCCATTCTTCCTCTGAAACACAACCCTACCTTCACCTTAAACACGGTACTTTCCATCATCACCCATCTCGATCCGCATCTAGAGATCCTTCTCCTACAAGGTACTAAAAAGATTCTTGTCGTTAGTCGTGTGGAATGAAGCTCCACTGTCCAGGTACCAAACACATCCCACCATCGATGAAACCATGCATGCGATGAGGGAGAAATCGAATTTGAACTGTGAGGCCAGTGCCTCACCATCTAATCCCTTCGAGGATCCCTTCTTGGATTTCTTCTCTGGACAATTCATAGCATAATGGCCCACCTCATGACAATGAAAGCATCTCACTTTAGATTTGCCAAACTTCTTCCCACTATGGGAAGAATTAGATTTGGAATGGGATGCCTTCCCTTTCCCTTTCCTCGCCTAATCACTAAGGCTAGATTTTCTTCATAATCTTGCATTGATGAAGATCCATCTCTGGTGCTTCTCCTTATCTCGTCCTTCATAGATCCGACCAAAGTCGTTCCCAATTTGGTAGTTTCTCTCTTCCATTTACCGAGTCTTGGTAGCTATTCCAACTCTTAGGAAGACCGAGGAGAGCAAGACTCACCATGTCATCATCAGCTGTCATGATCCCTACACTTCCAAGCTCATCCTTGCAGGTGGTGAGCTTGTTCAGATATGTAGAGATCGTGTCGCCCTTTTCACACTTGATTTTCCAAAGCTTGTCTTTCAGCACCAGATTCCTCTGATTGTTGCTATTCTGATATAGATCTTTCAATGTTTTCCACATTGAAAATGGTGCCTCCTTCCCATGGAGGCTTGAGACAATGTGGTCTTGAACTCCCTCCAGGAGGATTCTCCTTGTTCTAGCCACACATTTCTTCTATTCCGCTAATTCTTAGGCATTAACTGTTGATGGCATGGGGACTTCTTGATTAATGAAGTCCTTTAGACTGTTGTCCTCTAATACCGCTTCCATTCGATCCTTCCAGGCTATATAATTCGAGCTTCCATCAATGGCATACTCAAGTCTCAAACCGCTGAACGCCATTGGTGAAATTGAGATGTGATAAGAACTCGATTTCTATAATCAGGAACTTCAAACTTCAAACGTCTCCCTTATTTGTATATTGTTCTTCACTTTGATCACCTTTGCTTTGATACCATGTAGAAATTTCCCACTGTAGATCACCAGATAATGCAATATGTTAAAGAAAAATACTAGATCCACTTCTACAAACAAACTTGCGGAAGTTTAATTGATTTTGAGCAAGATCAAATATAACACATATAATAGAGAATGAGAAATCAATCACACATGAACACAAAAGAATACTCTGGGGAAAGACTCAACTAAAAACCCCGATCTCTTATCATACAAGTGGAAATATGTCCGGATTACACAAAGCTTTAGCTCACAAGCTATCTAGCTCTCAGTGCAATCCCTCAATACAGCTCACAGACTGAATAGACACAACATATGCCTTCCTCCCATCCTCCAAGCTTCCTATTTCTTTACACAGTTTCTCCTGGGGTCCAATGCTACCACCTGTGTGAATTTCCACATCACACACTCATCAAAACTCGGAAATAACTACGCAATCCTCAAGGAATGAATTCCTTATGCATGCAAGAGATATCCTTAATGGAATATTCCTACAACTGATAGTACATGTCCCATCATCTGATCTCAACTGGGTCTTTGATTGAACTGACATGCATGAGTTATTTATGAGAGAATATTTAGTTGTTTAAAGTGCAACAGTTACATGCATGCATGCATTAACTAACTAAACTCACAATCAGTTCCAAAAACTGTTGGAACTAATCTAACCGGACTTAACTCAGTTAACTAAGCTAACTAATTACAACTCAAAGTACAACTCATCCTGATCTTCTTAATCAAGGCATAAATTCCTCAATCAAAGGGGAAACTGTTGCATGTCTTCACATAGACTTCATGTTTGATTTTCTACAACTAATTAACTCAAGATGAATAAATTAATTATTTTACAAACAACTGCTAAGATCAAATTTAGATTTTAATTCTTAACTTTAGTTTAGGGACTAACTAAATTTGGAATGTATCCCGAAATGTCATTTAAAGTAGTGCTATTTTTAGCACTTCTATTTTTAGAATTTCTTGTTACTATTTTCAACATTTCGTGATCAATTTTGTCTAAAGTCCAATAGAAAATTTTAAAATCCATAAGTTTAAATTGTTTAATATGAAGATTTTTAGTGTCTCTAGTACATTTTAAACAATGATAAATCACAATCTTGCTAGAAATTGTATTGTTTAGTTCCATCCAAAGAATCATTTTGTTTATTAATTGGAATTGTCCTCTATCTATTTCCCTAAATATAATTTAAAGTGATGATTTTATATCTCTAGAAATATTATTTCTTTTCTTCTCTCTATTCATTATGTTTATCTATTTATTTTTATTAAATATTTATTGATTTTCTAAATATATTTTATCAGCTTCCTATTTGGTGGATATATATATATATATATATATATATATATATATATATATATAGATATATATAATTTTATATTGATTGGTAGAGAAAAACACACATCATATTGTTTCCATTTGCAGTCCGTCACTAGAAAATCAGACCATTGACAAAAATGTAGGATTTTAGTCCTTATGTCACTCACTGGAAATTATGTTTTTAGCTGTCAAAAGAGAGCAAAAGAGCAGAACATTTTGCAGTCATCCTCGAAGCTACAAAAGTGCTTAAAGCTAAATTGGACCCTATCAATTGGATAGTGCTCAGAGTAAGCTTTCCAATGGTATGTGGAAGTCCAAAAATGGACTTCTAGATCAGAAGATATGGTCAGTTGAAGTTAAGGGGTTTCTCTCCCTTTGAAAGGAAAGAAAGAAGAGCATATCTGAGGTCCCACAAATCAGAGGTCCTACATATTGGAGGTCCTACATATCGGCAATTGCACATCATATACATATCCAAGATCGAAAGTAGAGGAATATGGTACATCGACAATCATAGGTCCATGTCAGTGATAAGGAAGATCAAAGGTATGGGTTGAAATTGGTGATCGATGATCACAATAGTGCAAGACATGTCGCAAGTCGGCAATCAACAATCTTAAAGTGAACACTATAAAGGAATCGCGGGAAAAAAACGTCGACAACGTAAAATGTCAGGGGATGCCTAGAAGCATTTAACAAGGGAACTTAGTCAAAAACTAGAAGAGGGCAAGCCTTTTCTCTCTCCTCTAGAGAGCCACATGGCAGAATATCATTGGTCTTGATAAATCCACGTGGCATTTGACGTCATCATGAGGTGGCAGTATAACGGACATGTGGCATGTAGATTCATCATTTTGAGGGGTCATAAGGGGCCAAAACAGGGTGACATATTTCATCATTCACAATGCGTCACGTGGCAATGGTGACGTCATAGTCACAAGTTGCCAATCGGAGGTTGAGGGATATCAACATTTGTAACACTTTCCTCTTTCAGAAATATCCTACTGAAGACTTCTTATTGAGGGGCTCCGATGTGGGGGATGGTCCATAGTCACAAATAGTTCAAAGAACCAAAGGCGAGGCTGAGCATAAATGGGTGATTACGCATCGATGATTGCAACAATGAAGCAGCATGTAATGAACATATTGGGGAAACTCCCAATATCGTGAGTCCAAAGGTGATGTGGACAGGTGGCAAAAGGTGGGAAACATAAATATGCATGTTTTATTCATTTTGATCAATGGTTGGCCAGACGGTTAATAAATATTTCTATAAAGCGGCGCAAAGGTTTTATATGTTTAAAGATTTCAAGTTGGTCCTCCTTTATCCTCTTTCCACGTGGACCAAGCCACGTCACATGTTGCACATCGAAAGTTTTGGGGGGGTGCAATCAAAGGCAAGGTGTGAAATCCCCAATATTCGAATTCTGATATTTCAAAGGGGCTTATGCGTATAAGTCTGTGGTCCCATTTGTTAGACATGGGGACTGTTAGTGATGTAATGTTTCAAAGAATCGTCGCTCATCCCAACTAAAGGGTTTTAAGCCCCTAAAGGCTTTTGCTCTAAGTCGCAGGGCTTCTATCATGTAGTTTCTCATGGGCCTTCAAATTAGACATAAATGAAGGCCCATATGACTATCGTTCAGTACATTAAACCTATGTTTTTGCATTAGGTAATGTATTTTTAACTTTAATATGTTCATTAGGAAGGTTTATGGATAATTGCATATTTGTGCCCAATATTATTTATTTTTGTGGAATATTAAGAGAATATTGGGTATATTATGAAGATCTAGAGGAAGAGATAATTTAGGGACTTTCTCCCTATTACAAGGGGATCAATATTAAATAATAAATCAAGAAGATATTATGAAATTATTGCATAGATTTTGGAGCTCTAATGATTGAGAAAATTTAGGAATGTGTTCCATGTCATTTAATGCAAATTCCTAGTATTGGGAACCAACTCCACTAATTAAGGGACTTTGGTGGGGAAAGATTCCTCCTTTCACGGGGAATATTTCCTAATCATTTTTTATAGGTACCAAGTCGAATTTACCTCTAGGGGTTGATTTTTCTTAGTCTTCTTGGGGGGAGAACTCATTTTTTTTGCAATTCTGTTTTCATTTCTTGCAAGGACATAATTGTATTGATGGAAATAATGAAGATGTCCAACTTCTAAATATTGGTCTCTTTCATAAGACTCTGATTTTCCTTGGTCTTTGTCATCCTAAGAGCCTCAGAGCCCTTTTGTATCATTTACGTTTCTTCTTTTCACTCCTTATTCACGTGCATCTCTTATTCTTGTTTTTTTCTATTTCTGCATTTAGTATTCATGATTTCTTGTTGTATGAGCAGACTAATGAGCTTCAATAGAGTTGATTCCACTTTCATTAGATCACAAAAACATTCTAGTTAATAATAAAAATTACCCCATTGCATTTTTCCCTTGATTATGTTAGGCATTTGATAAATTTACTAGCTCACTAGTTCTTGAATTTCTAAAATTTAGAATAGTAATTTTCTGCTATTTTTTAGCGTGGGTTAACAAAGGTATTTTTTAGTGATTCCACTTGGAGTGAAGACCTAAGACATCCTAGTCAATAAAAAAAAAATCCCATCCAATTTGTATTTGAATTGCTTAGTCATTCTGTGAATTATAGTTTCATATAGTAACTACAGGATCTCCTGTAGCAACCTTCCAACATGTATATACTTGCCCAGATTTGTTCAATAAGCTTGGCCCTTAGGGTTGAATCAAGACCCCTAGGCTCTAAATCAAATGATTATGGAAAACTAAAGATCACTTAGGACTTGCCTCTTTTCCCATACAAAACATTTCATTGATTTGGGCTAATGGACATATTTATGAAATGGATAATACAATAATGATTGCCACATCCAATGAACTTTGTTAATGGACCCAAACTATTTGAAATGTAATGATTGACATTTAATTCATGAGATTTAATTTATTCATTTAGAATAGGTTTATTTCCTTTTATTTTCTTTCTTACAATAGGTTAAGGTTTCCATTTCGAGTATTTCATTTTCTGCAATTAATTTAGGATCTAATTTTATTACATTCACTCCATTACATCATGACATCAAAGGAAGGAAACATTGTATGCTGCACATATAGTGTCCATACCTCTTAAGTTTGTACAAACCCCGAGTTGATAATTAAAGTTGGTAGTATTGGGAGTTGCAGCATTCTTGTTGCAATACTGAGGCTCATCACTTTTTGGTGCCATTGTCAAGGAGGTGTCAAAGTATTCATTGTTTTCTTCCCTAGTTGATTCATTTCTTTTACTTTATGCAAAAAAAAATTATTTTTATTAAGTATATTTCATTTCAAAAACTGAAAATAGCATTACATTAGCATATTTATTCAAAAAAAGAGAAAAATTAAAAATACCTCTCCAACACCAACCCCCCCCCCCCACCCATTTGATCACGTAGTGTAGTAAGAACCACATCACCATTAATTTTTGCATGTAGAAGAATAAGAGGTGACAGAGAAGGTAGAAGAAATGGATGGAGATGATAACAATGAGGAAGATACTCTCGGATTTCTCATTCAAAATATTGATGGTAGTGTGCACATGAAGAACATCCCTCCATCTTTTCTTTGAAAATTTCATGGTCTAAGGTTGGAGGATTCCGTTGGGTCCCTATAATACCAGTGATTACCCCATTACTATTGTAGTTGTACCCCTTATTAATATTGTTGTGCCCCTATTATCCCAATATTGTTATTATTGTGCCCCATAGAATCCCTCTATTGTCATTTTTTTGGCTTTATATTATTATTGTTAGGTCGGTTGGGTTATATTGTGACTCCTTATACTCCTATATATAGAAAGCAGGTTTTGTCAATTGAATCATCCAAGAATTTTTCATTTATGTAATGCAAAGGAGGTTTCCCCCTCGAAGAGGCTGAATTCTAAGGCATTGATCTATCTTTTCTATCTTTTTCTTGAGCTGGTTTCATAACATTTGGGATCAGAGCTTTGGATTCTAGGGTTTCGCTGCTCCAAACAGGTCATCGTGGAATTTTCGCTAGAATTTTTTTCTACTACGTTTCAGAATCTAAAAAAAAACCATTTGAGAAGACGTCGTGTTGAATCTTGGGTCCGAATTTCAGAGCTTTTCGCTCTATATTTGCAGAGATATGATCTGAGGAAGTTGGTCTTTTTGCAGACTCCTGAATTACATTCCAAACAGGTGACCTGGGGAAAATCGTCATAACTTTCTCTCTGAGCATCGGATTGAAATTTCGTAAAAAGATACAAAAAGAGGACAGAATGTAGTTTCTTTTATATCTTTTTCATAGCCAAAGGTCAAAACAGGGACACGTGGCACGTCATACAAGTTCGCTCTACGGAACTAGTCTATAATCAGGTCACTGTGGGAGATTTGACATAACTCTTCCTTGGAGAATCCAATTGGGATCAGACTGGTGGCATTGGAAAGAGAACACAGAGGGCTACTACAGGTCGCAATTTCAGAACTGGATTATCAGAAATTACAAAGATACATCAGAGGCAATATCAATCTCCTACAAAGTGAAAAAAAGGTGTGTAGATTTTTTAAAATTTTTGCTTAAGCTTGGTTTGAAAAATTATTTTGAAGGAATTCAAAGGGCATAGTAGAGAATTGTTATCAGTAACTGATGCCTAGAGGAAAGAAAATGCAAACACCTAGTAAGCAACCTAAAAGCAGTAGCATGACTCATGAAGAAGATGAAGAAATGCTACATGATATATCAAAATTACAAAACCAAGTGCAACAAATGTCAATCTCACAAATGCTAACAGAAACTAAGATAAATGGAATGGAATCTAAGATAAAGGGTGTGGAAGCTAAGATGAATGGGATGGAAGCTAAGATGGGCGATTGGAAGACAGATTTGAAGACAGACGTGGAAGAATTGAAGATAAATATGAATAAGTTGCTACAAGAAATGGTCACTAATGGTGAAAGGGTAGTAAAGAAAACTCATGATGAGAACAAAAGAAATGTTAATCATGATTCAATAGACCCTAATGTTGGATTGAAGACCCACCATATTCCAAAAATCGATATGAGGAATTTTGATGGCAAGGATACCGCAACATGGATATTACAGATGGAGCAATTTTTTGATCTCAATAATGTGCAAAACGCACAAAAGGTATGTATTGCAACTTTATATTTGGAACCAAATCAGTTTGTATGGTATCAATGGCTTTGCTCTCGTAAACAAATTATCACTTGGGCAATTTTTACGGAAGAATTGACAACACATTATGAGGATACAAAAAGCAATACTTTTTTTAGCCAATTGATAAGTCTCAAACAAAAGGGTTCAATAATGGAGCACATTGAGGAGTTCCAAAAATTGAACATTAGGGTAAAAAATATTCCAGAGGAGCATAGGATTGATGTGTTCATAGGGACTTTAAAGGATAATATCCAACATGATGTTCGCCTTTGGGAACCTGATTCATTAGATAAGGCATTCAGGTTAGAAAGAAAAATGGAAAGCAAAATTATGGCAACCAGGAAGCACACCACTCACAACTATAAATATGTAAGTGTTGTTGTACCTAGTCTTCCACAACCTATAAGGTTGACACCACAAAAATTGGAAGAAAAAAGAGCAAAAGGGTTTTGTTATAGTTGTGATAGAAAATACACTAAAGGTCATAAGTGTGTTGAGAAGAAATTATTCTACATAGATTGTGAAGAGGAAGAAGAAAACGAGAAAGAAAGGTCAAAAGAAGAGGATATACTCTAGGAACAAAGCTTAGATAAAGAAGAAATGAATCTGACCATATCTTGTAATGCATTGGCAGGAATTACCACTCCTCAAACCATCAAGATAGAAGGACAAATCAAGAAGAAAAAGGTAATAGTGTTGATTGATTCAGGAAGTACCCACAATTTTATTCATTGTAAGGTAGCAAAAGAATTGAATTGCTTCTTATATCCAGCACCAGAGTGTCAAGTGATGGTTGCAAATGGAGGAACAATAAATTTATCAAGAAAGTTCCATAATACCAAGCTATCCATGGGAGAATATGTATTGATTACCCAATGCTTTCCATTCCAATGGGAGGTGTTGATGTTGTACTAGGAGTCTAATGGCTACAATCCTTAGGTACAATAGCTTTTAATTTTCAAGAACTTTTCATGAAATTTTCTGTGGAAGGAAAGGAAGTTGAATTAAGGGTATTGCAGGGAAACTGGTAAAGATAATCAGCTCTAACTGTATGACAAAGCTTCTAAAAAAGGAACAAAGAGGTGTAATTGTACAATTATGTCGCTAGATGTTTCCACATTGGAATCATCTATTTCTCCAGATCTCCAAAATTTCTTGGACAATCATTCCAAGGTATTTGAGACTCCCAAAGGTCTCCCACCTATTCGTGATCATGATCATGCTATTCATCTGATTCCAGGAAGTGTTCCTCCAAACATCAGGCCGTACAGATATCCCTATGCCCAAAAGAGTGAAATTGAACGTACGGTTGCAGAAATGCTAGAGGCTGGTATAATTAAACCGAGTCAAAGTTCTTTCTCTACTCCAGTAGTATTGGTGCACAAGAAGGATGGATCATGGCGCATGTGTCCGGATTATAGGGAGCTCAACAAGCTCACTATTAAAGATAAGTTTCCCATTCCTGTCATTGATGAATTACTGGATGAATTGCATGGATCAATTTACTTCACCAAGTTGGATCTTCGTTCAAGATATCATCAAATCAGAATGAAGACTGAAGACATTCCGAAAACAACATTTAGAACTCATGGGGGTCATTATGAATTTTTGGTCATGCCTTTTGGCCTTACCAATGCACCTTCAACATTTCAAGGTTTGATGAATTCAATTTTCAAACCATTCCTTAGAAAATTTGTGTTGGTATTTTTTGATGATATACTAATCTACAGCAAGTCTTGGAAGGATCATGTTGAACATGTTGACAGGGTGCTACAACTATTGGAAGAGAAACAATTATATGCAAAAAGATCCAAATTTTTGTTTGGAGTACAAGAGGTGGAATATCTGGGTCATATTGTATCTCATGAAGGAGTTAAGGTAGACCTTAGCAAAATTAAAGCCATTAAGGAATGGAAAATTCCCACATCCATAAAGCATCTGCGAGGATTTTTCGGGTTGACAGGGTATTATCGCAAGTTTGTTAAGAATTATGGGAGAATAGCAGCACCTCTAACAACATTATTTAAGAAAGATGCATTTTCATGGACTCCAGAGAAAAAAAGGCATTCGAACATATTAAAGAGGCAATGTGCCAAGCACCGATCTTAGCTACACCAGACTTCACAAAAACCTTTATTGTGGAATGTGATGCTTCAGGAAATGGAATTGGTGTTGTTTTAATGCAAGATGAAAGGCCCATTTCTTTTGAAAGTCGTCCAATCAAGGGAAAGTTTTTACATAAAGCTATTTATGAGAAGGAAATGTTGGCAATACTCCATGCACTTAAGAAACGACGACCCTACCTAATGGGAAGACACTTCAAGGTAAAAATGGATCATGATAGCCTTAAATACTTTTTAGTACAAAGATTGTCCTCTGAATAGCAACAAAAGTGGGTCAAAAAGATGTTGGGTTATGACTTTGAAAATATGTACAAAAAAGGGAAGCAAAATGTGGTGGCAGATGCACTCTCAAGAAAGGATGAGGATGTGGAAGCATTGTTGTGCGCCATTTCTATTATCCAACCAAATTGGATAAACGAAGCAAGGGAGGAATGGAAGAATGACGAAGAAGTGTGCGCACTTATTCGAAAGTTACAACAAGATTCCAGTATGTCTGATACATTTAGCTGGCAAAATGATTCGTTATGGTACAAAGATCGCTTATACCTCTGTAAGAATTCCCAGCTAAAACAAAAGATTCTTATGGAATTACACACTTCTCCTTTAGGAGGGCACTCAGGATTTTTAAAAACTTACCACAAGGTTAAGAAGGAATTTTTTTGGGATGGCCTTAAATCAATATTCAAAAGTTTGTGGCGGAATGGATTGGTTTGCCAACAAAATAAAGTTGAAACAATTAAGACATCGGGTCTATACAACCTTTATCCATT